>BMAV01015743.1:26098-52195 GCA_019973955.1 Trichonephila inaurata madagascariensis | reverse complement strand
CTCTATTTCAATTTATCCCATTTTAAAACAAACCTTGTGAAGAAACTTGAAGAAGAAACATTTATATAAGTAGAATTACAAGGTTAAAAATATTTCTCTTTTATTGTGTTTCTGATTTATCATTGAAATTTACATAGCTCTCTTCTAATGTTATTCGTTTGAATTAAAATATATTATACTATACAGGTTATATGTCTAACAGAAAAGAAGCAATATTTGCAATGTTGGGTGTAACCAGTATTGGAGCTATTTGGACAGGAGCGTTGCCATTGTTAGGATCCGATGTAAGATTAAGAACATATATTTTTATTTAAAATTTATATATACAGTGGGCCACAAAAGTGTTCGTACACTTGCAATTTCCAATAAAATTTAATGGTTTCGACTAATAAAAATTAATATATTAGAATCGTAATTTTTTAATGATATCTACAACTTGTTCTTAATGGATTGACATAATCATTTTCTTAGAAGATGGTATAAATATTTTTTAAAAAAATTAATAATCAAAAAAAGCTACTAAAAATTACACCACAAAAGTCTTCGTACACTTAACAAAAATCTCAACATAGCTTTAAATATTGTGTATTTCTTTCTTAACTTAGTACTTAGTAGGATATCTTTTAGTGTCCACAACAACTTTTAAATGTCTTGGTATAGATTTAATCAGTTTTTTTTTATAATTTCTGCATCGATTTTCGACCAGTCTTCTGTGATTATTGTTTTTACTTCACATTATGTGTTTATATGTCATGTTTTCTTTTTTTTAAAATCAAAATCTCTCCAAATATGTTTTACTGGGCTAAATAAAGTGATTGAGGAGGTGTTTCAGAATTTGGACACATCTATAGAGATACCAGTGGCGTACATTGAGAGCAGTGAGCTTGGCATAATTATCCTATTTAAAAATGAAGTCGTCTCCTATATCCAAATTTTGGGCGGATAATTTCAAATTTCATTTTAAAATATTTAAATAGAGCTCATGATCCAAAACACCATAAAAAATACCAAATTATCTAATTCTGCGGCCGATTTACACCCCCACGCAAGAACATTTACACTTTCATGCTTCAGCATGGAGGTGGAAGAGTTCTTGCTCCACATAAATGCATGGGATGAAACTCCTCATTTTTTCATTAACAAGCTATTATATGCCCATCGGAATAAAAAATGTTGAATTTTCTGTCATCCCAATCAATTTTCTGTCAATTTTGCATTTTCCGAATCCCAGGAATCTAGTTTGATCAATGAACCATGGAGGTGGAAGTGTTCTTGCGTAGGGGTGTAAATCGGTCTCAGAATTAGGTAATTTAGTATTTTTTGATGGTATTCTGAATCATGAGCTCTATTCAAATATTTTAAAGAGACATTTTAAATTATCCGCCCAAAATTTGGATATAGGAGACGACTTCATTTTTTAACAGAATAATTACACCAAACGCACTGCTCTCAATGTATGCCGCTGGTATCACTATAACTGTCCCCAAATTCAGAAAAACCTCCTCAATCACTTTATTTAGCCCAGTAAAACATATTTGGAGAGATTTTTATTTTTTAAAAAAGAAAACATGACATATAAACATATAATGTGAAGTAAAAACAATAATCATAAAAGACTGGTCGAAAATCGGTGCAGAAATTACAAAAGTGATTAAATTTATACCAAGACGTTTAAAAGTTGTTTTGGACACTAAAAAATATCCTACTAAGTACTAAATTAAGAAAGAAATACAATATTTAAAGCTAAGTTGAGATTTTTGTTCAGTGTACGAAGACTTTTGTGGCGTAATTTTTAGTAGCTTTTTGATTATTAATTTTTTTAAAAAAAAATAGCTGTACTATTTTTAAAAAAAATTGATTATTTCAATACATTAAGAACAGGTTGCAGATATCATCAAAAAATTACGATTCTAATATATTAGTTTTTATTAGTCGAAACCATTAAATTTTATTGGAAATTGCAAGTGTACGAACACTTTTGTGGCCCACTGTATATTATTTTTTCGAACTGTGAAAAAACAAATTAAAGATATATAAAATCTATCTATTCTACCTAGAAACATTTTATAACTTTAAAGAATAATCATATATGTAAACTCATAAAAGAAATTGTCGAATTAAAATATAAAAAAAAAAGCTTAAACTCTATGGTTGATGGAAATCTTTTTATAGATTCCTCCAAACGATTTTTTAGTGGATTAAAAGTATATGATGTATGTGAAGAAAATCTTCGAAGCATTATAATACTTTGAATTATTCCAGCAGTATAATATTTCGTTTGCTGTAAAATATTATAACACTTTAATACAAAAGATAAAAAGCAGAATTCAGATAATGTTGAATTGAGTAAAATTCTCTTTTTTTTGGAAAAATATAAACTCAAATGCATTTAACTCACTGATTTTATTGTACAATTTTTATGATAATTATGAAATAAAAGCTTTACGAAAACACACTTGAGCTGAATAATTTAGACGGCAGAGTTTTGCAGTAAATATAAAACACATATCTCATCCCAAACCTTTCAGAAATATTTTATTTATATTATTCTTAATACTTAAAAAATACTTTTGATTCCAATATTTTTTTTTGACACGCAAAACAGCTAAAATCCAGTAATTTTTAAATACTATGAATTATACTCTTCATTTTAAAATAAATCGTCTATTAAAAAAAATAGAGCTCAAAATTGCTTCTACTTTATATTCAAATGAAATTTAATCAGTATTTTAAAACATTTCTATATTTAAAATAAATAAAAAAATTCTTCATATTTTTTTTGTTACTGATAATATATTTTTTTAACTATTTTATTCCCACTAGGCAGTTACAAACCGATTCAAACAAGTGAATCTTAAAGTACTTTTGACTGTAGACAGATTTCTTCAAGACGGAGAAGAAATCGACATGCTGTCAAAGGTTAAAGAGATAGTCAAAGGTATCCAAACTATTAAATCATTAATGAAATATAATACATTTATAGAGGCTATCTAAGGTTTACAGGCTATCTAAGAAAAGGTATTGGATCAACAAAATATTTTTTCTTATGGTGAAATTTTATTATTTTAAAGAAATACTTCAGCGATTTCGAACAAATAAATTTATTTATTGAATTGAAAATATTGAATTATGTAGAATTAGTTAAATAATATATCTTGGAAGATACATCAAAAGTATTAATATTTTGATTGTTATTCTAATTCGTGATGTTATTGTTATATAATTTATTCAATATATAGCAGTTGATTTAACATTTGAATAGTTGCTGTTTGTCTTAATAAAAGTTGCAGACAAAATTATAGTTTTTTTTCATACCAAATTAAAAAAAAATTGTTTATTGATTCGAGATAAAAAGAAATTTCAAACATTTTTTAAAAAAATTTAAATTATCAAACAGAAAAAAAAAATTATCAAACTTTGAAAAAACACATAATGCTTTTAATTTTTTGAGCTTAATGTGTGTTTTAGTATAATATATTTATAACTTTCAAATAATTAGTAATTTATGACAGTGATCCGCAACCCCCGGTCCGCGGACCGGTAGCGGTCCGTTGATCAAATGGTGCCTAGCCGCCTAAAGAACATTAATCTATTGCCATTATATTTAAAGTGGTGCATTTCTTTCGGATTTGCGCAACTTTCCACAGAAATCACTTTATATTCCACGTTAAATCACTTTTATTCATTTTTATGTAGCTATATTTTATTCTGAAAGCACATTTAAATGTAACTAATTTAAAATTGTTAAATCAGAACAATCTAAAATATAAACAATCAGCGTGTCCCACCCTCAGCGGGCCGCGGTAAAATTATGAAACGTTGACCGGTCCGCAGCAATAAAAAGGTCGTGGATCACTGATTTATGATACATAATATCTATCTATCTATTCTTTTATACTTTTATGCATACATACATTATCTTTCATGTTTATACATAATATTTCACATTCAATAATTATTTCATTTTTTTTAAAATTCCTTAAAGTAACTTACACACATAATATATTTTATTTTAAAACGTTAACTACCATACCATCCAGCTGAAACAATTGCATAATATACATATATTTTGATCGAGCTTTAAATTTTAATTTATTCAATATAGGATTGCCTTCCTTAGAAAAAGTTATCATTGTAGCATCGAAACCGAACTCTTATTCCAAAGATATTAGTGCTATTCGAAACAGGTGAGTATTTTCCCATTAAAATTGAGTATTTCCCCATTAAACACTCGGGGCGCTAACTTGTACCGGTCCGTAGATCAAATAGTACTGAACCATCCAATGAACACTAAATCATTTTTAATGTTGTGGTGGGACTGACCAAGTTCAGGGATAATAACCTTTGTAGCTCAATATCCTACAAAACCTGTAACTGTAATTGAAACTAACCAAGATCACCTTAAAGAGCTTGGAGCTACAATCCCCTTCGAAAATCAGCATTCTTTTGAGGGAAAAAAAAAGATTTTTTTTTTGCAAGAAAAGGTAATTTTGAACAAACCTTATTTAAACAGGGTATACATAGTTTCTAAGTACAAATGATATGTAAAGACACTGATCAAGAAAAGTACAGAGTTAGAGAAAGAAAAAAATTACTTTCAAATTTTATTGCAAGGATAACATGTACAATCTTCAATACAAATGTACGATGTTATTTCTAATACAAATAAGTAGTTAGTGCGAACAGACAAAAGTAACAAAAGAAAAAGGTCTATTGGCGATGAATCTCGTAATTTTGAAACCCGGCCATTTAATTGGTCAGGACGATGTTCGAGTTGACATCCGGCTCTCTAAACTTCTGCACCATTCCAAAGTGAGATTTTTTTTGCTTCGCATATTTTATATGCATGAGCCCTTTTGCACGACTAGTGTTGTTGCATAATTAGAGATGCTTTTGACAATGCGCACGCAATCATGATTTTCAAAGTAAATCTGTAAGGTGAAATAAAAGGAGGTTGATGTCCTGATGTTTCAATTCCTACTATTAGCTCACAACTCCTTATATATTGTTCAAATTTTCAATCGTTAATAAAATACGTTGAAGTTAAATAAAGCGTACAGTTGAGCTGAAATTTTATATACACGATTATTTTCGATGACAATATGGTAATTCAATTATGAGTAACAAATACAAAATAATTGATTAAAATTGATTATTCATATAACTACAGATTCAGCCACGTTGGCATAATTTTTGGTGGCTTAGCGACCATTTTGGCAACTTGTGTCAAAACTTAAAAATATTTTTTTTCTCACATTTTAAAGCGCTTATTTGAGCTGAAATTTTCTATACACGATTGTTCGGGGTTAAAATAGGATAATTTAATTATAATTAATTAAAATTGGTCGACTGAAAGTAATTATTTAAAGAATTACAGATCCAGCCACGTTGCCATCACTTTTGGCGACATTGGATCAAAACTTAAAAAAAAAAATTTTCTCACGTTTTAAAGTACTCAGTTGATTGAAAATTTATATATACGCTTGTTTTGGAGGACAATACGATACCTTAATGATAATTAATAAAAATTAATAGCCACTTAATATTGTGATCTGTCACATAATTATATAAGGCGGCTGGGTGGCGTGGTTGGTTTGTCGCTGGCTTTCTGCACACAAGGTTGCGGATTCGACCCCAGCCCAAGTCGGTGGATTTTCATGACGCAGAAAATCGACAGCGGCTATGCCGTATGATTATATGGCATGCAAAAGATTCCTAGAGTGTTTGTTGGGCTTGGGTGCTCTCGGCAAGATTAAATCCTAGTACAGGCTCACATCGTCAGAGCTCAGGTGCCTTCTTATAGGGAGGAAACTGTGCATCAAAATTACCTGCGATGATTGTTATCCATCTATATGGTGGCTTAGTAAAAAGAGATACCAGCTTCCGAGAATGTATTAGGTCTGCAAAGGTAAAACACCAATCCGCAGTCCATTAGAAATAAAAAATATTAATTGTAGTTATTTGATAAAAAGTAACTAAAATAAAAATTTTCTTTGTTGGCCTAAGTAGGAATTCACTTAATTTTTTTTATATTACTTGTTTTTAAATTTGGTTGTGTGTAATTATTTATAGAAAAAAAATGCTCTTTGGATAGTTAACGAAAAATTGCGTGAATTTTCTTTTTCTAAGTTCTATGCTGTACCACGAGGAGACTTCGAAGTTTAATTGAGCTTCGATGTTTAATATTTTTAACTTAAGATATACAGTCGAACCACCATATTACGAATCTCTATATAGCAAATTTTTCTATATAGCGAACTTTTTTTGGAACCAAGAACATTTCACGAGTATCTTCCTGAAATAACCTCCCAATAGCGAAGTACATTTTCTATATAGCGAACTTTTTCACTTGTGATTCAATTTTTTCTCCCTATTTTTAAAGTATTTCTGGATATTTCAAGTTATTCTCTCCTTTAGAACATTTTATGGTAGCCATTAATCTTGAACTGGTTTTATTAGGTGCCTCACTCACCGAGAGAAATAGAATTCTAGACATTACATCCAAGAAGTTCAACCTTTAACTCCCACTGTCCAGTTCACTGGAAGTATCTTCGACATCCCCTTTCACCCTCAGTGAAGTCTCGTGTTCTTGAACTACTCTCCGTTCATTTGTAGTGTTGATCAGTAGTACTGGTAACTTCATATCTTGTAGCTCAAACATGTCAAAACGTAAGTGCTTGAGCATCGAAGAAAAAAATTTAAATTCTTCAGGAAGTGGATAAAGGCGTCAAGAAACTTTTTTTCAGTTTTTCTCTTTCTTCCTTTTTTTAATAAGTAAGATGCATAAAAAATATAGATTAATCGACATAAGGTGTGAATAATTACTTTCTTTAAATATATATGTATATGAATTTAAAATTTTTTTTATGGGGTTTATAAAGAAAATTGAAAGATGAACCTCTATATAACGAATTTTCGATATAATGAACTATTTTTTCGAGATTTAGCGCCTTCATTATATAGTGGTCCGACTGTAGTTTAAAATAAAATAATTATCTATATTTATCATACTCGTAAAAAGTTTAAAAAATAGATGACCGCTTATGAACTAGATATTAAACGTCAGTGTTTTTATTTTATAGTTGCTTTCTGAATGAGTTTTTGAAGCTGGGGTATGAAAAAGATGGATCTGTGCCAGAAATACAGTTCGAGCAAGTCTCTTTTTCCCATCCAGTTACAATCAGCTACACATCGGGAACTACAGGACTACCTAAGGCTATTATACATGGCTGTGGCGTAAGTGTTTGTTTTTTGTTTTCTTAAAAAAAGAAAGAAAAAAAATATAGAGTGTATCTTTAATATACTCGTATTATTGTACAAACATAACATTTTGGAATGCATTTATTTTTTAGTACATACGTATTATAAATCGACGCACCAGGAAGGAATTGTTCAGTACAAACTAAAATGGGTCTATGGGATGAACATGCATTGAAATTCTATTACAATTTCAAATCAATGGGATAATTTGTTCCAGAATTCAATCGTTCGAAAGAGAGAAAGTCAATAAGGTGTTCGCCCATAACTGACCTGACAATTTTAATTGTCAGCTTAGGAGGAAATTTTAATGCATTTTTTATAATGTATAATAATTATAATATCTTTCTACTTTTAGAAAGTTGTAATGGGTCTATCCGCGAACCTGTAACTAATGCTCTTGGGGCAAATTTATTTCTTTTTAACAGGTGCTCTATTGAAAACTTTCTCCCGAAGAAGAAGACTTGATTTATAGAAATGAGTGGTTCTATTTAAGCATTGATTTTTAGATACGCGAAGGGAGTTGGGAGTTAGTGGAGAGCTAGTTAACGAATAGTTTCTAGATAATCCATTATTGCTAAATGGCAAATAAGTTATAAAATAGAGTTTATTGATAACAACCGGACGTCGTACAATAAATAAGAGAATTAAGGTGGATTATTCCTCAGAAGTCCAAAGTGTGTCCAAACGTAAGTGAAGTAGATTATATTCATATATTAACACTTTCGCGGGCATTGGCTAATAGGTCTAGCCACATTTTGAAAATTTTTTCTCCAAGTAGGTGGTGGGTATTTAGACGATCCACATGCGTTAATTGAAACTAAAACGCATAAAAATAAATACAGATGACTGGACGATACTTTTTTTTTACATTTCATGTCCTCTGATGGGTAGTTAGAAACAGTGTTTCTCGGTGTAAATCTACATAGTAAGTATTCTATGCTGTACAATTATTCTATTATTATTTAATTACACTCATATTTTGTAGTTAATTGTTATTGAAATAGTTATTACATATATTTGTTAATTTTTCGTAAAACTTTATTGTAACATGATTCATTATTTCTGTCCTGAAAAGAAAGTTAAATGTTTTAAGTGAGCAGTGGCTATAACGCCTAGCCACAGCCCAGGGAAAAAAATCCCTGATTAGATTTTATTTGTGACTAAATAATGTTTATAGAGGATGAGAACATTACATTTATGAAGTACTTTATCACAGAATAGAGTATTTTAGCTTTGTGCCCGTTAAAGGGTTAAGTATCCTTTTAGCCGTATCCTTTAGTATCCTTTAGCTCTTGTAATTAGTAGTGTTGTGCATTTCCTACCCTGAGTTGTTTGATTCAAGTTAGGGATATAATAAAGTAGAATTTGAGCTAGTCACGTGTCTGATCTTTACTCGAACCCCTAAACACCAATAACCTCAATGAGGTTATACCAAAGTAATACAACTTAATATGTTTCTATATTATTTAACTATGATATGTATTTCATTCTCTTTTGAAAGGGTTAATAATGTCCCCAAGGACGCTGTTCATATGTACATGGACAGCAATAAACTTGGCAGTGACTGTTCTGGCAGTGGCATCCATCTATATTAGTTTTCGGGAGCAGGAAATTAAAATCCAGAGAAAAAATCCGGACTTTTGTTCGGTATTTCGTTCCGAGCTTGTTGTAATTCTAGAGGGACCGAACTCCATTGAGTCTCTTCCGCAGCTAAACGATATCTGGAGTTTTCGGATAGTAGAAGTGCCATCCAGCACTTGGTCAATTGGCATAAAGTGAGGGATCGCACAGGTGCAAACATCCTCAAGATACTAAAACAATGTCAACATTGTTGGGAACGAAATGGCGAACAGTTTGGCTAAGGCTGGTTCTGGCGAAACTACAACGCCTGCCGTTCCTCTTACTTATTTGGAACTATTTTCAAAGTATAAAGCAAAGAATAAGGCCATATGGATGGTCCCACTGGTGCACCCATGGTATCAGAATAAATGCCCTGGCGGCTCCTTGGTTCGGGGCAGCAGTAGACGAGATCAAACTGCGCATACTCGTTGCCTTAGTGGTCACCTGTTGTCATCGACTTTTGTCGGTGGTATTAAACACTTCGAAATTTGCACTAAGAGTTCTTCTGCTCAGGCATCCCTTGGCCGCATTTGATCTTGTTTGAGGCTTTCCAGGCATGACTTGGTTCATGATCCCTTATTGTTTTTGGACTTCTTCAAGGTGAATGGACTCATGGATCTGATCTAGCTCTGCTGATCTCGGGGATGAGAAACAACAACATTAACAACATTTCGATAATATGTCAGTGGCCGCAGTTGCCAAATAATTATGATCACAAACTTCTTGTGGTCGACGAGTCGTGCTTTCGAGTTCTGGTGGCGTTGAAGATCCACCATATAAAGGGGCTGATGCACGTTAGCAAAAAAATGTCTCAATGTCCTCGCGGGGGCCTAGTGTGGGAGAGTGTGATGACAGCTCAAATACTGACTTCATTCCATGACCATGGCTAAAACTGACAGCGTCTGTCGCCAATAGCCCTCATACTGCCTTAGAGGGCAAAGTTAATAAAAATTAAGCCAAAGTCAAATCGATATTATATAAGAACAGTTTTGTGTCTAAGACCCAGTGGTTGAGTGGCAACGTATCGTGTTTCCACACCACAGATCCAGGTTCTATTCCCGGGCTGGGCAAGGTCGACTCAGCCCTCATCTCTACTGCAGTGGATTGATAAATATATACCAAGCTTGCTTGGGGGCTTAAAAACTGGTCTCGCTTCAGACTGACCACCTGATTGGGACATCTGCTCTTGCACCTCAGCGCCTAATGGTCACGTATACTGGGATAGGCACAGTAGGCCCTGGCAATCATGGGCTGTTGCGTCACTGAGTTTCAGTTTTGTGTCTATATTTCGATAATTCATAAAAACAACAATACACGAGGGAAATTCGGAAAGTAACCTCCGAATCGCTGTAAAAATAAACTAAGACAGAGAAGAAAAAAAATGTATTTAAATATCAAAAGTATAACTCTCCTCTATTTTTCAACATAGTTTTCCCATTATTCAATTGCTCTTGTAGTATCGTTTTACCAATTTATCAATTCCATCCGTATAAAAAGTGGCCGCCTGCGATTTAAACCAATGTGTCACAGAGTTTAAAGACACAGTGTGTTCCTGTGACTGTCTCATATAAAACTGCGGTTTGTATGAGATGTTTGGAACGTGTTCTGAAAGTTAGGAGATCGTGAAATTACAAAGCAAACGAATTTTTAATCGATTTCTCTTTAATGACATCAGCACCGACTCCGTGATTCATCATGGATGTTTGTTCTTCCGTCCTTGAAAAAGCATTTCCATTGGCGCACTACACCTTCCCTCATAGTGTTTTGCCCGTGCATGGCACAAAATTCCCGATGGATATCCACTGCTGACAGTTTTTTTACCCAAAGAAATCTTATCACACCTCATATTTCTTAGGATTTTCTATGACGGCTCGCATTTTTCCACGTCATAGCTCTCAAACTCTTGGCTCTACGACACTCTCACTCACCGACTGGAAGCTTACTGTATCAAAAATTGCTCGTGCATTCGATTGAGGGCGCTCCGAACCGTACTTCCAGTGCCTCGCCCAAACGGAGGTTAGTTTCCGAATTGCCCTTGTATATACAAGGTGATTCGCTACTAGACTGTCAAACTTGGTAGGTGTGTATGGGGTACAGAGAGGACTCGGAATTACATAGCAATGCGGGTCGCAAATGCCATAGTCGCGAGTTATGGAGCAAAGAAACAGAGAAAAAGAATAGAAACAACAACGCATTAATGGACCATAAAACCTTTTATTGAAAGGTTTGCTACAACAGCTGTTCGAAATTACGACAGAAGTCGTCTGGAAGACCTGTCATTGGTGCTGAATGAAATCCTTTTGATTTTGGAAGATTCCTCCCGGCAGTCCTGTAGTAGATGACGCTGAACGGAATGCTTTGTTAACTCCGATTTTGTTGGAAGCCGTCATTTGCGACTTCTGACCATTTGTGACCAGGCCTTCCAGACGACTTCTGGTGGTAATTTTGAACACCTGTTGTAGTATTACCTTCAATAAAATGGTTTATGGTACATTAATGAGTTGTTTCTATTCTTTTTCTCTGTTTCTTTGCCCCATAGCTCGCAACAACGGCATTTTCAACCCTGGATTCCTATATGATTCCATATCGTCTTTAGATCCTACGCACCCTGCAATTTTGTCTATCTGGTAGCGATTTACCCTATGTATATATCTTCTGTAATAATAAGGATTACCTTATTTTTATAATAGTTGTAATTAAAATATTTTCTATAATATATAAAATTTCAAATATTCAGTATTGCATAACCGGCGAAGGATTTTCGAAGACTTAGAGAGCATTTCGTAAAATTTGTTATAGAGAGTGCGATATTTTGCTAAATTTTGTGACATAATTTTAAAACTGAATTAGTACGTAATGGTACGTAAGACTGATAATACATGCTCTTTTGTAATATAAAGAATAAATAGTATACTTAAGTAATCAATTATTTTGTAACTTTTTTCACAATTTAATTTTAGATCCTGATGGCTGTTGCTAATGCATACTACATAAATTTTGATGGCGACAGAGGTACTAATTGGTTTTCAGCATCTCCAGTAGGTTTTGGTATACTATACATAGTTTTTCTCAAAAATTTATAATACCATTAAAATTTTTCTAATTGTCTTGAAAAATATGTAACTATTTCCCTTTATCTTTGAATTTACTTGAATATTAACTCACAAAAGTAAAAGGTGTACTTACAGGATATATGAAGAGTCATTTAATGTAATGGCTTTATTACTATTTTTAACTGCATTTTTGGAACCTGCCAGTCATTATTCTTTTATTACTTCCTTATGTTAAAAATATAACTACCACAGCTTGGCAAATGAGAGTTCCAGCGGCATTCTTCTGTTCTCAGACTCTAGATCTGTGCTCCAGGCGATTCTGAAGGGAAACTCTCAACTGATCTAGGATATAATTACCCTTATAAACAGAGTAGTTACAGCCCAAAGAATTTGCCCTTTGCAATGGATGCAGGCTCATGTAGATATCTTCGGCAATGAGTAGGCTGATAATCTTGCCAGGGAAGCCCGAAATTCCCCTAAACTTTCCAATAGCCTCATCCTTACCGATGCCTATGCAATAGCCAGACGTAAACTCATCTCCTATCCAGTTAAGAAGGATTCCATTCCAGAACTTAATTGTAACCGCGTAATTTTTATCACCAGACTATGTACTTTAAAGGGATGAAAATATCCCCTGAAGGCCAAAGAAGTTACAATACTTATCCTCACTGTCCTGACACTCAACTTTCTCCTAATTATATTTTTAACTGTTCTTAAATATTTTGGTTAACCTCTACAACATAGAACTAAACCCCACGGATCATCAACTGCTTTATTCGCCAAAGGTCTTTGAGACTGAAAGGGACATTTTGAACACCTTTGGTGTCATTTGATTTCTCTGCTCTACTTGGACAAGACAGCAACAACATATTTTAAAAATATTGTTTGTTGTTATCTTTCCTTTATTAAATGTCAACATATCTGGGAAGGATTACTCCATATATGAAGTACTGTAATAGGTTAAATTATACGAAATGTTTTACAAATATATTACTCAAATCATTTTAGTGAAAGAACAAAAAGAAGGGGGGGGGGGGAGATTACTGCACTCTTTCTCGGAAAAAAAACTGAATCAATGAGAATCACGTGGAAAATTTAGAGTAATTCAGACTTTAGGCTTTCTCTTGGATCGACGCCATTTTGGCAAAAAAATTTGTCTTCCTTACAACTGTTTCCCCGAACAATTCTTGAAGGAACATTTGCGCCATATACAGCACAATGAAACCATTTAAACAGGCCTATCCAATGATGCCAAAGTTACATTATTATATGGAAAGGTTATTTTTTAATAATTTTTTATAAACAGGATACGACTTTTGGCGCACTCTATGTATTATACGACCGATTACCTAGAACAAAATTGGATCTATGTTAATATTAATATGTTGACATTCAGAATTCACTTAACATATTTTTAAATTTATAAAGTATGCTTCGTAACCAAAATAATTTCTTAAACGCTTAGACAGACAAAAAAAACCCATTTAAAAACTAAATTAGCAAAATTTACAAATGAAAATTATCTAACAAACATGCATTTTCTAAATTTAGAGCCCATTAAAAGAAGCAACTTATAAATTATATACAATCTATCAGTGCATCAGTTATAAGTAAATATGTCGTGTAAACTCTACCTCGTCTGTAGATATTTTTCTAGATAGATGTGTGATTTATTTACTTTTTTGGTATTTTCTTACAGGTAGGTTGGGCTTCTTGGACAATAAACAGTACACTATTCTTTTTAGGACATACTCTTGTTCTTTTTGAAGGATCTCCCTATTACTTGAGTCCTACACATATGTGGGACCTAATACAAAAGCATAAGATTTCTAATATTTTCTTTCCCTCTAGTGTGATTGACGAATTTCAGAAAAGAGGCTTTGTTCCAAGTAAGATGCAAAACTTACTATAATTAATTTAATTTGCTTAAGGTATCCGACTACGTTCGGAACCAAGATTTTAAAAAAGCGCATAAATGGATAATTTTCATGATATTTAGTGTGACTCAGATTAGAGAGAGAGAGAATACATGCATAAAACTGTTTTAAGGACATTTTGACAAAAAAGTTATTTAAATACATTATTTCGGCAAAATCAACTTAGAATAACCTTTTTTTTTCAAAATGTTCTCCTTTTGTGAAGAATGCTTCTATTATAATAATATTTTGCCTGTGTATATAACTCAGACCTCTGTAGAGAGGCTCAACTATGATGTTTGAAAAATTCAAATTTTTTTGAGAATTACAACCAATTGAAACAATTATCATAGTTTTTTTCTTAAAATTTCTCCCCTCTGTTATCGTAAAACATGAATAAACCCACTTCTAAGTTATATATTTCCAAAATTCTGGTACAGCCTCTATACAGAGGTCTGAGCTATATACAGGCAAAATATTATTATAATAGAAGCATTTTTCACGAAAGGAGAATACTTTGAAAATGGGTCATTCTATGTTCATTTTTTGTCAAAATATTGTACTTAAATAATTTTTTATTGTAATACTATGTATACTTAAAACAATTTTACATACATTTTCTAATCTAAGTGACACTAAATATCATAAATATTATCCATTTATACGCTTTTCCAAAATCACGGTTCGGAACGTAGTCGGATACCTTAATCAACGTCTCACTAGAACTATGCAATAATTAGTTTTTACTAAGATATACTTCTTGCATGTCGCTTAGTTATAAAATGCTTATAAAAGTAAGCGAAAAGGGAGAAAAATGTAATATGAATATAAAATGTAAAAAAAAATATGATTAAAAAGAATCATTAAGTAAGTGATTGAATATTTAAGAAATCAGTAAACAATACAGATCACGACTTTCACAAGTCACTTTGATTTGTCTACGAATCATGATTTAAGCAAATGAATTTGATTTGTGTACAGATCATGAATTGCAGAGTTTTAACTAATCCTTGTTTAAATATTTATTATTAAGAACACAAGATGATTTTAAAATTCATGAAAAATTCATTTTTGAAATTATAGTTGATTGTATGGAAATATTTTGATGAGAGCAGTTCAGCTACAAGAAAAGTGCTTTCGTTTCCTTTGAATATTATATTAAAACGTTAAAAAGGTTTACAATAACATTCTAAGAGCTGAAATATCTTCTTAATATTTAATTTTGTTGCATATTTATCTCGAATACTCTTAAAAGTTGCTTATGTATCAATATTTTATACATTGTTAAATACTACGACTTCATAACTGAAAATTGAAACCAGCAATAACAAAATTTTTACTCTAGAATTTTTTTTTTATTAAGTACCGAAACATATTTAATCAATATATTTTAACTTGTTATATGGATTTATTATAAGAATACATCCTTTTATAGTGAGAATTAGTGAAGACTTTCTTCTAATATTCAATAAGAACGCGATCTTAAGTTTTGAATACACTCGAATTATATATATACTTACTATACTGTTCGAATTAATTGGGACAAACATTTCTTTCTTGTTGGTTGGTATGTCCTGAACCACCTCAAACCGGTGATATCTGCTCAGAAGTAATGTGACAGATCTGCTTTGACTGTAATTTACTCATTTGATTGGTTTTAGTACATTAGTGGTTCAATTGTGAGTCTTTCAGTGTGGTAGCTGGTGGTTATAACTTGTGACGGGGCTTTATCGGAATTACTTATACTAATCCTCTTGAGATTTTCTTTGGGGCCAGAATAGCAATTCTTTCCAACCAACCCAAGAAGAGAGCGTGTTTATGCAAATTAGGAATCATATTTATTGGAATGTTAGCATTCGCGAGGATCGCTAAGTGAAGCTCTGAACGCTAAGTGGAGAAGTAATTCTAGAAGTGAAGTGAGATAAATCTAGGAGAAGAGTCTTAATTTTGTGAGTCGGTCTAAGAGTGCTACTGAAGATAAGCAAAAGAGGGGCCGAGACCAAAGGAGTATTGTCTTAGCTAGAGAAGCCAGATTAAAGGATAAATTGACGTTTTACGGACCGTAGCTGTTTGCCAGGAAATAGCGGTAAGCTTGTACATTTAAACTTTAAGGATAGAACGGATACTATTAAGATAGGAATTAATCTATAAAGATAGATTAAGTGGTTAATTGAGCTATTTATGAGTAATACGTTTTGCGTCTCAGCACTCTTGATCATTTTCCTCCTAGACTAATATTGTTGTTGCTTTGTATATAAATTAAGATCATAATAAACTGATTTTAATTATGACTGAGTTTAGTATTTCCTCTTTCGTTCCCTCAGACATAGGTTGCATGGATAGTGGAGAGAGGATATCCCCATCGGCGGGGATACCACAAATTTAGCGTTGCACTTAACACATGTGACTTTTGCTTGTTCAGATATGGATATTACTCTGAGGAAGCTTTCTAAAATAATCTCTCTTAATGAACACACTTCTATGACTGTGAGAGATATAGTTACGGTAATTGGTGTAGGAAAATCAAGCTTTTAAGAATTTTGAAAACATTTCAAGATTCCTTACTATCGTCTGCTTAAAGAAAAGGAAAATGTGGGCTCAAATGGAAAATTACTCAAAGAACTGATAAAATTCTAAGAAGATATGGCAAAATAAATCAAACTAAGGCAAGCACAGACCTTCGAAGAGGTTTATTGGATTATGGTGTTGAAGTGAGTACCTCAACTTGTGACGGGCTTTCATCGCGATTTCCATTAATGTCCTCTTGGGGTTTTTTGGGGCCAGAATGGCAATTCCTTCCAACTAACTCGAGAAGAAGAACGTGAGAATGCAAATTAGGAATCTTATATATAGTAGAAATTTATCGTTCGCGGTGTGGCTATGTGAAGTTGCTATATGAGGTCTACGTTTATGATTATAAGCTATTAAATTAAAGTTAGAGGAAATTCCAAGTTCATGAATTAACCTACCTGTACCTATGTATTCAAGCTAAAGGGGGATACCATTCCACAAGGAGTAAAGCCACGTCAGGACCAAGAGAATAGCTGTTAACTAGGATATAGCGGTAAGTGTCTTAAATTAAGATATAAGGAAATTGCGTGTATTAATTAGATTAGAGGTACTCTGTAAAGTTAGATATAGTGGTCAATTACGCGATTATTTGGTAATACGAATTGTGTCTTCTCACTACAGATTTGCTTAATTTGATTATTATTATTATTGTTTGTAAGTTAAGACCTTAATAAACAAATATTAGATGGCATATTTGTGTGATTCTTCGTTCTTTTCTACAGATACAGGTCGCGTAGATAATGTAGAAATGAGGCACCCACGGGTGGATGCCTCCCAAACTGTACGGAAAAGAGTTCTAGCCGTAAGACATCAAGACCACAGGAAAAGCAATTTTCAATTCAGAAAACGACGAAAAAACGTTTAGCATAGGCCTGGACTGTTAACGATTAGAAGAAGGTAATTTGTTGTGAGGAAATGCATTTATTTATGAAAGGATACAAATCATGTGTAGTTAGACGAAGTGAAGTTGAAACTGTGCTGCCAGATCATATCCAACAGACTGTAAAAAACACTTTTAAACAGATGTTTTGTTTTTTCCCCCCAACAAATGGCCCTGAATGCTTACTTCCTTTTAAAAGCATGATGAATTATGTCAAATACATAGAAATATTACGCAGTGGAATTGCTCCATCCATGGAAACATTTGACGGTACATTTCAACATGATTTGGCTTCTTGTCCCTATTCGATATTGGTCTAGACTTTTATGCCGAAAATAAAAGTGCTTAATCCGCTTGGTAATTCACCAGACCTAAATTATTTTGAGAATTTATGACATATTTTCAATAATCGTTTAGCTAAGATAAGTTGCACGACAGCAGAACAAATGATAGAACGTGCTATACAAGTGTGATTCGGTGATGATGAAGTTGTGGTGTCCACACCCCTGGGGACACCCTCTGTCCACTATTCACGCGACCCATGTCTGTGGGAAGTAACGAAGAACTACTAAATTCATTCATACTAAAATCTGTTTATTAAGATCTTAGTTTAAACACAATACAGCACAATATTAATCTAAGAGGATTGATCAAGAATGAGAAGATGTAACACGTATTACCAATAAATAACGCAATTAACCACTGAATATATCTTTATAGACTAAAGCCTATCTCAATAGTAAACGTCTTGTTCTTAAAATTTAACTAATCAAGCTTGCCGCTATATCCTAGATAACAGCTACGGTCTTTAAATCTTCCGTTCCCGCTTTAATCTGGCTTGCTCTTGCTTAGGCTCCGTTAGTCTCGAACCCACTTTTGATTCGTCTGCACCGACACGGCTAGGCTAATTCCCCAGAATTAAGATTCTTCTTCTAGACTTTATCTCATATCACTTTGCGACTACTTCCCTACTCAGCGACTTCACTTAGCGACTTCACGAATGCTGAACTTCCAATATATATATGATTCCTAATTTACATAAACACGTTTTCCTCTTGAGTTGGTTGGAAAGAATTGCCATTCTGGCCCCAAAGAAATCCCAAGAGGACAGTTAATTGAAATCGCGATAAAAACCCCGTCACAAAGTGAAGTTAAAAACATGTGCACTGTACTAGTGGAATCAATACCAAGACTAGTTCAATAGGTCATTTCTGCTGTAGGAGAACATACATCGTATTAATATAGAGATTTTTCAGTCTACTAAAGGTATGTAATGCTTAAGCGGTAGGGATTTAGAAAAAAATCGCTTTTTACCATTTGACCCAATTAATTCGAACAGTAATTAATTCGGATCTGTATTAATATCACTTTTTTTACCCATATACGTGTGATAAGAATTTTTATACAGCTCTTGGCCCTTTGTGAATATTTCATAAGAGAAAATAGAATATGATTGTATATTACAGAAAATATTTAAATGTTCTTAGAATAATTTGTTAAAGTAAAAAAAAATATTAAATTTAAATAAGGATGTCTGGGTTTTTAGATAATAAATGTCAGTTTTAATAAAAAATGATGTCAATGTCAAAAATGTCAGTTTAGATAAAATATCTCAAGACAGTTTTTATTACATTACTCAAACGATATTTATTTGTTTTCATAAATCAATACTTAATTAAAAACAATAAAAAATATCATTCTTTAATAATTGTAACGTACTGTATACAAAATAGAATTTGGGTGACTGGGTGAGATTACTTTTCTTCCTATAATAATTTGCTAAGTATTATTTTTCTTTTAAATCTATAAAATCTGGGTTCATTTTTTATGCATAGTTTTATCCTAAAACTATACATCATTCCTTTTATTCTACAGTGCAACTAAATCATGTTTATAATGGTTCTTATTTTGTTAAGCTACTTAAGTCCCTAAGTACTATTTTTGAAGCGTGAAGATGTATTTGATCTTAAAAACTTTATACATATGCTAAATCTTTCAGCACTAATTATCATTTTTTTTAATGTTTCAGCTGAGAAGCACGATATATCATCTCTGAAGCTTGTTTTTGCTGGTGGAAGTGTTGTGAAACCGGCAAGTTACGATTTTATTAAGGAAATATTAAAGGGCATTACATTTACTGCCTCTTACGGTAATTCTTGTTCTCTTAAATCATTTGAAACTTAAGAAAAAAATATACTCATGTCCAAAATTAAGGTCATAAACATAAAATCTGGGAAAACTAATGAACCTCTTTCCTTGTTGGAGAGACATATTACAAAGTCATAAAGAATAAAGTAAAATAATAATATGGAAAAGATTTTAATTGTGAGAGGCAAGGGTGGCATATCAAAAACTTGTGAAATCATGAATCAGAGACAAAGCATTTATCACAGGAAAAGTCTGTCTAATATGGAGTATGACTACTATGAACTACTTTACATACCACAAAACGAGCTGCCATACTGTTTATGAGGGGGCCAATAAGTATTTGTGGCAACAAAACCCATTTTTCCAAAAGCGGGACTTTTGATTCCTGGGAGATCTTGGAAAGGGAACCTGCGCTGAGAAATGGCTTTTCCTAGACCATCCCGAACAAATTGAATCGATTGTGATCCAGAGTCTTGTGACGGGCTCACGCGTCTTTTCTGTAACATAATCTCTGGGTTCTTTGACTACCAAGATTAATGGCAAATCTTTTCCAACCAAAATCCAAGAAGTGAAATACGATTATAAAATGCAAATAAGATAGCTTTTAAAAGAACAGAAGTTTCAGTAAGCAGTAGGGAAAGTAAGTAGTAAGCAATTTAGGGAAAGTTATGTTTGGAAGAGATACGAGTGTGAATTGACGGCCTATTATAAAGTTACGGAGATATTCAGCCATTGATACAAGGTGCATACCATTGCACGCGCGCCCAAGTGTTTCCGTACCGTGATAGAATCTTATTTTGGATTAAGGTAGGACTGATTATTTGATATTAGGACTTGTCAACCACTCTCCATGTCAAGGAATCATTTTAAGCAATTATGAGAAGTCATTCTCACTGGAAACAGACTAATTTGTTTGTTTTAATGCAATATTCTGAAAACTGGAGGCGCAATTCCCATATGCTTGAACGGTTTCAATCTAGTATAATTCTGTGTGTAAAAATTAACGCTAAAAACATCTTTTCCTAAACTGAAGCTTGATATTGTGTACTACCCGTTCTTCAAAATATAGGAAGTATCAATTTTATCAGTTTTACTGGCTGTATTTTAAAATAATGACGAATAACATGCTTGTGACTTTAATTTTGGATATGAGTATAGCTTTAATAACCCATAACCTCTAACACTTCATGTAAAGCAAGAAAATATTGATTATGATCTGTCTGACACACATAAAAGGCCATAGCTTCCGAGCACAAATTTAAGTTCGGAATGTTGGAAGTGAATGGTGAATTCTTAATATTTAAATTATACCGTAATATCCGGCGTATAAAGCGCACTTTGAACAAAAAAAAATAAGATAGAAATTTATGGGTTCGCGTTATACGCCGTTATTAGAGCTTTAAAATGAATAAAGATAAGCATGGAAAAAGTTAGACTACATCGAAATATTGTTTATTTAAAAGAAATGACGTTGAACAATGAACTTAAAGGTTTATAGTTCTAGAAATATATTATTTTATACTAAATCTTGGAGTAATACCTCGAAAAAATGGATTCAAAACATAAGAGCATTGCGCACGTACATTTCAGGTTTCTTCATAAAAAAGGGGGTGCGCGTTATACGGCGAATATACCTAAAAATTAAAAATTGTAGCTTTAAAGTATGGGTGCGCGTTATACGCTGGATTTTATGGTATATAAAAAATTGCCATATATTACCAAATCAAATTATTCAAAAATGTCTAACAAAGTATTCACTGTTATTCAGTACAAAGAAATTTCCGTAAATTCCGAATATAAAAAGATGCATATATAAGCCAAAAGTGTGTTTTTTCTTCAAAAATTTATCCTACATTCAAAATTCGTACGTAAGTCAAATTAGGGAAAAAAGAAAAACAAAACTATACCTTTAATTTTCAAGCATGCGGTGAAACAGGAAGGCGAGAATGTTTGTCAAGTTTGTATAATGGTTGAAATATTTTCCAATTAAATAGCTGTAAAGTAAAACTACAGACGCCATAGACGATGTTTTTAATTCTGGTAATCCTCTCTGAAGCGAACACATTTTTTTTCTCATACTTTTATCTTTTATCTTATCTTTTATCTGAGCTAGTCATACTTTCTGCCTCATTTTTTTAAGTGATCGGGAAGAGAAATTCGTATACAGAGCGTAATCGTCGAGCATATGTTTTCTGTACTAGAGAAAAAACTCTCCACATGATGATCATATGCATTCAGACATCCCAATGAGAGTGAATGGGAATTTTACGAACTGCTCGGAAACTCTGTTTCTGACATTACCTTTGAGGGATTTATGAGATTTTTTTTTCTTCTATTAGAATAAAGTTTTCTTCAAAACACCCAAAACGTTAAAAGATTAAATCGCTTTGGCTAGGCTAATGGAGAGGGTTTAAAAAACTCTTTTTTACCTAAGCGACCTTTTCATTTAGATTAGCAATTCTATATACAAGCCGACCCTCTCGCGAAAGACTCGTTACCAAAAGTTCTAAAAATTCTTGGTCTATGCTCGGAAATATATGGAGATGACTATTTAATACTGCTCTCTCTCTCTGTTTCTGACTACCACTACTAATACTCATTACTAATTATTGCTATTACAACTACTTACTACGTACTACTCATTTATTTACTTTTTATCTTAATTATTCACTTATATACTAATGCTTTCTAATAACAATAGCAAATTTCTTCTATCTAAACTTTTTTTGTTTCAAAGTATCTTAATAAACAAGTAATATACGAAAAAAAATTTTTAAGTCAACTCCTACTTAGGTTAACAAAGAAACATTTCATATATTAGTTACTTTTTATTAAATAATTACAATTAATATATATATATATCACAGAATCACAACATGAAGTGGCAAAATAGAAAGCGATTTTCCTTTCTATATATGGTGTTGGACTATTATTTTTCTTTGTTACTATTTATTCATTAATTAAATTTAATTCTTCCAATAAAATAGTACAGCTAAAAGAAATCACATGCTCAGAAATTACGCCATCCCAGATGGGATTCGAGCCTACGAACACAACTTTTATTTATGTAAATTATATATTCTGTTTTGACTATAAATTGAAGCTCTGAACTTATCATTGTTGCTCTTTTTTCTCTTTGTTCCTTTCCTTTATTGAAGTTACATTAATTTATTAGGCTATCAGTATATTTGATCTATTTAAAGCAACACAAGCTTTTGTCTTCGAAATCCTAAGAGTTTACGAATAGAGGATATTTTTATTTATTTCTCGTCTTCTATCTTATTTTTGAAACTTTTTTCAGTATCACTTAAATAGAATGCCCCTTAATAAGAGATAAATACATATGGTCCCTATTCAAAGAGACTAGTACCAATATAATTGTACCTTATTTGGAAGTGCACCTTACAAGAGGTACTGCTGTATTTGTATATTATATAAAGACTTAAAAATATATAATTATTTCAAATTAAGGACATAATTATCTGTTATTATTTCAAATGAGTAAAATGTAAGAGAAGAAACCGCCCATTTCAGCAGGTTAATTTATTCGAAAAAGAGTCTACTGATGGTGGGGATCATAAGCGTTTAACTTGTAGAAACTACACTCAAGACTAAAATAAAACGTCCCCTGTGGCTCTCTATCCACCAAAAACTCTTATCCTGCCCCCTCTCCGTCTCGTTTTAGTTAGCTAACATCGGACATCGTATTGGTGGAAGGAATGTCCGTTGTGATCCCAATCTGAGATGGGGAGAAAAAAAGTTACAAGAGAAAGATGTGTAAACATATCTAATAATCTCGCCTCGAACCCTTCATATTTCAACGTAAAAGAAAACTGACATGAAACATACATAGTTCAAAATAAGGAAATAAGATACATTAAATGAAATACCAAATTTACAGACAATAAAATTTCAGAAAATATATAAAGAAATTTTTGTAACAAAAAGTATTTTTCAAATTCGGTCCAAATTCCACCCCTAAAATCTGCTGCCCCGGGCGTCCGGTTTTTCCGACCCTAGAGCCGCCCCTGGTGTCTTCCAGTACAAGTTTAAAAATTGTATTTGAGCTTGAGTGGATGAATAAAAAATATTTTTTTAACGATTGTGAAAATTTGAACAAGATATATATACATATAGGGAAATTGTGAACTACTAGTAGGAATTCAAAAAGAATTACATATTCTCAAATTATGTATATTTTGTTTATTACTTTTTATTGTTTCTTAAATTACTTTAAATTAATATTTTTTATGTAGGCTGCACTGAAGTAATGGGAATTGTCTTAGCAGCTGAAATGTCTTTACCAATGTACAAATCAGAAATCAACGTTCCGTGCTTAGGTACAGGTGTAGAAATTGTGGATACTGATGGTAATGTATTTTCATATATTAAGTATTACTATCTTTAAGTTTAAAGTTTAAGTTGAAGGATTTCTCAAAACTTTCTAATCATAATATTGTAAATTATCTCGAAAAAAAGTCATAGATATTTTCTTTTAAGTACAAAATTCTTATAATTGGGTAAATAAAGACTGCCAAATGGCTTGTATTATAATACGGAAATGCCAGCTTAGAATTAAAATTCCGTGCACAATTGAACATGATTCTCACTCTCTGTAGCTCTCATTCACTTGAATTAGAGAAAGTCCTCAGTAAGCAACATAATTAATAAAATATTCCAAGGTAGATAATTAAACAGTGAAAACAGGAAGAAAAAAAAAACAATATGTATTTTGAAATAAAACAAGTAATATAAATTTTTTTTTAAAGTCAGTTTCTACTTCGTTAGAGAAACTTACTGGCGCCATCTGTTGTAGATAAATCTAACTTCATCAGAAATAACGCAGAATAAATTTAAAATTGAAAAATAAAATTTAATTAATGAATGATTATTTGTAAAAAAAACTGTATTAGCATCAAGTGTGATCCACTACAAGTTTAAAAAATTGTGTTTGAACTTCAATGGATGAATAAAAAGTATTTTATTAACGATTGAAAATGTGAACAAGATATATATAGGGAGAGAGTGAACTAAGAGTAGAAATTGAAAAAATGGCAGATAAATGTATAAGAGGGTTGACTGAATGTTAATTAATATCACTTAGAAGAAAAACATAAGGAGGTTTTGAAGATGGGCATCATTAATTCGAGCAATGGTCAAGGGAAGACGACACCAGCTGGCACCCCACTTCCAAACTTCCATAATTTTGAACCTCGGTATGTTTAATATGCATAAGCCCAACAATACGTAGGGGCCTCTGCGGCTTTAAAAGTTTTACCCATGAGTCTCCAGAAACAATGTTAGCAAATAGCTCGCGACTTTGACCACTAGGCTACCGCTGTTGTGTTGCACAATGAGGAATTCAAACCAATTTAATACTTCAGAATGTGCATTGGGTCAAAAAATGCAGCTTTTTATCCGCGTTTCTCCCATGTGTTTTGATTAGATCTACACGTTAATGGGGTTTACTGTATGCATCAGCTTTTTTTATTTCCAATGGCCAGAGGATTACAAAAGACCACTACACCAGGGGGTAGGCACAAAAACAAAAACACACAAAACAAAGTAGGAAATAACAACGTGGCGGGAAAAGTCTATGAACCCAATAAGTCCCAAGCTTGCCAATAAAGATTGCACAAAGAGGAGCCCCTTGGTGCTAAGCAGCGACGAATGTGGTCAGAATCCATGTCCTCTCAAAAATCTCAGATCGTGCAAAAAGGGGCCTGTGCAACATGAGTTCGATGAAGATGTTTGAAGAGACAGTCGTGTCCAGTAGTCAGACAAAACTCGGCAACTGCTTTACGTTTTGGCCACATGGGAAGGTATTTAAGATTATTCCACCAAATCTTATTGAAATTTCTCTCTGTGTGTTGAATTGAATTGAGATCATTCATCTTTTTCTTAATAATACGCCTGTCACTAGTAAAAGAGAAAGCTTTCCTTGTTGTCTTTTGTTGTCTATCTCCCTTCATTGCTAGGTGGTCCACTAACTCATTAGTAGTTACACCGTAGTGTCCAGAGATCCACTGCAAGACGATTTTCTTTGAGCACTCAGACGAACTCTGTAGCCGTTTTTTACAGTCAAGAATGTTAGAGGAGACAGGAAATGAATTTGAGTTCACAGCAAAAGTTTCCACTTTTGAATCACAGAAGACAACAGCTCTAGTAAAGCTATTCTAATGACAATGCAACTGCAGCAAACTCACCATCAAAAGCGGTTGTAAATTTTCCAGTCGTTAAATAAAAAAGAGAAAAGGTGACAATAAACCCCTGCACCTGCGGTGTCAGAGTCCTTCAAAAAGCTTCCATCAGTATAGATATGCACCCAGTCAGATTCAGGATACATGATATCTATCGTAATGTATACATAAGTAATTGTAAAAATAATAGAAGGCGCAGAATGACATTTGTAAAAATTTGACTTGTGTTTAATTTATTTTCACTTTTTTCAAGTAATTGTCAAAATAAATCAAACACAAGTCAAATATTTACAAACGTCATTCTGCCTTCTATTGCAACTGCTTGGAATTCAAATTGCAAGGTATACGTCAATTACAAGGATTTTACGTCAAAATGTTTTGAGCATTTCTAGAATTATTCTCTAAATTTATCGATCTCAAATTTTCAGTCTTAAGTCGAAGTAGTTGAA
>BMAV01015742.1:348181-371439 GCA_019973955.1 Trichonephila inaurata madagascariensis | reverse complement strand
TGTTATTACATCAAAAGTATTATATTACCTACGTGGAGAGCTGCTATAATGAAGGGGTCTTATATAGTGGGCTGTACTCGCGAAACGTTTAAGGGTCTATGCTCCAGAGAAAGGAAACTGATTAATATTGACCAGAGCAAGAATATCAGATTCAAACTATAGCCGTCGATAGCATATGTTTGAACTGGTCTTATTTGATCTGTTTGAATTGGTCTGGCTGGTCGTCTTTGTTGTGTATACGGTGTGGCCCCGGCTTGCCTACACTTGCTTCCTAAAAGTGTAATTGCTGGTTTTATTGGATAGCTTCGTTTTAACTCTGGCATTTCGATACGAAGCTTTTATTTGAATTTCACCAATACTTTGATATGCGTCGCGCGCGTTAGTGTTGTCTTCAAAATATAGAAAGAATTCAGGTACTAGGGAAAATAAATGATAACAATGAACAATTGAATTAAGTTGGTGACGCGTTAAAGATATGTGTGGATTAATTCAGTCATATCTCTGTTCTAAGCGCAGTTATACAAGGTAAGCGAAATACCTTTATTTATTTATTATTATTATTTCAAAAATGGATCAAAAAGAGATTGTGAAATCTAAAAAATATAAAAACCTGAGTAATATTACGGGGATCCAGTTCTATAAGACAGTGGTCTCCAACCCCCAGTCCATAGATCAAATACTACTGGTCCGCACAAGAAACATAAAATTATATCTATTTTATTAACTGCGGCATAATTTTCTTGTGTTTGGCCTATTTTGTATGAAAATCACTTTATATTCATTTTTGGTGTAGCTTTTTCTTTCTGAAGACACGTTTAAATACAATTAAAATAAGTTATTAAAACAAAACAATCTAAAATATAAACAATCAACGTCTTCCCCCTCAGCGGGCCACGGTAAAATTATCCAACGTTGACCGGTCCGTGGCGATAAAAAGGTTGGGGAACACTGCTATAAGACATTTAATCCAATTGATAAATATATAAAAAGTGTTGACACTGATTTTGGAATTTTTGAAGAATATGTGGAACTATTAAATACTAAATCTGAGATATTTTTTTAAAAAATACTTAATTTTTAATGATATTTTTATAATATTGAATGAAGTCCTAACAATCTGTTTTTCGTAAGAAAAGGCAAGTTTCAACCGTCTTTTCTATGATACTGAAGAATTCGAAGCTTAGTGAAAATAAATGATACTAACATTTGAATAATGTTTATTCTAGTTAAAAAGGTTGAGAGAAAATTTTCAAAGAAAATGGCTCTGTCACTTTTGAAAGATTTTAACTGCATTCATCAACATATCGAAGCGACCAAGAGTCAAAACAAGAGAGAGAATAAACAAATACTTAAAAGAAAAGAAGATTATAAATTGCATGAACGATGCCTTTTAAAATCTCTTTTTCTCAGGTACAATATGCTCTTAATTATGATTAAGGAGTGCCTTGAGGGAAAAGTTGGAGAATAATCGACTTAGAGGATTATTTAAGAGAATTACTTGTCAGATGTCGAAAGATAAGCTACCATTAAATTTGGATTGTTCAAACTCTAGCGTTGAAATTTAAAGAATGTTGTTTTGATGTACACTTTTGGACATCTTTTAGAATGAATCGATAGTCTGTATTTCAGTTCAATTTGACATAATGCGCTGTACACTTTTCAAAATAAAGCTACTTAATTTCTACATGAAACATCAAACTATTAGACAAATTTTTTTTAAATGCAGGTATCATTTCGGAACTAAATAAAATTAACTTCAGTAAATGCACTATTTCAAAGTAATGAGCTAGTGGCTTTATTATATTTTCCTAGGAAACACAAAAATGATTAACAAAAATAAAATGTTGACATTTTCTAGTTCTTAGCAATTTAAAAGTTTCAACCCATAACACATGGGGAGAAAAAAGACTTGTCTCAGAAGTTTGTGTTTTGCTAATAATAAAAAAATTGTAATATTTTCTACAAAATACTCAATTCAATTACTCGAGCAGTCTACACCTTTGAACTAACCTAAGCTGCCAATACTGTCTCACACTAGTTTGTTATCTCTTTTCAATTGATTATTGAGTAAGTACTTAAAAAAAGTTGTAAATTGAGGGGTATTTTTTTCTTACTTCGAAAAATTTGTATAAAATTTTAAAAATTAACAACAACTTAGTAAAAGATATAGAAACGATGGAACAGAACAAAATCATATTGAATGACATAATAAAAATAGGAATAAACCTCCAAATTTCCCTTTAGTTTTGTATGTTATAACAATGTATTGAAAAAATTAATTCGACTTGTGTATATTTTCACTCATTATTCAGAATAATAATAATAGTCAATAACATTAAAATAAAAATGCAATATATATATATATATATATACTCATGGACAAAAAAAATTAGCACAACAAGAAAAAATTTGCTGGATCGTAACGAAACTTGGAATGAAGGTACAAGTCGGGGAGATATGCAAATGAATAGAAATGCAGCGTGATTGCGCATTACGTATAGCCGGTAGAGGGCGTTTAACATCGTTCCCCGTGGAGGATAAAACAGGTAACCAAAGCTTGTTTGAGTGTGCTGAATCGTTTACAAAGTAAGAGCAGAGGTAGACATGCCATTACGCCGTTTTCGAACACAATATGAGCAGTTGTAGCAGTTTGAGAGGGGGAGAATCATCGGCATGATGGAAGCTGGGTGGTCAGCTAGGTGAGTAGCTCGTCAATTAGGCCACTTTGATTGTGTTGTGAGGAGGTGTTTGGACCAGTCGATCCGATAGATGTCATTTACACGATGACAAGGCTCAGTACGCTCTCGACAGACCAGTCGTCGAGAAGACCACCACATCGTAAAAAATGCACGTGAACAGCCAACTGGTTCATCGGCCGCCATCCAGGCACAAGTAACACTTTCACTAGGGCCCCTATGTCTTCTCGAACCATACGAAGGCACCTTGCTGAAGGACATTTGGGATTCCTGAGCCCATTACGTGTGCTGTCCATGACGCCTACCCATCGACGCCTCCGTTTGGAGTGGTACCGTGCACGGGGAAACTGGACTGCAGCGGAATGGAACCAGGTCGTCTTTAACGACGAATCCAGATTCAATCTCAGCAGTGATGATAATCGTGTTCGTGTGTGGAGACCCTCTTGTGAACGCCTCAATCCTTCCTTTGCTTTACATACCGCTCCCACAGTGCCATTACCTAAATACACGGTCACCCCAAGTATTGATCCGTGTCACTATGATAGCCTAGTGGTATGTCCCTGACATCCTGAAGCTACATGTGTTGCCACTCATGCAACGGCTCCCAGGAGCCGATTTTCTACAGGACAATGCTCGGTCTCACATGGCAAGGTTATCATAATATTGTTTCCACACTGTTACTACCCTTCCTTGACCTGCCCGATCCCCAGATACTTCTCCAATCGAGCATATCTGGGATCATTTGGGATAGAGAGTAGGGCATCCCACGAGTTTGAACGAATTAGAGGCAAGGTTACAGCAAATATCGAACGCAATGTCTCAAGACATCATACAGAACTTGTATGCCCCAATGCCCGATCGTATCGCATCGCGCATTCGTGCTAGTGGGGGTTCGACAGGGTATTAAATCCTCCATTCTTTTGCCTTTTTCTCTGAAATAAATGACCCTTTTTCTTTGATTTTCTAATCATTTACTTATATCAAAGTAGTCATTACGTATGTAAAATTTCGTTTCACTTTGACGAGTCCTTCTTAGTGCACTAAATCTTTGTCCATGAGTGTATATATATGTATATAGTATATTAAAATAAGTATAGATGCACACACCACACACACACACATGCATTGCATAATAAAATAAGCATGTATAGTGCAACTCCCATATATATATATATATCTACTCATGCATGCATTTTTATACCAATTAGAAAAACACCCACTGTAAGCTGAAAATGACATTTTCGAGGATACATTTTACAAATTCAAATTTATTACAAATAGGATAACGCTCGTTGTGGGGCAAAATTAACTTTACTTTAATATATAATTTAGAACATAAGAGTTTACACGAATTGATATATATGAAGCGATTATATATATGCTAGTATTACATCAAGCAATTTCATTTCAATGTCTGAACACATAATTCGTCCTTATTTACAAATGAAGACATTTTTTATTCAAAAAATAAATTTTTAAGCTTACATATTAACAGCGTATTCGGAGAAAAGAGCTATTGCGTAACCTTCAAGGCCTCACAAGACTCTTAAATTGCAAATTTTTCAATTTTTTGAAAAAAAAAATATATGTTAAAGCCTCAATATGTCTGAGTATTTTGGTACCAAAATTGGGAGATACTGTGAAAACTTCGGCAGTTACTGAGAAATAAGTAGTGAAATTTTAATGGAAACCCATTAACCATTTAACTTCATTTTTCGCGAAACAAAACATTTTAGCTTCCGCGCAGGATTTCTCAGAAACTATGTATGATATCAATTTGAAATTTAATACACGTGTTAAAAATAAGGCTCTTCATAAATTATACATCAATTTTCAAAAAAAAAAATTAATATTTTTTTTCCTCTAAATTTCTTAAAAGTATGTATAACTTCAAAAGTAAACATTTTTATACCAAGTGAAATTAATTTTGTAAATTTTTATCCAATTTGTACTTCAGTATCCTGTGCGGAGTAAAATACTAATTTTCATATTTTTGAAAAAATTGTCCAATTTTTATTTCTTTATAACTTTTTTAATGTTTTTTCGAATTCTCTGAAAATTTCAGAAATATTGTAAATATATATGATTATCATGTGGTAAAAATTTGAAATTATTGTTTTGTTTTGTTGTTAAGTTATATTGGTTTGAAAAAGGATGTTATTTTCGAGTGCACGGATAGCTGTTAAGAGTTCTGAGATTCCTTAAATTCGCGCTTTTAATAAATACTTTTTTAAACCATTTCAAAGTAATGCTTTCCCGGAGGTTTTGATGGTTGATCAATGTAAATATTTATCAAATATTAGTATTTATCTTCCGATTGAATCCACTTTCTTTAGAAGTTTCCTTATTATTGCTTGCAAAAGACCTCTTCACGAGAACCATCATTTTTAAATATTTGAATTCTAATGTGTTCCTCTTGAATATACTAAATAAAGTTTATTTTCAAGCAGTATTTCACTACGAGGAAACATCTTGGTATATGCCGATAAATTTTTGTCTGCAAGTTGAAGGTAAAAGAGGATGTACCAGAGAACTTACAGCTTGTGTCGCTACCTATTGGGTTCTTAAGAAAGCTTAGGTATAAATCTCTCACTGATTTTTTTCTTGTATTTTTCAAACAATCTTGTTGTTTTATGGCATCTTTATTAAATAAATAATTATCCTTTGCTTACTTCATGCATTGTATGTTTAAAATTTATGTTTGATGTGATTTTATACAATAATACCGAACCGAAAAATAATTAGGAATTTGAAAATTAATATTTGATGAATTTTGAAGTATTGTAAAAATACTTCAATATATAAATTTAGTAAAGAAGTCGAATATGTATTATTTACGTTTTAAGCTGCATAAAATTTGTATATTGATTTATACAGTTTAAAATATTTAAAACATGCTATCAGAGACGGATTTTCTTGCATAAAAAAGTATCTCAATTTTTTCCCCCAGCAAACTTAAAATTTCATGCAGGACTTGATTGAATAATAATTTTAGCCCAGATTTAAAAATTGTCTATCATGAGTATATTAGAGATGAGTTAGAGAATAAAACTGAGAGGTTCTAAGAGTGAATATTATCGTGTCGCACTGTTCAGCTACACGAGGGCTTTTAGCAACGGACCTAGCAATTTTGAACCATGGTCAAGTGATGAAGACGACACCTGAGCTGGCACCTCGCTCGCCTAACTACCACACCACGCCAATGGGAGGACGTTTCAGCTCTCGGCAGATTTAACGTGCATCGCTGCCCTACACGGTGGGTCTTTAGTGGAACTGGGCTCAAACTCATGACATGCCTGACATGGTCCGATACCTTGACCACAAGGCTACAGCGTCCACGAGGTTGTAAGAGAGGGATACTATAACTTAATTGTACGATAAAAGATGTGTTTGTTAAAATTGTTGAGATAAATTTAATATAGGTTGCAAAATAAATATTTCAATAGTGGTTTTGAGATTCTAAATGTCTAAATAAATAAATATTTCTTTGAAATAGTTGTAATATTTAAAATGTATGAACAAATAACGGCTCCTCTGCTATCTATTAGCTAAAACAATAAGAATTTAGCTCGAAATCTAAGGTTGGTAACCACCTAAATAAATTTCGAAAAATAATAAACATTCCTAAAGACATGTCATTGAAATGTTAAAACATCACATATTGGTAATAATATTTCGGAGTATTTTAAAAAAAAATATTAATATTTCAGCATTGAATAAACTATTCTCCCTTGCATTTCAATTTGCTTTGTGTTCTCGTCAAACTTCACAACTGTAGATGATTGACATAAAGCGAATTAAATCTTAAAATGCTGAAAACTGAATTAACGTCTTACTTAGGAAGGAACTAATTAATTTTTAAAAGATAAAGATACTATTATTTTTATTATTTTGAGGGTTCATTTAGATCTATGGATATTAATGACATGATTAAGACTATTTTAGAACTTTCAATAATTATATAACTTATATATATATATATATATATATATATATTATTCTGCTAGCAATATATTAGTTAATTTAAATAGAAATTCTTTTGAAAAATGGCTGTATTATTACTGATTATTTTTACCTATTTAGATATATTAATGATTTAATTGTTATTAAATTTTAGCTATTTATTGTTTTACTTGAAATTAATTTTTATTTTCATTTAGCTTTTTATGTGTTTTAAATATATGTTTATTTTCTTTTCACAAATATTTTCTTTTTTTATGTTTTCATGCATTCCTTTGGTTATATTTATAACATGTTTTGTGAGTGCTTTTAACTATTTTTTCCTTAAATGCGCTATTTTGTTTTGATTTTATGGTGGAATCTAATTGGATCTTCACATATTGTTGTGCAGATTATTTTTTTATTTATACATTTCTTTATATTTTCAGTTTGTCTGCCTTTGAGATGTAGGTAAATGCTATTTTCATGGTATTTTTCACTGGAAACTATCTTATAGTATTTTAAGTCAGAATTTTTGGTATTATGTTGCTGAACTTTGAATATTTTTAGAGACTAATTTATTCTTACACATCTTCACTTCTATTGAGCCCAATGGTATAAGAAAATAATATAGAGGAAATTTGGCTGACCTTAAAACTGTGCCTACAATCTTAGTTCCTATCACTGAGAGTTTGCTACTTTAGTCTCAGTTATCTTTGACCTATACTGCATTGTAATATTTCAATTTAAGCTTTCAATTACATTTATGGCAATGTAATATATCCCTAATGAATATATATAGATTTATTCTTTGAGATTCTGAATGCTTGTGAACTGATGAGAAATCACCTGGTAAAAGTAAGTCCAAGCTTCTTAAAACCACATAAAAACCTAATAAATATCCCTTTAATGAATATAATCTATATTTTCGTCCGTAAATTAAGCAATGTAACGCAATTTAATTAAAATTTTAACGCATAATAAAGCAATAATTTATTGCAAAGAAAGAACTTTATTACTTTTATTGCAAAGAAAGAACATAAAACAATTTTAAAATAAAAAAATTGTAACAATATGCATGTAAACTCTAGCTGTTAAATTTTGTACAACTATTTTTCACAGTACATTTATAAAATTTAGAAATACTTTAAAATTAAGCAATTTTACACTTAAATCATTTTAAACAAAAATTTTACTTCTTTACGGCGTGTGAAACTAAACATTAGGAAACACACTGGAGTGATTTTAAAATGTGAAGCTGTCAATGCGCTAGTTAAGTCAGAATTGACATTAATAAAGTTTTTTTAATCTACAAAACTTTTCCGAGTTTGATCGGAATTATATATATATAAAATTATACAGCTACAGAGTCATAAAAAAGTGGTGAAACGTATACTCAGTTTCATATATCAAATACGTTGACTAGTTTCGCCATCTATGAGTACATTTTGAAATTCACGAGTATTAACAGAAAATTTAGACCGTGCTGCCATCTATTGAATTGAACTAAAAGCTTCATTCCTATAATTTTCACTTATATAATTTCAGATTATTTATTTATTTATTAAATGTTCACACACTATTTCGATTGAATTGTCTCTTTACTGATCTAAAACTTGAATGCGCAATTTTGGGTAATGTTACTATCAAATATTTATTTATCGTATGCGCAATTTCAAATTTAATATATAGGTTAAAATTTGAAAGAAAGAATTTACGTAAAATGCAACTAACCATATATATAACATATACTTCCCTTTATTTGGGATTTATTTCCCCTTCTACATCAAAGTATTATTTAAAATACAAGTGTTGAGTAATGCATGACCGAAACCTCTTTTGAAATACTCTGCTAGCTTTTTCTCATAAGATGTTCCTTCCTTTAAGAGTTCTAAATTTGGTAGAATATATTATTTATTGCTACTTGATTATTTGGATATAAAAAGTTAAAATTTTATGTTTAGGTACCTACCCTATAAATTTACGAAAGAAAAATAATTTTATTATTTTGCAGTTTATCGAGCGGTCATATAAGAAATGTTATTTTCAGATCACCGAAGCTAATAAGTAGATAAGTTGAAAGCTTTCTCTTTTATTTGAAATATATATATAGTTGGTGAGATACTTGTTGCTAAAAATAATAATTTTTGATTTTCTGAATCAAAGAAATCCTTGGAAGTAATAAATATACATCAGCGAGACATTTTAAGACAGGAATTGCATACTTAAAATTAGTCAAACATTTTAGAGGAAAATGAAACGTATATATTTTCAAGGTGTTCAGAAATTTCTGTACAATCTATATCTGACTGTCGATGAATTTTAAGCTTCTTGTTTCGGACTGTTCACTGAGATATTAAAAATTCGTTTTCTCTCTTTAAAGTTTGAAAGGCTGAATGTATGGATTAAATAAGTTATAAATACATTGACTCATAATTAATGAATTCAAAATCATTCACTACAAAAAGATATTTTTTCTTGTTTTAAATATACGATAAATATTAACAAGTAAAGAAACCATAAGTTTGCCAGATAAATAAATTCTAAATTCTGAATCACTAACACATATACATCTTAGCTTTATTATTTGATGTAAAACACTTTATTCGGGCATTAACTTTATTAATGTTTCGATATATTTACATTAAAAGTGATACAGGATGCAGAATTAATTGTAATTTTGAAAAATGAAATGTTTTGATGTAATCTTGGAAGCAGTATTATATAGAAATGTACGTCATTTATACATAAAATACGGTTCTGTGATGCAAGAATTTATTTTCCCCCTGTTGTAAAAAAATTATGAAATACAATTATTTTCTTTCAAACTATTAAATTAGTTTAAGGTATCCAACTACATTCGGAACCGTGATTTTAAAAATCGTATAAATGGAAAAATTTCATGATATTTAGTGTCACTTAGATTAGAATACATGTATAAAGTTGTTTTAAGGATAAATTTTGACAAACAAAATTATTTAAATACAATATTTTGGCAAAAAATTAACTTAGAATAATCTTTTTTCAAAATGTTCTCCTTTTGTGAAAAATGCGTCTATTATAATAATATTTTGCCTGTATATAGCTCAGACCTCTGTACAGAGGCGCAATTATGATTTTTGCAAAATTCACATTATTTTCAGAGTTACAACCAATTGAAATAATTATCAGCGTTTTTTTCTTAAAATTTCTCCCCTCTGCTGTCGTAAAACATGGATAAAACCACTTTTAAGTTATATATTTCAAAAATTCTAGTGGAGCCTCTGTACAGAGGTCTGAGCTATACACAGGCAAAATATTATTATAATAGAAGCATTTTTCACAAAAGGAGAATATTTTGAAAATGGGTCATTCTATGTTCATTTTTTGTCAAAATATTGTACTTAAATAATTTTTTATTGTAATACTATTCTTAAAACAATATCAGCTCCCTTACACTGCGGGTCTTCAATGACATTAGGTTTCAAACCCGCGGCTCGACATCAGTGGTCACGAGTTCGCGATCATAACTATTCGGCTACAACGTTTCCATACATTTCTTCAGAATGTTTCTTTTGTCTAGAACTAATGTTTTAGTTACAAAAAACAAGTATTTTTCAACAAATTTTGCATCATTGATTATTTCTATATTTTTAGAAACTAAGAATATTTGCATGTCATTTCATCTCTAAAACTCATGTAGTCGCATTATATTGCATTTCATACAAAGCCATGGGGAGTTGAAGGAATTCCGTAATTTCCATTAGTTTCTGTATCTTATTACGAGTGCATATACATGTAAGTACAGTAAGTTAAAAAAAAAGCACACAAATTGTCAGAATTTGCTTTTTCCCCTTTTCTTCAATATAACCTGCTCTTTAATTTTATTGGTTATTGTAACGTAATATTTCTTTAGCAATTTATATTAATGCGTTTGAAGTCAAATAGCATGTCTACTCCCCTATTTCGGATAATACATGCTGTATGTAATGACTTTTCATACATGAGAGTTTCCACAAGGAGAACATAATTTCTGATTTAATATATTGAAAAAGAATAAGAATTTTTGAGTCATGCTCACCAGCCTGATTTATTTTATGGCGAAGGAAATGAGTATCTAATAATTTTTTTTTTACAAAATTCTTCATAAAACTTCTAGAACATTTCTTTCTTGTCAACTAATGATCGTAAGATGGATACCACGCACAGTGTAATGAACTACAGCAGAATCAAGATAGTTTCCGCACCAGGTATATTAGAGCAGGAAAGGGAACTCGGAATAGGCTTTAATGTACTCTACATTATCAATCTTGATGCTTGCCTTCCCTGTACTGTGAAGTGGAGTAACATACATAAGGAATTTCCTGAGGCGCTAGGTGTCATGAGGGATGCAAATTTTGAAATAACTTGGCACCTTAAAACCATATTAGCATGTACCAGCAAATGGAATAACAGATGAGAGAAATAAGCTTCTCCCCTTCCTACTCAATCTAAACATTTAAGGAACCCCTCAACTTGAAGCTTGGAAGGGATGAAGAGTAATGTTGATGTTCATGTAGGGAGATCTACCGTTTTTCACTTGCAGGCATTCTGTTACGGAATCAATTTACATATACTTCCTACTCTGTGAAGCAAGTGCTTCAAACATAAAAGTGTTTGCTTTTGTAATGATATTTTTATTTCATCAGTACTTATTTCTACAAATTAGATTCAAAGTCAGAATTTTAATTTAGCTAAAGATCCTTATTTATTCATTTATTAAATGTTGTTTATAACTTCTCATTTAGTCGCTCACATTTGTTACTGAGGAAAATGTAAACTTATTTAATATTCATAATCATATATTTCATGAATTTATATTAGTAACCTTACTTAGCGTAACTTTATGTATACATATTTGGGACTTTTATTTATTTAAGTTCAAAAAAAATTTGTTAATATTTAAGAAATTTGAGCTCTATTAAATAAGAACTTTAAAGTTGAAAGAGTTGTGTGTGTGTGTGTGTTTTCAAAAGTTTCTTCTAAGTTGCGGATTTTAAAACTATTTTTCATCCCTTCAACGGTCAATTCTTTTTGTCCCAAAATGTTCCAAAAACACATTTTTTATTGTATATAACTGTGCATAATACTTAACAGAATGCGAAAATAGAAGAATTTTATTTTAATTTTCAATTTTAAAGATTTCACACTATTTTTTTTAATTTTATTATTGTGGAACACAAATACCCTAAATGTTTGCTTTTTATATGTAAACTCTGCATGCTGTGAAGAATGTTTCACGTATACTTAAAAGAATTTCTGTCATACGTAGAAAAAATTTCATATTTATATTTCTTTTTCAAACGGTTGAGGATTTTGTGTGTGTGTGTGCATTTATATATGTATACAAAATGTAAAGCATGCCGTAGTACTAAATCTTACATTGCAATTGAGACATAGATAATATCAGTTGTCTAGGATTATTTTTCCATTTTTCTAAAACAGCAAATTGCACATCGCATTACCTCCTCCCCCCCCAATCCCGGCTCTTTATTAAATAATTTCAAGAATCTAAATTCCTTCATTTAATGAAAAATTCTCGCTTTCACCACAAAGAAAACCCCGGATGAGAAGCATTTTAGTATCATGGGCAAACTTCATTTCTTAAAAATGCTATCTCTAATAATCTCAATATAAGAATTAAAAATATGTGCGAATGAAAGATAGAAAGAAGAAAAGATCAGTGTCTGTACGCAGTACGGGCAAACCGGTTGCGGCCAGCTTTCAGAATCCCGTACGGTATACGGGCAAACCAATTAAGGGGTTATAACTGTTCGTTTTGCGTAGAAATACAATTTCATGCTCTGGGATGTAAGAAATATGGGAAAAATTTTTAGCTTTAAGGTATCCGAACACGTTGAAAATGAACAATTCGGTCAAGTAAGATATTTTTGTTTTTAATTTTATTGAATAAAGCTATCTTTTGGCATTACAAAACATATCTTTTTTGTTTCTATGCTACCTAGAGGACAAGTTACAATCAATTTTATAAAGTCAGAAAAACCGGAAGTGGGTCTTTGATCACTAGAAGTGGGCATTTAAAATGTTCAAAATCTGTCATGGCGAGTCTGATAACTCAAATTATTACAAGTGTATTTCTATAAAACTTTTTGAAACTGATATTTATGTTATTTTCTAGAGAATGTACTAAAATATTTCTTATTGTATGAATACATTTTGAGTTATGACTTGTTATTAAAATAATGGTCTCATAAAGAATGTGACTTTTTTTGTAATGTTTACTCAATCAGCTCTAAAATTTTAATAAAACATTAAAATTTTAATACATTTTCTAGCTAAATACATTTAATTTGTTTTAGTAATAGTTTTACTAATATAAGTTTATTACTTTTTTCTCTAATTGCTTTGAAGTTTTAAAAAAATTTTACTAAAATTTCACATATAATTATGATTTTTGTAAAATTTAGGCAATTTGTTTTAAGTATTGTCAGTTAAATATTTGTAATTATTGGTACTGAGTCCTAAAAAAGCATTTATAATGTTTAAATATACTATTTTGTCAAAAAGTACTCCGAAAGTGTTCGGATATATGGAATAATGGAAACCAAAATAAATAAATAAAACCTTTCAAAACGGCAAAATAAACGCGTTTTAATAAATTTAAAACTATTTATTTATCTTTTGAAAAAGAAATGCGTACTTAAAATATTCTCCAAAAGCGTAGCATTATGCATAAATTTGTTAGCTATTGTTGGTTTGTGATATTTTTTACCTTTTCATTTATTCGATTGAATTGTTCTTAATACCTGAACGTTATCATTAATTCTATTTTTAATTTAATTTCTGTCGAATTACTCAAAATCAGGTTGCTCTGAGGTATTTTTTTTCGAGTAAAATTAAATTTTCAATCTTGGATTACTCTATATGTAAAATAGAAGCTTTGAATTATTGCAAGATCTGATTTGGTACACTCAAATATCCTGTCACACGTATCCTATCTATCTCTATTTATGTAGGACACAATGCTTATTTTTTGTGCGTATTTTGAATTGCTCTATTGTATAAAAACGCTGCTGTCGAAGTATTAAAATATTAACTTAGGATGTTGCGCTTTTTCAAAAAGTATAAACTATTTTGCATTTTATTGATATTTGTCCTATTTTGTATGTTAGTCTTATAGTTATTATTAAGCATAATTTATTTCATATATATATATATATATATATTTTACATCATATTATATATCTTACATTAGAAAAGTCACTAAAATATTTAACAGGAATATATTCCTTATGATTAAAGGAAGAGCCTCATTTTAATTTTAGGAAAATAAATCAAAATTTGCTTAAAAAATGAAAATACAAATTAATTTTTCAAAAAATAATAAATAAACTCTAAACATATTAGAGTCTTATTTTTTAAAAAGGAATTCTACTACTCGAAACTTATTATTTTAAAAAATATATCACATTTGAAATACTGTTGCGCTATAGTTTAACGCATTACAGAAAAATTTATTAGAAAGAAGCTGAGTTATCTAAAAAGTAAGAAATTTTAAGGCTTTACAAAATAAGATGAAAGTGTAAATCAAAAGATCAACGGAAACCCTCCCTTATTTGATTAAAAACAAAGAATGATAAGTTTAATGGATTAATGAAGAGAACATACTGTACAACAATTTAATGAGAAATTTAAGTAACTATAAATCGCGTTTTTTCCCCTTTATTATAATAAAAAGATTGTCATTCCTCCATACTAGACAGTATAAATTATCTTCACAAAACAAGAACTTCTTCCATCTTGTAGTGAGCCAGAATTAACAAAAGTATATGCTAAAGTATAATTGAATATAAAAAAAAGAATAGAGTTGAAAGCAATTTTTTCATGAAAATTCTGGATGCTAGTGAGATAATTGAACAAGCTGTCAGCTTAAATGATAATGCATCGCTTATCATTACGCTTTTATATTCAGGATGTTTTTAAAATGCATGATTCTTTTTCGTAGTAAATTAATGTCTGAATAATTTAATTTTAGTTATGATTTAAAATAAATGAAAAATAAATTAGTGTTCTTTTAATGAAGGACATGGCATCAATGAAGACTTAAATATAATAGTATGAGAATAATTTCCAACAATTGAAAAATATTGATTCCGTATTATTAAAATTAAATAATATGAATCAGCGCGTACACGCCTTTTAGAAACAGGTAATGACATAGCTAAATCTCTTAAAGTATAATTGTATAAAAATTACTTAATCTGTGTGATCATATTAAGTTCGATGAAATGATATCAATGTATCTTTCACTTAATGTAAATGAACTTTATTTAAATAGATTTGAATGTGTTCTAGGAAAAATATTTTAATGAAAAACACTGTTTTTCAATTAAAACATAATTATTATGCTGAGAATAATCTTAAATGAATTTTCTCTTATATCCTTATTCTGTGTAATTTTTTGCATTATAAAAATCAACCAATTAAATTTGTTTAGGCTTAAAGTGTAAAAATTTTATTAATGAGTAAGGCAGTGTATTTCAGGGAAAACTTTCTTTGATGGCATGTTTTAATTTTTTAAAAAAACAACAACTAGGAAATGATGATTAAGTGAATTTTATGAATTGATGTTTCCCTTATCTAAGAATACATTATTGTACAAATTAAAACATTATATTTTATAACTCGTATATATTCTTACCGTATCATCCCACGAACTATAAAAACATCTTTTTAGATTTTAGATTTTCAAATAAAAAAATTGAACAATATTCTAAATACCGGCAATTAATCGTGTTAGCAATACCATAATGTGTGTTTTACTGCGATAATAGGGTGAAAACCTTTTCAACTTTCCAACTTTTACATTGTTAAATTTTGCATTGCTCTTTTAAATGATACAACAAAAGGAAAAAAAAAAGTTTTTATTTTGAATTTTTTTAAAAATACTTATTAGAGTTACTACTTTAATTTAAAATCCAACGTACAGTTACAAAAATTGCAAAAGGTTTTATTCCTTTTTATTACGAAATGGGGATTTTTAAAAGTTTTTAAACAGGAATAATGGTGATGCATGTTACGGTATAATTTACATGGCAGAACAATCAAATAACTTACGTTCTAAAAATTACCAACATGAAAAGTAAATTATTGGTGATAAAAATAAGATAAAAAAGCATTAAGACTTTGGAAATCTGAAATATATAAGCATAAATTATACGGAAGTAAACTGCAATTTTCAGAGTAGCTCTGTTGAGATAATGTAATAAGCAATATATTAAAAATAAATAAAAAATTACATCATGTAATTTTGCTAAAAATAAGTTTAAGCACAAATTGCAATTTTCTATTTAATCTTAATATTTCTAATTTTCCCTCTTAAGCACTAGATTTTAATTTCTCCAAAGTCTTCGAAAGATTCTAATTATTGGACATGTCAAGGCCTATTATAAAGAATTTTTAATTCATTTGAAACCAGTCTTGATAAAATAAAAATACAGACAAACCTCCATATTACGAACTTCTATATTGCGAATTTTTCTATATAGCGAACTTTTTCCAGGAACCAAGGACATTTCACGATTTTCTTCGTAAAATAACCTCCCAAAAGCGAAGTGCATTTTCTGTATAACGAACGTTTCTCCTGTGATTGAACTTTTTTCTCCCTATTTATAAAATATTCAGGACATATTTAGTTATTCTCTCTTTAAACAAACTTTATCGTGGTCATAAATCTTGAACTGATTTTATTAGATGCCCAACTCAGGGAGAGCAATAAAATTCTGGGTGTGTCATGGAAGAGGTGAAACCTTTAATCCCCATCGTCCAAATTCACTGGAGACATCTTCGATGTCCCCTTTCACCCTCCGTGGAGTTGTTTCGTGTTACCGTATCCTTGAACTAGTTTTCTTTCAATTGTAGTGTTGATCAGTCGTACTGGTAGCTTCGTTTCTTTTAGCTCAAAAATGTCAAAGCGTAAGTGCTTGCGCATCAAAGAAAAAATTTTAATTCTTCAGGATGTGGATAAAGGCGTCAAGAAACTTTCCTTGCAGTTTTTCTTTCTTTCTTTTCTTTTTCTTTTTTTTATGGGAAGATATATAAAATAATTTTTTTTTTTTAATTTACAAAAAGGTATGAACAATGACATTTTTAATACATGATGTAAATGAATTTAAAATTTGTTTTATGTAATTTATAAAGAAAATTGAACCTCTATATAACGAATTTTGCATATAATGAGCTTTTTTCGGGATTTAGCGACTTCGCTAAATAGAGGTCCGAATGTAAATAAATGAAAGAAATGAAACTAAAATGAAGGCTTACTGCTGAAATGAAAAAAAAAATCTATAAATTTGAATAAGATATTATGTATCAAGATGATTTAATTGAATGCTTCAGAAATTTTCGAGTACATAAACTTTTAAAGAAATTACTGTATAATAAAATGCATTATATTATACATCTTGAATGCTTTGATTCTCAAGTACATTTAATCTAAATATTTATTCCACTCCTTATATTTATCAAAAGTACATACACACACTCTTTTGAAGAGGTATTTTAAATTCATCGAAATGTACGTAAAATATGTCCTGATTATATTATGAAGCTTGAAGTGATTACTCTTAATTATTATTACCAATATAAAATGCTATTTACGAAATGAAAATGTTTTCTGAATTACTTTACATTCAAATGTATGCATTTAAATAATGAAACTGTAAAAACTATTTTAGCACTATTAATAGATACTTAAGTCATTCGCGAAATGAAATAATCATGTTTTAATCGATGCATTGAATTGACTGACTGTTGATATCATTGACTCCGATTCAATCATTACAAGCACTGTTGGCAAGAACTTCATAATGTAAAACCTAATTCAGATGACGAGGTTGACACATGAGCTGATAGCATTCCCTCTAATTTCTTTACTATTCCAGGGATCAATGTAATAATAATTTATTTTAAAGTTGTTTAGCTTAAGAAATTAAGGATCTGATTTCTTTAAGACAATTCTTTGTAAAAAAAAAGCAAATAAATAAATAAATTAATTACTTTAAAGATGAATTAGCAACCAAAATTTCAATTGTGTAATTTAAACTCAATTAAAAGAGAATAATTTATAATTAAAAGCCTAAACGGGAATAATTATTTATCCTATTTTCAACATTAGTTCATTTTTATTATTATTGAAAAATTATACATACAAGAAAATAATGTATTTTCCTTTAAAAAACAAAATAAAATATTTAATGCTACTGAACAATAAAACGTCAAATTTTTAACAATGTTCTCACATACACAACAACTATTCTAAATTAAATCAAAGGAGCTAAAACTTTGTCATTTCAATCATTATAGCTACCAACGCATCCAAAAATATTTAGGATTAAATCCCGTGAATTCTTTGAGATGAGTTTCGGAGAAACCAATGCAATAATTTCAATATGTTTAGCTAAATTAAACTTATTTAAATGAATGGGCTAAATTTAATCGTGTAGAAAACGAATCTGTATTTGAAAGTAATTGAATAGGGACAAAAATTCTCAAATCTAAACGCATGGAAGGTGTTTGAAGTTGTCTACAAAAATATTTGATTTAATAATACATTATAAAAGTAACTATTTTCTGTACGTTCGATAAATCGATGAGGTTAGTGTTTCTGTATGACATTGTTCGTTCATTATGATACTAAATAATCATTCATATCCTTTTAGTTTTAAAGCTAATGAAAAAAAAAAACTCTGAAAAAGAATATGATTATTTAGAATGCATTTTCTATTACTTAAAAGCCAGCTTTTTTACTTCTTGTACAGAGATTATACATCAACATATTAGAGTTATGTATTTATAACTACATAGTGAAATAAATGCTTATGTTTAAAACTTTAGTTAAGTTCACTATAACTATTTACATATTTATGACAGAATTTTTAGTAAACAGTAAAGATCCTCTTTCGATCAATAGCAATATTAACAAATGGGAGTTATCCCAGATCACTCTTCATTCGTGACCAACTACACTGGTTTTCAGTAAGTTAAATCACAAATAAGTTTCCTTTCTCTTTAAAAAGAAAAGTTTTTCGTGAGGCTGTAACACATTTATTTCGGTCTCCAATATGGTTCCCATGTCATCTAGTTTGGTCACCGAAAATTATGCCAACTTTTGACTGTTTTTTCTCAATAATTCACCAAGTTTCCATTGAAACACCATCATATTGTAAGGGACGGCATTGCTTGCGAATATTACAATTTTTATCATAAAATAAATACAACCGAAAGTAATATTAATGTATTGAACATCCAGATATATAAATTTATTTTTTTTCTGCTTAGAATATATTGAAAAAATAGAGCTACATAATACATGTAAAGTACAGTTTTACAATTTGAGCAATGAGTATGAGCAGTTGTTTGATTTGTATAATGGGGTTTGGTCCGCCGTAAAGGGGTCTCAGGGGTGTTAATTTTGTCTCGAGGGGTGAAAATATAAACGATTTTCAAACAGGTATAATTCTTTTAAATTTAAATTAAATAATTCGAATCTTTTACACATTATTTACAAGGGATTATGGCTTCAAAAAAGTACAAAATGTTTGAAATATAGCCATAATTTTAAAAACTATAAGTATATGAAAATAAGAAATAATTCTCTAATAAATATTAAGTAATTTTTGCGTTTTGCTCGCTATTTTCTAAAATATTAGCCTTTGATGTATAAAATATTATAGAATTATAAAATGTATCACTCTTTAGATCCTACATCATTTAAGAATAATATATCTTTTGTGTATTTCAAAATATTTGAAAAAAAATTGAATTTTTAAAAAAAAAAAATTTGAAAATTTAATTGTATTATTTTTTAAAACAATATAATTTATCATTCTATTTATGTAAAAGTACTACAGTGTAATAAAAATATATTTAACTTTATAAATCAACTTATAGCTAGTAATTAAAGCTACTATTTTAGAAAATAGCACGCGCAACGTAAAACCTAATTAATTTCTTATAGAAAGGTTTCTTATTTTCGTATGCTTATAATTTTTAAAATTATGATTATATTTTAAGCATTTTATACTTTTCTGAAGCCCCATTCCTTTATAAGTATTGTGTACAAGATACGAATTATTTAATTTAAATTTAAAGGAAGTATACCTTTTTGAAAATTGTTTATATTTTCAGCCCTCTAGAGAAATTTAACATTCCTGAGACCTCTTAGCAGACAAAGGGTAATCCCCCTACCCTAGTATTCAATAATACATACGTATAATGGATGCACCATACCCAAAAATAATTATTTAACCGTACATAAAACATACAAATAATTGCATCAATCATTTTATACAATAGCCGATATGTCTATCGACATATATTTTCATCAAACCTCCATTTTTTTCGTTAAATACCTAATACTTTAGGTTTTTGACCACACCATTTTAAGTCATGGCCCTCTTACCAGTTGATTGAGCAGTAGATGTACAGATATGCTGACGGTATTATTGTTTGAAAAAATATTCTTCATTTAATCAAAGAAATTCATTTACATTGACAAAATGATGGAAATAAAACGTATTATAGTATCATAAAATACGAGTGAAAATTAAAAGTTTTAGAGCATTATTCTATATATTTTTCTCTTAAAAACGTAAGTAATGTTAACGCATATATATATTTGCCTTCGTAATTCTTTTCTTGCTTATTTTATAAACAAGTAATATTTAAAAAAAAATTAGTCAATTACTACTTCGTTAGAAAAACTTACTGTAGGAGAGAAATTTAACTTCGTCAGAAATAACGCAGAATAAATTTAAAACTAGAAAAATAAGATGTAATTAATGAATTAATACTTGAAAAAACTGTATTAGCATCAAGTGTCACCCACTACAAGTTTGAAAAAATATATTTGAATTTGAATGGATGAGTAAAAAGTATTTTATCAACGATTGAAAATTTGAACAAGATATATATATATATAGGAAAGGATGAACTATTAGTAGTAATTGTGGAAAAAGAATTTAATGTGTTTCATATAATTTTATTAAACTGATGTTAATCTTTTCTAGTCTGTTGTCCAGTTCCTTGATGGACAATTAAGAGTAAATATTTATTCCTTTAAGGAAAAGGCTTCTTTAACAAATATAAGATGACAGCAATACAAAAACACGAAATGTTAGAAGCAAAAGAAAGGGAAACGTATATTTCTGCAGCATTTGTGGTTGTAGAGTAGCCTGAATAGAAGTATTGTGGTGTTCTATGGAAGAAATCATTTCGCCTTTCAATCAATTTTCACCACCTACTTCAAAATTTTTGTTACGATATGCGATAGCCAAAATGGATTATTTTTATAGAGGACATCAACCAAAATGATGCTCTTATATCTGGAATAGGATGCTAGAATTTGGTATATTCTCATTTTTTTGGCAGAATAAAATTTTCATTTACACGCTTCTACACAAACTTCTGCATTTTATCCTGGATATTCATGTTTACATTTATATTAACACTTATATCTGCTATAAAAACACGGATGTTAAATATGATAAAACAACCAGTTTTATGAAGGCTAATATATCTTCTTTCATTTTATGAACTACATTACTTAATATTTAAGGATGGAAGTAAATGCAAAACATATTCTGTTTCAAATCATTGAAAAACTTGAGGTTGTATATCAGAAAGCTCTTGCAAGAATTATTTGTTTGATCGCATTCTTTTTATCGAAAAAAGACAGTATTTTGTACTGATATGATCCTTATAAAATGGCGCACTTTTTTCAAAAATATATTGAATGAAATATTTACGGTGGTTACATTCATCATCATATCAGTAGAGCTTAAACTTAATTGCAATAAATACATATTTTGATAATGAGGAAATTGCTTACAAATCTTCTTTATTCGAAGGTTTATTATGCATATTGTTAAAAAGACTGATAGATACAAAGAAAATATCGTAAAGTTCAGGATTTGTTTCAATTCCTTCATCCAAAAATATGAGTTGGACTTACTTTAGGCATTATTTAAAAGCGAGAGAAACATTTCCTCTTTTCTTACTGGGATACGTTATTAATAAAAAGAGCATTCTCCAATTTTGTGAAGCACGGGAACTCTAATCTTAACTTATGCCTAAAAAATTTATAATTTAATATATAGAGTTTAATTTTCATTTTTATAAGCCAAATGCTGTTATTGATTCCATTCTTCGCAACTAAAAAATCCATTCAAGTTTCTTACATTTATATATGATTCAATTATGAAATTTGATCAAGTATTTTTTTAGAATAAAATGGCCTTGGTATTCATTTTCATCTCATCATAAGAATTTTTTAAATTAATTAAGCATTTTTCATTTTTTTCCTTCCAAAATGGTAATAAATTGAATTTTAAAAAAAAAAAAAAAACATTTAAAAGAGTAATAGTACGATAATATTAGCTAATTAGAAATTTAATTATTCATATTTAATTATTACAGATTTCTAATTTTAAAATTAATTACAAATATTTAAATAAACTAAATCAGGATTTTTAAAAAATTCACAAAAATCAAAGTAATTGTGAAAAAAGGAAGAAAAATGAAAAATGTCAGCGGTTTTGAATATGTTATCGAGTTATTTTCTCTCCTTTTTTTAAGAATGAAGAATGCTAAGTTCTGTAAGCAGTTCCTGAATTTACTCTTGGTTTTTATACCGATGATAACATATTACATTTTTATATTAATTACTTTTCAATTAATTTTTCACAGAAATCCTTAATAATGTATCAGTAACATGCATCTATAATATATAAAATGTTATTTAAAATACTATATAATATAAAATATATTCTGCAAATAGTTCGGAGAAAAGCTATCATCAACATATATAAAATATATTATCTTCAAACGAGTTTTTTCGAAGTAAAGATGTTTTTGCATTATTCTAACTCAGTGTTTCTCAAACTTTCAATACTGGCGCCCCACTTTCAGTCACAATTTTTATCGCGCCCCCTTATACATTAATAAATTACTGAATGCAATAATAATGCCCTTTGACGCTAAAGCTACAATACACACGATCTTAATTATAATCCGTACAAATTAATAACATAAGTATTAAGTTTTGTATATGTTACTTTTAAGCAAAAAAAAAATAAGTAATAGGATAAAATTATTATGTTATTTTTCCTTTCTCTGATTTTTAAATTGGAACATATTGCAAAATGCGGTGGCTGCTTAGATCACAAATTATAGATATCAGCTAAATATAGAAAAAGAACTCAGAGGGTCAATTTCTAAAAAACTTTGCTCTGCAAGACAAGTTCATCAAAGTCGCTGATACATCTTAAACTTGTTTTTAATTCAGTATTAATAAGATAAGTATTAAATTTTTTATATATCTTACTCTTAAGTAATATATATTTTAAGTAAATTACTTTTAAGTAATAGGTTAATTATTTTATTTTTCTCTCTAATTTTTAAATTGAAACAGATTGAGAAATAATATTTAATTAAAGATTTATTTCCTTCAAGATCCATTTCTAAAAGTACAAATGTCATTAAAAAATAGCCTAATTTATGTTGCTCTTTATCATATCCATTACATCTGGCATCCTCGCGAACGTTCACGTGAGTCTAGGCAACCTAATGGACGTCTGCACAAAA
>BMAV01015742.1:284649-334644 GCA_019973955.1 Trichonephila inaurata madagascariensis | reverse complement strand
GTCGCAAGTTTGTCTCGTCAACGTGAAAATGTACCGCAATTTTGTCATAAGCGTTTGATGTGTGGGTCATAGTAAAAAAGATGAACGTCCACTGAAGATGGTTTCTTGAAACCCTACTAACACTCGACAAATACCACACTCGGCCAATACGTTATATATATATATATATATATATATATATATATATATATATATATATATATATATTTAAATAAACTGTATTTAAGAAACTAAAATGATTTGTGAATATTAAAGAAGAAAACGATCATTGTTATTTTGGAAGCTTAAAAAAGGGTTTCTGCAGTTTTATTAACAATGCTGACTAAGGAACGAGAAAAGATTTTACATAAATGTGGGATTTAACCCATTTTCAGGCTAGATAACATTTCCACTTTCTGTTTACAATACTAAGCAATATCTTATAAAAATAATAGATAGGAGTTCTAAATCCATTTATATTTGTTCTAACCTATTTATTCGTTTGAATAAAAATACATTTCTCTAAAAGGATGGTGGAAGTTATAATTTAATTGAAAAAATTTGAATAGTTTCTGTAAATTGTTTTTGGAAATCCCTTAATTTTAAATGTCGCTACCTTTATTTTTAATGCATTTTAAATGCTTTATTAGAAGACTTTAAAACCTTATTATTACATGTGTATATATAAACATATATAATAAATATAATATATATAATAAAATAGAATTAGTTTTAAATGAAAATTATACTAATTTTAGTGATATTCTTTATAAACCAATTAAGGGTTTGCCTCAAAGTGGACCTGCTAGCAATAGTTTGGCTAATTTATATTTACATTATTATGAAAATAAATATATTGTTAATAATGATTATTATAGTTTTAGATATAATGATGCTTTAAATGTTCTTGTGTGTGTGGTAAAAATAATAATTTTAACCCCAATATTTATTTTTTTACCCTAATTACTTAAATCTAGTTTAAGTTAATAATAATTCTTTTAAAATTAATTACTTAGATGTAACATTGTAAAAAGAATAAATAAATCTATAGTAATCTTTATTATAAAATAGATGCTTATATTTTTTAATATTATTAAAGTGCCCAGTTGGAATTCAGATATATCAATTTCTATACATAAAATACTATTTTTAACTATATTAGTCGAAACAATGTATTAGTAAGAAATCCACTATAATTTTAAGTCTTAATAAAATTATTAGTTTTCGTATTGAACATGAATACCTTATTAATTTTCTTTACTGTTACATTTCTAATGGGTTTAAATTCAATAATAATTTTTAATAATATTTGCATTAGATTTCAATTTTTTTATTATTCTTTTCATCAGTAATGTTATTCATTCCTCTTATTATTGTAACTATAATTTTATTTAATTTTCTACATACAGTCACAAGATGGTGCTACCAGTTAAATAAAAATAAGTATACTGCATTTTATAGTAGAATTGCTATATATGATTGGGGTCCCCTTCATTCCAAAAAAATTCCTATGAATATTTAAGGTTTTTAAGTATACATGGATTTACTTATAAGCGATATTATTATTTAGTTATTTTTACTTTTATGCGATATTGTTCTCAGTCCATTTTGTATTGGAGGAAAATGTCAATATGATGTTGTGTTGTGGTGGTATGTTTATTTATTTTAATAGCATTTCTCATATAAAAATACTTTTAATTTCTACAGTAAATAGTTCTTATTATATTTTCCTGTTATAATTTTATTTAATAATAAGTGTATTTTATCTTTTAATAATGACATATTTATAGTACTTCCTCCTTTCGTATAACCCAGTAGAATATGAAAAGTACAGGTGAAAGTTGAAAAGCCTCAAAACATTTTTTAAACTTGCATTCTTGGTTCTTAAGGCCAAGAATTTGCCATTATACTACTGAGGCTTATATTTCTTACTATATTGTCTGCTCAGAGACGTCTTATGGTATGGGACAACTGGGCTTGGGCCCCGGTGGGGTCCTCGTTTAGTTCCCGACTCAGTTTCAATAAGATCATAATTTGAAAAGTTTTAATGGTCGAATATTTTTTCCGAACATACTCTCCGAAAGAATGGGAATTTCAAACTACAAGTCAACTGGGAACTGTGGCAAGACTGCGTTATTAGATGATGACCGTTGTCAATATCTAGAAGTTTTCAATAAACTCTACTTGAGAGATTGAAATGACTTGATTATAAAGATAATATATTTTGGAAATTTCAAAGGATAAATGCTGCAGTATTATAAAAAAAAATGCTGATTTTCATAAAAGTAGGGCTTCAGCAGCTTTAAGACTAGCCAAACTTCCACACTGCTTGAAATACTGAGCTAGATTCTATGAAAAATAATGGATAGAAGTTCTAAATGCATTATAAATAAAATTGTAATTGATCTAAGAATGCATCATCTTATGAATCAAAGAACAATAAACAAGCTAATGCAAGATTCAATGACCCAAATACATATTCAAAGTTAGAAAACTAAAAGCTGAATTATAGCATAGAAATAAGAATAAAATTATTTTTGCTAAAACAACTAAAAATAGGTTAAAAACTAAGATTATAGGAGTAATCTGAAGAATATTTTTATAATTGTTTAAACTATAATACTGAAGAGAAAAAAAAGTTTATTAGAATATATTATTTTTAGGAGCTACAGTACAGCCATCTACAATTTTAATAAAGATGCAATTAAATTAATTAAATATATATATGCTTAGAAGTATGGATATTTACAGTATATTTATTAATAATAACAAACTAATTGTATATCTATAAATAAACATACTTTTTTTTCATTAGTAACAGCATAGAACTAGATTGTTTTGATAAAGTTTATTTTTATAAATGACAATCGAGATAAAAGATATGAAGAAATAATTTTTTTCTTTCTCTCTATTCTAATTCAATAAAATAATAGAAACTAGCATTAAAAACTAGTTTTTATTCAATAAATATATTTTAAAGTAAGTTAATCGAATAATTTTTTTTTCTCTGAGCCAGTAAAATTATTTAAAAAAAGCTATGGGTGTTTTCTAAAAATTAAGTTTAATTACTCTAGGCAATGCGGAAAATTCAAATCAACTCTTTTATGTATTTTCTTAATATAGTTATATTTCACTTATTCTTATAATGTTAAAGTTACTCTTTTTTTAATGCTTTTATAAATTTTGATAAAAAATATCCAACGAGCTTAACTTAATTTAATACTAATTTTTTATAATCAAATAAGGAGCTAAGAAAAACTTTTTTTGTTTCATTAACAGTCTGTGATTTAAAAAAACCTATATTTAAAGTATAATGTGAAATTTATAATCAAATTATAAAACAATATTTTACATTCTTTTTTTGTATGGGAAACTTATATACCAGAATGTAGAGTGAAGTGAAAATCTTGATTCAGTCTTTTAGCTAAATCGATTATCTAAAATTCAAATATAGTAAAATAGAATTCGGAAAGATAATAAATAACAAATAAAAATAATCCTAAAAAGTCATAAAATCCAAAGAACACAAATTCTATTACATTCTATTTATATAAAGAAAATGCAAACGCTCTATTCAAAATATTTGTATTATATTAAGGTATCCGACTACGTTCGGAACCGCGATTTTGCAAAAGCGTATAAGTGGATAATATTTATGATATTTAGTGTCACCTAGATTAGAAAATATACATAATTTTTTTTAAGAATATTATTACAATATTTTTTTTTTATTTTATTTAAGTACTATATCTTGACAAAAATGAACATAGAATGACCCATTTTCAAAATTTTCTCCTTTTGTGAAAAATACTTCTATGATAATAATATTTTGCCTGTATATAGCTCAGACCTCTGTACAGAGGCTAAACTACTACTTTTGAAATATAGAACTTAGAAGTGGGTTTATCCATGTTTTACGACAACAGAGGGGAGAAGTTTTAAGAAAAAAACGCCGATAATTATTTCAATGGGTTGTAACTCTGAAAATAATGTGAAGTTTTCAAAAACAATAGTTCAGACTCTCTGGAGACGTCTTTACTTTATATAAGCACACACACACACAAAATATTGTTATTTTCGAAGCATTTTTTGTAAAAGGAGAGCATTTTGAAAAAAGGTTATTCTAAGTTAATTTTTTGCCAAAATATTGTATTTAAATAATTTTTTTTGTCAAAATGTGTCCTTAAAGCAATTTTATACATATATTCTAATCTAAGTGACACTAAATATCATGAACATTATCCATTTATGCGCTTTTTTAAAATCATGGTTCCGAACTTAGTCGGATACCTTAACATCATCTCAATCTTAAACCAAATAACATTTTTTACATCCAAATATGAATATTATCATATTAAAATAGTCACAGAATAGGAATTTTCATCAATAAGAATTTGTTGCTACTGGTTGTGCGTATTGTTCTACAAGTAAAGATACATAAAAAAATATCATTACTGTGCGCTTCGATCTACACATTGTCTTTAGTTTTGAGTTAAATATATTTAGGTCAATAATTTAGTTACAATGAATATCTGGGTATTTTGCGGTCACGTGCAATTTATGAAAAACCCATAAAAATTCTTGATTGTGATTTATTTTCAATGGTTATGATAAAAAAAACTTTCGCGTGTTCAATCATTTCAAATTAAGTGTAAAATTTTTCATGAGTAATAAGAGGCTGGAAAATAATATGTTATTAAAATACATTTAAGACTATACAGTACATTTTTTTTTTCAAAAAAAAGTTTGGTAAGTCGTTATTTTAAAATTTAAAAAAAATGAATTTATCGAAGTCTTAAGAAAAATACTGAATTCTTTATATTTTTAGCTATTTCTAGTAAATTACCGAGAAATAAAGTTTTTAAGCAATTGGAAATCTAACTCTCCGTTGAATTTTTTTAAAAAAATTGTGTTACAACTAAACCCGAAAATAAAACATTGAAATTATTTTAAGTGTATATCAACTTTTAGTATTTTTTAAAAAATATATATAATTCTCAGGCTTAAAATTACATTAAAGTATATTGCGCTCAGGTATAAAAGTATCAGGAAAAAATTTTAAGATGCTATCTTGCAAGAAAAAGAAATCCTTAGGGGTTAAAAAAACATTTTTATCGATTAAAAAGAAAGTATGAGAAAAACACATTTAAAGTTTATAAACGCATTGGTTTTAAAACTTACAGCCCTCAAAAAACTTCAGATATCTTTAAAACTAAAATTATATGAGATCTAGAATTTAGAAAAAAAGATTCCAACTACCTAACAGCTCAAAAAAGTACTTTTATCACTTTTAAGGGCACTGTGTATTCTTAATAAACGGTAATTAACTATTTTATATTAAGCGTACGCGCGTTTAGAAAGTAATAACCACTTCCTGAGAATTGCAGTTCTTTGAACTAAATAACGATGTTGTTAACTATCATATTTTTTCCAAACTTTAATTTTTTAAGTTGGTAAAGTCTTCAAGATATGATTATTTCATACTGTTCCAATTGCTAAAGACATATATGGAAAATATAAAGATAGAATCTGTATAACTTTTATATTTTACCTGCTATCTTAGTTTGTCGACTGCTCTCTTTACATCAATTGCATTTAAGTATGCTTACTACTTTATTTTTCCAGTGAGTTGTGATTTTGAATCGAATAAAAATTTTCTGTTCATAGCAATCATTTTTTGTCAAAGCAAATAAAACAGCATTTAAGTTAAAAAAAGTTAAAGGAAAAGAAATAACTTTAAATGGTATTAAGCGAAAATAATATGTCAGAACAATAATGAAAGGGAAAACTCTAGCAACTGTTTAAAGTTGCTTTGCAAAACAATTTCACTGTTTCTAATAATTTTCTAAAAATATATTTATTTACAAATTCAAATCTTTATAGAAGTAATGTTTAGTTTATCTGTATCATGATTTAAATCAGTTAATCCATGAACTTTTTTGTTCTCTAATCCATGCCTGTGTTTGAATTTTTTTATTTAGCGCATTTAATAATCTGAAACTTAAAATTAATTTTTTGAAAAAGACACACATTAGAAACTTAAATTTACTTTAACAACTTAAATTTACAATCGTCTTATTTTTTTCAGAATCTTAACATGTATTAACCTATTAACTAAAACAAAAATTCATTTGTAACCCAAACGAAAAAATACAGAGTGTACCAAAAATAGCGTCAAAACTGTGCACAACTTGATTCTTCGTTGGGAGTACTTAAAAAATGCCCAATGAACGATCCATATGTGTGATCCATAATTTACGAGAAAAAAAATGAAAAACAATGCATGCCGAAGCAAAGAAGAAACACCGTACTAAGCACATCAACTGTGGTATTTGCGAATATTTAAAAAGGCAGAGGCTCACAGTGTCTGCTGTTCATATCTGAGCACGCCGCGGGATGGGCGAGTGTATACGTCATAGCAGCGCGGTATCCACCAAATTGCAAGCAGCATGCATATGAGCAACGAAATCCATTTGTGAAGTCCCTACGTCTCAATACGACAAGTCCGTGAGACTGTCTCATAGGAAAAAAAACAACGGTGTGAGATCTGGTGATCGTGTCGGCCACAGAACCGGACCTACATTTCAGATACAATGACAGCTAGAAATTAACTGGATCTCTGTCATGAACCCTGCTATTCATTCATCAACACTTACCGTATTTTTCTCGAAAATTATCGATTATACAGGTACAGTTCTGTGAGCTTTTTTTTATGTACTCCCAACGAGGAATATGGCTTTATAAAATTCGGGTGCTATTTTAGGGACACCCCGTACATCAACACCATAATAATTTTCCGCTTTTCTGAAATAAACGTTTTTATGTATAGTTCATTTTTAATCTTATTCAATTCCTACTATTAACTCACATTCTCTATATATTTATTTATTTATTTATCTTGGTGGAATTTTCAATCGTTAATAAAATACATTTTAAAGCGCTCAATTGAGCTGAAATTTTATATACATGATTATTTTGGATGATAATACAATAATTAAATTATAATTAATAAAAATGAATTGATTAAAACTAATTATTTAAAGAATTACAAATACAGCCACGTTGGCGACTTAGCGATCCTTTTCGCGACTTGTGTCAAAACTTGAAAAGGATTTTTCTCACGTTTTAAAGCATTCAGCTGAACTGAAATTTTATATACACGATTGTTTTGGATGACAATACGATGCTTTAATGATTATTAATAAAAAATTAATTACCACGTAATGTTGTGATTCTGTCATATGTTTATACATATCTATATTAATTGTAACTATTTAATAAAAAACAGCTAAAATAAAATTTCTTTGTTGATATAAGTAGGAATTGACTTAAAAAATTTGTTTTTATATTACTTGTTTTTAATGGTAATTTGTATGATAATTCTTTTTTGGAACCAACTCTCTTTTGTTTCTTTTTTGAACCATATTAAGTTTCATCTTTGTCTAAACTTTCTGAAACGAAATACAAAAATAGAAAAAAAAATCCTTGGATATCTAGTCACATCTTAGTCCACAAGTGGTTTTCTTTTGACTTTAAATGTCTCTACGAGCAGAGTAATAAATCTCGGTTAGAAAGTACATTCCTCGAGAATATGAAACTTTAATGGAAGTTTAACGTGAGAAATATTGATCAGACAGGTTTTCATCTGGCTTCCTTGGATGCATTCATCCCTTCTCAAATCTTTAACAACCCCATATTATTACCCTTTATGAGAGAAGCTCCTTTCTTTCTTACTTTTATTGAAAGAGAACGTGCTTAAATGGTAACTAAGCAAATATGCCAACAGCCGGTTGCTAGGGGAAATACGGTGTCTTCTCTTTCAATTCTAAGTATATACAATACGTTTAAGAGTCAATTTTAATGATAGTCAAATAAAAATGAAGGAATTCATACAAATTCTTTGTCGAGAGGTAACAAGTCTGATCTGAGAATATGCAAATAATCATTTTCTAAGTGTTAACTCTAAGGACATTCAGAATCAAAATTAGTTTGACCTTATGTAATTTTATAACGTATTATGTATTTTATAACGTATTATGTATTTATTACCTTATGTATTTTAACGGATATCTTACTGTGTTCCTATGCAAATATATTAAACAAAACAAAAGATATTGGAAGTAAAGTGTAGTTTTATATACTGAACTCATTGGCACCTACTGTGTCTATCTCAGTTTACTTGACCTTAGGTGTTGGTTGCATGCACAGATGTTTCGGTCAAGTGGTCAGTCTGACGTGAGACACCCCCAGTGTTCAGTTTCCAAGCGAGCTTGGTACTCATTTTTTGACCCACTGAAGGTATAATGGCTGAGTTGCCCTTGCCTAGCCCGGTATTTGAACCCCGGACCTATAGCGTGGAAGTGCGATACACTACCATTCAGCCACTGTGCGTCAAAAAGTTTTATACATAATGATCACAATTTTTAAAGAAACTGGCAACTTACATAGCAAGTAACAAACTAAAAAAACTAATTTGAGCAGCAAATGTGATTTCCATGCTTTTCATACCATTGTAGCACATATAAACTATTTTTTAACTTTAAAAAAAATGACATTTTTATTTGAGATGAAATATAATTTCAGAAATATACTTTTCACAGAAAGGTACTTGCTTTAAAAGACTCTCATTATAAATTGTCTTAAAAAAGAAGTTTAGTAATCCACAAATTCCATTGGCAGTTATTAAAATTAAATTTATCAAACCAATATCAATTTTAAAGTGATACATTCTGTATTTTAAAATACTGAAAGAGCTGTAAATTTTAACATAAAAGTACTGTTGATAAAATTGAAAAATATGCGACTTAAATATATCAGTGTTTGTGACCATTTTAATTAAATGCAAAATTAAACATTCATTCCTAAATCTGACCACACTCGGTTTATACACCGAATCGCAATAAATCATCATGGAACGTGGATAGGCTGTAGCTGAGGAAATACTCCAATTTTCGACAGCCGAGATTGTTATCAGCTCTCTCAACAGATGGCGATTGGAGAGGCTGCTGTTGTCCTCTCATCCCCGAGTTAAGTGATTTCGAGCATGGAATGATTGTCAGTGCCAGGCGGATGGAGCTTGTAATCTTCGAAGTCGTGCGTGAATCTAGATATACGGGTTTCATAGCGTCGAGAAGGTGATGAGAATAAACAATATCAAGTATATCGGATAATTGTAGGGCATGATCTGTGTAACCACGAATGATTCGAACATTATCACGTGTAACAGAAAACGTTCATCATATATACTTTGACTGATTGTATTGTTTTGATAGCTCAGGCTGACACATTGACTTAATAAAGGTTTGTTACGGTACCCCCTCAACTTGACTATTTAATTGTTATGATACGTAACAAATGAGCAGTGAAATATTTATTTAATCGACTAGCTCAAAGTATGAAGGAAAGATCAACAGGAATACGTATGTATTCAGTTCTAAATGGTTAAACTTTTACTTATTTGAGAATTAGAATTATTTTTACGTCGCACTAAAAAGCTACAAGAGGCCTATTGGCACCGAACCTCATAATATTGAACCATGTTCAAGTGATGAGGGTGATACATGAGCTGGCACCCCCTTCTCCTAAATTCAACTTGTAACACCCCTCCTGGGGTTATTGGTGTTAAGGGTATCGAGCAAAAATCAGCCACAACAAGTTTTAAACACATTTTTATTTATCCCTTTTACTTAATCAACACAACTAAAGGTACTAAAGGTTAATAAATTACCGTAAGTGCAAATACGTGCATAGGCTTAAAGCTACTAACATATAATTAAGATTTACTTAGCTGACATCTGAAGCATTCTTGACTCCTACGCTTCAATTATTCTTAAATATCTTTCTTAACTATACGAACTCCTGTCGTAAATATTGTTCACAATTTTATAAATTTTTACCTCCAAATATCAATGATCGACCATCATCCATCGCCCTACATCTCGTACACAAATTCCAACGCTTAAATAGAATAACTCATTTAACTAAATCCCGTCTTCTTCGAGGAATTTTTCAACAGAACCCACATTTAAAAAGAATAATATTACCCTAAGAGGATTAACTGAAGATTCGAGGATATAGTCTTTATGAACTCCACAACAAAGGGAGGACGTTTGAGTCTACTTATGTAAGGAAATAGAAAGAAGTGCAGCTCAGGATACTCTTCTCTAATATTGGCAGTTAAAAAATCTCAGAATGATTATTTCAGTTGGATTCAACTCCGATCATTGATGTAATGTGAAAATTCGAAGAGACGAATGTCAGCTCATCCGTCATTCTCGTCACTTGACCATGGTTCAAAATTATGTGGTCCGTCACCAATCACCCTCGTATTGCTTTATAGTGCGAAGTTAATAACACTCACTCCCATTTACTCACTCAATCAACCAATCTTTTCCAACTTCCATATCACAATTCACTATCACAATAAGCAATATACTGGCAGTACAGTTCTTTCTTAGAGTTTTTATCTGTCCCTTTACTGCGCATCACATCGGCTTATACATCTCTACGTCTCTGCATATAACTTCAGTAAGGAAGTGACAGTTAAGAACTCTTCTACAATTTTAAAGAAAACCCCAGGCTAGTTTTGAGAGGGAAACTTTGCGGAATACTCCGTTACAGGTTTAAGTATATATATTTAATTTATACATTATATTAATTCAATATATACTTTTTTCAGATGTAAAACTAAAAAAAAAAGAATAGTCGAGGGTCTAATCATCATCAAAATAAAACATCAAATAAAAGTGGATCATCAAAATAAATATGTTTAAAATTAAGAATTTAAGAATTCAAGAATTATTTTTTTTCTGCACATGATCACAATTTAAGAAATAGTTACAAAATATCGTAATAACCGGCTAGTGGTTGTTGGTGTTTGAGGGTTCTAGTAAAGTTCTTCCATAACTAGTTCAAACTCAGATTTATTATCTTACTTACTTAAAATAAAAAACTAAAGGTAGAAAATGCACTACACAACAAATAAGAAGATTAATCTCACAGCTTAAGGATACTTAACACACGAGTATTATCTACTCCAATTATTCTTGGGGCACTCTGGGGTTTTCTACACTAGACTTCACGGTAAAATCTCTTACTTGTATGACCTACAGTTGTAATTTTTAAACTCAGTCTTATAACTTATTCTCCAATTATCAATAATTGACCATCCATTGACTATCCGTCGACTAACTTCGACCAACCTCGCGTACCTAAATGTCCACGCTTAAATACAACCTTTGGCAATAAATTTTAGTGAATGAAAATAGAAAGGCCGATCTGGAAAACACAGGCGAAACAAAACGCTGCACATGCGTAGCGGCAGGTGTTGTTCATCTGCCACCACCTTTGTTAAGTTGAGCGTCGTTTGTGTTCCGTGTAAGACTTGTTTTACAAAGGGCTTCTTTAGTGCGTTGGTTCTTAACTGAGAACAGGAAAATAAATGAACAAAATATAAATTTAAAGTTCTATGTTAAGCATGGCAAGACACCGACAGAAAGTTATTCGATGCTGGTACGTGTTCCTGAAGATCAAGCACTGTCCTTGAAGTGTGTGTACGAAAATTTTGCGAGTTTTCGAGAAGGCCGGGAAAGTGTTTCTGACAATCCCTCTAGAGAAAGACCGTCGACCTCCGTCAGGGGTGAAAACATTGAGAATGGGAGTAAATTAATCATGAAAGATCGTAGATTAACTGTGCGCATGATAGCTGGACGATGAATACTGCAAGATACATTGAAATTTTGTTTCATGAAATGTCTACTTAGAGTACGACCCCAGTACGCACAACACAGTTTATGGTTTTTTGTTCACGACAATGCTCGTCCTCACACAGCCAATATCGTCAAACAGTTCCTGGCAAAAAAGAGGTTGGTGCAAATTAAACATCCACCATTCTTGCCAGATCTCAAACCCGCAAACTTCTTCCTATTCCCACGATTCAAACTCGTTTTGAAAGAAAAGAGATTTAATGATATTTCTGACATCCAGCGAAACGTCACGAGGCCTTTGAACTCCATCTTAAAAGAAGACTTCTTACAAAGTTTTCAGGACATGCATAGCAGATCTCAGAGATGCATAGTTATGAGAGGTGACTCTTTAGAAGGACAGTAAGGTAACTTTTTCGTTAATATTTCATCTACGTTAATGTTACAGGACTATTCACCGAACTATATTGTCGGAGGTTGTATAACAACTCATTTGAATGAATAAAGTCTTCTTTTTCGGGAGAAAGTTTTCAATAGAACTTACAGTTAAAAAGAAATAATTTACTCCAAGAGTATTAGTTGAAGGTTCGCTGATAGACACGTTATAATATTAAAAAGAAAATTTATTGAATATGAAATTGTTATATTGCATAAGTTTTCAGATTCACACACAGAATCAGAAATGAAAACTGGTTTCAAATATTAGTTTATCGTAAAAAAATTCTTGAACTTTTTTTCAACCAATCAGGTTGTGTTAAATTTATAAATAGCTGTGCTCATCCATCTTCCATTCAAAGTATAATCTAAACAAAAGAAACCACGTTTGAAAAAATAGAATAATATTCGAAAAAATAAGTTTTCTTTATCCATTTATTAATTCCATTTGATTTAATCAATTTATTATGTGAAGGAACCTTGAAAAAGAATGCTTATAAAATACCATTGAAAACGCATATTCTGAAAGGAAATATCTTCTACTTCACAATAGCTTTTTAAAAAGATTTAATAAAGCAACTAAAAGATATCGTAAGATAACCAACAAATACTTGCAACTACTTTCTGAAGCACTCTTCAGAAACCAAGGATCACTTAAAGCGCTCCTAAAAAGCAAAATTTTTCCTTCAAAAAATCTCCAGAAGTAAAGCATTTTAAAGGATGAGTACATAACAGATAGGATTGTAATTGCAGGAGTAGTGTTTTAAAAATAGTTCTTGCATTTGTTCTTCAGTTGAACGCTTCACTTATTCTTCATGAGCGCTTGAAGTGCTAATCAGATAAATTCTGGATCAAGAAGCAAAAATATAAATTAAAAATGAAGATGGCTTCATAGACAAATACCAGGGTTTGATCAGTGATTATTACTTTCAATTTCTATGTTTGAAACTCCACAACTAAGCCTTGGTCCAAACCAATTAGGTATCTGCCTACGTTCAGAAGCAAGTTTTCTAAAATGCCATGTTATTAGAAATCTCATGCTATTTTGTTCATGCTTATGAGTTAAATTATTGAAAATCACCAATCAAGAAATTATATGACGATTTAAATTTATTAAAATGAGGTATTTTGGGTAAAATTTGATGAGAATTATACTGAATTTCAAAACACTCTACATGGAATTCAAAGCCATATATTTAAATTATTTTTACACACAGCATTTTTAACACAGTTATAAAGGCAGTGAACTAAAATCTAAAATGTTTTTATAATTACCAAAAAGTTATGGTTTATTGCACATTTTTCTTATAAAAAAATTTATAAAAATGCATGTGTTCGTAACAATAAACTGTTAAAAGTTTTTTTTTTTTTTTTAAAAGAACTATTGAAGTTAGAGCTAAATCCTTAGTTCATTACCTTTATCATATTTTAACTAACATTTGTACAATATATGAAAGAAATACATTAGTAAATTTTTGAGATATCAAGTTTTAAGTAACAGATTTGACAAATAAATACGATCTTCATAAAATGTATTTAAAATTTAGATTCTTTTTTTACTAAAATAATACTCATTATCAGATATTTAAAATTCACCACTTTTATGGCATAGACCTTCCTCTTCCTCTATCTAAATGTTGTTTTTCTTTCTGGGGGCTCAATTTTTTTTACTACACAAAACAGCAAAGATAAAAAAAAAATGAATTTCAGAAACGTAGGTAGATACAAAAAATTCATCAGCAAACTATTAACCCTTTGGCTGAAAATATACTATTTTTTAAAATAATTTTGGCTTAAAAATATAAATCTTGTTCACTTTTTTTGTGTCTATTTATTTCATTATAGTTTTAAGTCCTCTTACTCTAATAATAACCCGGCCAGCTTCGCAAACCAGATTCCAGATTTCGATATCCGAATCCGTCAGGAGCGTCACACAGGAAATAGAGCTGCTGTCCGTTAGTTGAATGGAGCTCCAAAAACTCACATGCCAATCCAAATAGAGCTATATATCAACTCATATGCCATTCTCATCCTCCGATCATGTCCGTAAATTAAGAGATCTAGGTTGTAAAACTCCTTTGTATTAATGTAGTGTGGCATGAATAATAATTTTGTTTCGAGAGCTGAAAATGTAAACAATTTTCGACTAGATATAGTTCTTTCAGAATAGAATTAAATAATTCGATTCTTTTACACATTTTATAAGGAAATGAAGTTTCAAAAAAGTGTAAAATGTGTGTTTACAATATAATCATAATTTTAAAAATTATAAGCATATGGAAATAAGGAACAATTCTGTAAGAAATATTGAGTAAGTTATACGTTGCGCATGATATTTTCTAAAACAGAAGTCTTAATTACTAACAATAAGTTGACTTATAAAGCCAAATATATTATTTTTGCACTGTACTATTTTTATATAAGTAGAATAATAAATAATATTTTTTAAAAAAATAAAAAAAAATACATTGATTTTTTTTTAATTTTATTACTTTTTAAAAAATTTTCGAATGAAAAATATGTGTATAATACTAAAATTAGGTAGAGTTTAAAAAGTATGAGGCATTTTATTATTCTATGAAGTTTTGTATTTCAAAGGCTACTTATTTTAGAATTTATTATGAGCAACGTAAAACTTACTTAATATTTCTTATAGAAATGTTTATTTTCATGTGCTTATAGTTTTTAAAATTATGATTATATTTTAAACATTTTACACATTTTTGAAATTTCAGTCATTTACAAAAAAAGGAATGAAAGAACCGAATTATTTAATTTTAACCTCAAGGAATTATATCTAGCAAAAAAATTGTTTATAATTTCAGCTCTCGAAACAAAACTAACACCCTTGAGACCTCTTAAAGACATAAATGAAGCCATATAAGTATTTCTATAAGAAAAAATAAATCATATTGATGAAAATTTAACCCGAATAATTATAAAGCCTAAGCGCATTTTTTTTTTTTTTTTTTTGTAAATTACAAATCTAGTTAGGAAAACAACAAACTATTAAGGTTATATTCGACTACTCTCAATTGATCTGATCCAAATTCAGGACATTATTTTTAATTGTAAAAAATTATACAGTATATTATTTTTACGCGCATACAGATATTTTTTTTTCATTAACCCATTTTTTTTCCTTAATTCAAAATGTGTTTCATATATAATTCGTCTTTTATATAATACTATTAAATGAATTATATTAACTGTTCATGTTAAAATGAAACAAATGTATATGTGTAAAACTTTCCTAAATTTTAAGGACAATATGGGATGAAAGAATATTTATGCTACGATCCCAGGAACTTATATAAATACGAGTCTTAAGGGAAATTTATATTTGAACAATTATTCTGAAATTGAATCATTCTCTTTTCAATCGAGTAAATATAACTTAACTAAACTTTGCGTAAATAAAAATTATTTTTCATGAACCAAATGATTGGGATCGCATTACGAGGTAAAGAGTTGACTTAATATGCATTCAAAATATGCTATTCTGTTACGTCAGCGTTTCACAAACTGTGGGGTGCGCTCCCCTAGTCGGGCGTGATAACCCTACATGGGGGGGGGGGTGAGTATATCGAAAACTTGAAAATAAAAGATTATTTTGAAGAATTATTATATTATTATTTTATTGAAAGGAAGCAAAACAAAATACATTCTGGCATAATAAAAAACAAAATATACATTTACACTGATATAATACACTTATAAATATACCAGTACTGCACAATGTATTTGATTATTAATTAAACAATACAATACTAAGTTAAGAACAAGTTTCATAATTAGCAGTGATTCCCGGAACATGTCATAAAATAATAAAAATTAATACTTATCCAGATAATTTGTACAGCTTATAATTAAAGTCGTGTTGTAGCTTTAACATCAAAGTATAATATTATTGAATTCAATACATTGTTATTGTATGGAAAAAGACGTTTAAAAAATTTTAACGAATATTGAGAGCAGATAGTGGAATTTCAAACACTGGGTTCCCGTAAAAGAAAGATTCCCCAAAATTTTTTTTTTAACACTTCTTTATGTTGGGAAGGGATTTATTTAATAAGAATTTTAAGTGTGTTATGTAGAATACAAATAATTGTTTTAATTACTGAATGAAATTTCATATATTATGTAAAAAAAAATAGCAAACTGTCTTTTGTGGAAATGTGCATTGATTTCTGTTCGAGTGGATACATGTCATTCTATTTTTGATACATTGCAATTCAAAAGTGACTAATTTAGGAAATTAACTACCTTTCTGATCTAGCAGGTTTTTAAATTCTAGTGAAGCTACAGAAAAAAGAAGTTTTAATAAACTGAATTTAGATTTTTAAAAAAATGTCACTTTGTGTAGGTCCAAATCTGGTACCACAAAAACTCACCATGTACAGGGACTTATGTCGAATCTGTTAAGATTCCAATTCTTCATGTTAGCGTTGTGTAGAAGTATGGAGTAGGAGAGGTCAAATCTCATCTATCGTCCTCACTTGACCATGGTTCAAAATTACGTGGTTTTTGGGTGACACTAATAAACATTCAATCCTTTAAGAGTCCAAACCTTATTACATGAGGACCTAAAATGTGTGTGTGTGAATGAAATGTGTCATAATTTTCTTACTTTTCATGAGTGTCCTTACAGGAATAGTGTTTCGTATCTCAGAACCAACCACAACTTCCACTACAACAAGAACTAGCTTTTTTACGATCCTCTTATTTTGGAATAAGACTGTCCATTATGCATTTTCCATTAGAATGCCTTTATGCTCAAGTATACATTTTTTTATGTATTTTCCTTAAATATGAAAGAATATATGTCAGAGCACATAAAAACAACCCTTGAATACATCATAAAATACCAAATGCTATTTCAACTGAATGCGTAACTAAAGTTTATTGCTTTCATTCAGGTCGTAAAAATGAGTGTGTTGTAATACGTATTATGTCCTAAGAATGGAATATTTTATGACTCAGTCTATCCTATAAATGTTCTTGATCTTACCTTTCGTAATTCTCATCATATCAAACAGAAGGGAATTCGAATGTTATTCTTCAAAAGTATTTTCTCTATGATTTTCATGCATAAAGCATCTAGAAATTAAGAAATTTATTAAAGAGCGAAAAATTATACTGTTTTACGCCATAATATGTAAAAATAGAAACCTTTTTGATATAATTATTCAATGAACGAAAACACCTACAACAATTACTTTAACGTTTCTTAAATTCCCTTATATTATTCTTCTGAGGAGTTTGTTTGTTTAATTGTTAAGAGATAGTAATCTTCCTGTTAACAGAATTCGAATCTTGTTTTTCTAAATATCTAAAAACTAAACTAAACTCAGTGGTGCAAAGCCCATGAAGAGCGAAGGTTTTCTGTGCCCATCTCAATTTTCGTGACCTTGGGCGCTTAGGTGCATGGGCAGATGTTCCTTTAAGGTGGTCATTGTGACGTGAACACCACCAGCGCTTAGGTCCCAAGCAAGCATCCACTGAAGGGATGAAAGGTTGTGTCGACTTTGCCCATCCTGGAGTCTGAACCCCGAACTTCAGGTATGAAACCGCGTTTTCTAATATCACCTCTAAGAATAATGAGTTTGCTATTCGAACTGTATCGCTAAGACTTCAAGTTACTCAAAATGTAAGCCCATGGGCCAGCCTTGTCTTTTGAGCACGAGTTGAAATTAAAGACCTTCTGTAGTAGCGCATTGTATTTCTTTGCAGTAAGAATTCTTAAACATTTCGCGGGGTGGAGATCCCATTTTTGTACAGAAATTTTGTGCAACCCCAAAAGCATTCCACAAAGTTTACATACACTTGGGTACTTCTTATGTTTTTTTTTTTTTTTTTGTAAATATTATTCTTTTGCGGTAAAACATCCGCAATAAGTTTTTATGAATACAACGATAGAGAAACTTTAATTAACAAAGTTTAATAGCTAAACATAATTTAATTACATGTTAAATTATACAAAAATTTCAATCTGTTTTTTAAGTGTAGTCATTTTGAGGTCATTTCTGAGATATTCCCTAAGTATCAATGGGTGAGGGAATTAATTAATATTAACGTCGCAATGTTCAGTTACTCGAGGGCTTTTGGCGAAGGACCACGTAATTTTGAACCATGGTCAAGTGACTGGACGACCCCTGGGGCACCTCCCTCCAACTACCACCAAAGGGGGGGGACGTTTGAGCTCTCGACAGATTTGTGGTCCTTTGCCTACACGGTGGGTCTATGTGGTCTGGTCTCGAACTCATGACATGCCGGCCATGATCCATCCCTTGAACCCCCGGGGGCTATTTTTTGAACCATGGTCAGAGGTGACGAGGACGACATCTTAGCTGGTGACAGATTTTACGTGTAGTCAACGTAATTTAGTAAATGCTTCAAAAATATACCCAGGTTTCAAAAACTGTTTAAAATTTCAAGTTATATAATCCCTGTATAATTTTACCCCGCAATTAATTCTGTTACATGGTTAAAATTAATAGTTGTATTGTTAGAAAATTAGTTATTGTTTTTTTAAAATGAAACCTGATCGGCCAGGCGGAAAAAGGGCCCACGGAAATTCATCATGGAAAAGGGCTAAGTGACCCCTGTCTTTAAACCTGGTTTGACCCACCAAACAGGTGACAAAACATTTAGCTCGGCTTCCCCCCTTTTGGGGGAAAAACCCCCGGGGGGTGGGGGCCCCCCCCTCCCACCTCCTACCTCTTACCCCCAACCACACGAGAGGACTTGCGGCTCGACGGCTATTTAGAGTAACCCAATGCCACGAAAGCACTATACATTTACAAATATCCATGCCTTCTCCGGGATTCGAAGCCAGGCCATACGGCACCGTAGTCAGCGTCACTAACCACTATACCTGATGGGTGGCAAATAAGAAATTACATGATTTTAATTACAAATTTATTTTTTGTAAAACTTTTAATTGTATTTGTGTGATGAATGTAAAATTTATAACTTTAAATACATATATGACAAACTAAAAATCCCATTGTTTATATCTACCTATACAAATCTAATACAGAAAATATAATTGGTATAAGAATAATGCAACTATTTAAAAAAAAAATCCTATTTTGGGGGGGGGTAACCACTGAACACAATATTACATTACTATTTACCCATACGGACTGAACATCGTACATTTTGGAAGAAATATCTTACAATACACTTTAAATAAAATGATAATTATAAATATTACTACACACACACACAATAATATTAATAATTTTAAAACTTACAGAATAAAAAGAAACAAAAGAAATAAAAAGTGAGTAAAAACACACACTCACAAAAATTTTCTAAAATTACAGAACTTCTTTATGACTTTGAAAATTTAATCTTAAACAAAAATCATACTTTAAAATATCCACTACCCTTTTTTCAAAATTGACATTTTTTTTTTTTTTATTTAATAGGTCATCTTATTAGCTTGATAAAAATACCAAGTTATTTATTTTCCATTCGCTAGAACAAAAATTACAAGTGTTTATGTAAAAGCAGATGCCACAACTTAACACAAGTTGTCAAACTTTAAAATGCGTTTTAATCGAAATGTGTTTTTTTCAGAAAGCTCAAACGGAGACAGCGATTGCTCAAAAAGTTTTGAAAATAATTTCCTGAAATTTTTGTGTATTTTTGTATAACAGTAGAAGTGTTTTGACCATCAGATTTATCTCAATCACACTATTTTGTTTTAAAATGTACAGTCCTTTATGGGAATATAATCACTATTTCTTTTAGAAATTTTATATAATCACTCAGATAAAGTGCTCTAGTTTTTGTAAAAATTAAAATATCTTTTATCTTGAAGGTCATTTAAAAAATGAATGGTAAAGTAACACATTAAAATTGAAAAAGGGAGACTTTGTTCATAAATTTTTTGTACAGAGTGTGAGCCCCGTTTATGTAATTTTTTGTAGATTTTTGCCAGTTTTTTCCCATTTTAATAATAATAAATTTTTTTTCTGTTTTCAATTTTAGGATTTTTTTCTTAAAATATACTAAATAAATCTAAAAATCTAAAAACAATCCCCATTTCTCCAATTTTTGAAGAAAAAAAATAATAGTTGCCGCAAGTACTTTACTTTACTTTAAGTTTAGCATGAGATAAAAAAATAATAAGGCTAGCTAAAGATACTCTAAGTAAGGATTTTTTTAAAAAAATGTCAGTATTTGCATGTAATTAAGGACGTAATGAATAATATTAAAATTTATAAATTCAATATAAATCAAAGTGAAATTATTAAATATTCTATTGAATATTATTCTATTTTTTTTCATAAATAAGTTTTATGACAGTATTAACTTTTAATAAATACATTCAAGGGTTTTCAGTTAGCAATATGAATATTAAAAAGCATTTAAATGAAATAAAAATATGTAGATCTACTTTTATCTACAATAAAGCATTAATCATATACAAAACAAAAATGTTTGTATCTGTCGTAATTATTCTGAATTTGTTAAAAAACATTCATAAATATTTTATTACAGGTAATTTAAATATTTTAAAAGACAAAATTATTAGAAAAATTATGAATAATGGTACAAGTTTTAGATTAATGATTTCTAATAATGATTTTGTTCTAGGAGCTAGATGTGGAAATTTTATTACAAAAATTGTTATTAATTTATAGTTTACCGTTTCAAGCTTTTAATGAATTTAAACCTAATATTCTCAAAAAATTAATGAAATTGAGCTATGAATGATGCTACGTACAGAGACATCAAAGAATAAATTTTAGATTAGTAAAGAGATTTTATAATAGTTATATGCATGTTTAGTTATATGCATAAAGTTATATGCATAAGGTTTTCCACGCAATTTTTTGCAATTAATTGCAAATATTTCTCATAAGTTTATTTTTAGTGAACACTTTAGGGAAATAATGTATTTATATGATAAATAATTAGCAAAAGAGAAATCTGTCCTCGCATCCCTACATTTCATAAAAACGTAGGATTATATATTAAGGAATTAATTTATCTCAATTTTTTTTCTTGCTCAAAATTCTTATTAATTTTTTAAAAATCGTTAATGGTTTTAATTCTTATATTACAAATCCTGGCAAATAGTTACTGAGATTAATTTAGGGCACTGAATTAGTAATTCTTATTATAAAAAAAATATTTAATATATGACTAATACCATGCAAGGTAAAAGCATATTTTTGATACTTAGCTACGACTTTTATTTAATTCCATCCATATAGAAGACATGATTAAAATTCTCAAACAGATAAAAATAAATATTCTTTAAATATAAATTAATAAACTTTGACAAACATAATGCAATTATTCTACTTGCATTTCAAAATTTTATGAACAACTCTCACAATGTCTATTATTATGAACAGATTAAGGTATCCGACTACGTTCGGAACCGTGATTTTGCAAAGCCTTATAAATGGATAATATTTATGATATTTAATGTCACTTAGATTAGAAAATGTATATAAAATTGTTTTAAGAATAGTATTACAATAAAAAATTATTTAAGTACAATATTTTGGCAAAAAAAGAACATAGAATGACCAATTTTTAAAATATTCTCCTTTTGTGAAAAATGCTTCTATTATATACTAATATTTTGCCTGTATATATATCAGATCTCTGTACAGAGGCTTAACTAGAATTTTTGAAATGTATAACTTAGAAGTCGGTTTATCCATATTTTGCGACAACAGAGGGGAGCAATTTTTGAAAAAAAATTCCGATAAATGTTTCAATTGGTGGTAACTCTGAAAATAATGTGAATTTTCTCCTGTTCAGACTCTATGGAGAAGTTTTTACTTAATATAAGCAAAATATTATTATTTTAGAAGCATTTTTATAAAAAGAGAACATTTTGAAAAAAGGTTATTCTAAGTTAATTTTTCACCGAAATATATTGTATTTAAATAATTTTTTGTCAAAATGTCCTTGAAACAATTTTATACATGTATTCTAATCTAAATGACACTAAATATTAAGAAAATTAACCATTTATGCTTTTTTTTAAAATCACGGTTCCAAACGTAGTCGTATACCTTAAGAGGCTATTCTAAGTTGAACCAGCCAGCAATTGTATGTCTTATGTGTATAACTGTGCTATTATCAAATTAATAATATAGATTTTGATTCAAATCTTAAATATATGATTTAATTTTTTTAGTAAAGTGCAGTAAATACCTAATTTAGTAAGTCTCTAATGTTTTTTTTAACTTGATTATTTGAGAGAATTAAGTAAAACAAAAAATTACAGAAAGGACATTTTTTTGGATTTGCAATTAAATATTACTAATCATGTTTTAAAATGTAAAATTCATAATAAAAAACAGTTCTTAATTTTAAACATTATTAAAGGGTTTTTTCGGAAGAGCAAAATCCACACCTCTATTTGTAGAAATAGTATACTTTATGACTAAGAAATAATGATCATTCAGAAAAATGAAAAGTTACAAAATGCTTTATAAATATTGTTTAGGAACAATGTGTTTAGCTAACTTTTATGCATATACACTCATGGACATAAAAATTAGAGCACCAAAAAAATTGTGGAATCGTAACAAACTTGGTATGAAGGTACATGTCGGGGCGATGTGCAAATGATTAGAAATGCAGCGTAATTGCGAATTACGTATAGCTGGTAGAGGGCATTTAACTTCGTTCTCCGTGGAGTGTAAAACAGGTAACCAAAGTTTATTTGAGTGTGTTGAATCGTTTACGAAGCAAGAGCTGAGGTAGACATGCCATTACCCCGTTTTCGAAAACAATATTAGCAGCTGTAGCAGTTTGAGAAGGGGAGAATCATCAGCATGACGGAAGCTGAGTGGTCAGCTAGACGTGTAGCTAGTCAATTAGGCCACTCTGATTATGTTGTGAGGAGGTGTTGGGACGAGTGGATCCAAGAGATGTCATTTACATGAAGACCAGGCCCAGGATGCCCTCGACAGACCAGTCCTCGAAAAGACCACCACATCGTAAGAAATCCACAATTGTAGCCAACTGTTTCATCGGCCGCCATCCAGGCACAGGTAACATCTTTACTAGGGAACGCTGTGTCTTCTCGAACCGTACTAAGGCTCCTGACTGAAGGGCATTTGGAATCGCGGCACTCATTACCTGTGCTGCCCTTGACGCCCATCCATCTACACCTCCGTTTGGAGTGGTGCCACGCACGAGGAAACTGGACTGCAGCGGAATGGAACCAGGTCGTTTTTAGCGGCGAATCCAGATTTAATCTCAGCAGTGATGAGAATCGTGTCCGTGTGAGGAGACCCGGTGATGAACGTCTTCATCCTGCCTTTGCTTTACAGCAACACACAGCTCCCACACCTGGTTTGATGGTATGGGGTGCCATTTCCTGCAATACATGGTCACAATTAACATTGATCCGTGTCTCCATGACAGCCCAGCGGTATGTCCATGACATCCTGCAACCACATGTGTTGCCTCTCATGCAACAGCTCTCAGGAGCCATTTTTCAACAAGACAATTCTCGGCCTCAGACGGCAAGGGTATCACAAGAGTGTCTCCGCACTGTTACGAGCCTTCCTTGGTCTTTCCGATCCCTAGATTGTCTCCAATCGAACATATCTGGGTTCATTTGGGACAGTGAGTCGGGCATCCCACGAGTTTGAACGAACTAGAGGCAAGGTTACAGCAAAATATGGAATGAAATGTCTCAAGACATCACACACACACACAATACAGAACTTGTATGCCTCAATGCCCGATCGTATCGCATCGTGTATTCGCGCTATATATATAGAGGGGGTTCAACAAGATATTAAATCATCCGTTCTTTTGCCTTTTTCTCTGAAATAAATTATCCTTTTTCTTTGATTTTCTAATTATTGAGTTATTTTTAAGAAGTCATTATTTATTGAAAATTTCGTTTCATTTTGACGATTCCTTCTTGGTACGCTAATTTTTTTGTCCATGAGTGTATTTATGAAATAATGTAAAAAATATGTTACCCTATATCTTTAATTTTTATACAATCCTTGATATATTGTTCACTAACAATATTTTACATATCTGTGTTATTTCTTTAAAAAAAATTATAAATGTATATTTTATATTACTTTCAATCTTTTTATACAATTTTTGTCATTATTACAGAGTGTAAATAGTTTACGTCGTATTTTTAATCCCCAGGATACACATACACATTCATTCCCCATTTGTTAATTAATTTCATTTTTTAATTTCCTTTTTTGGAATTTAAAGCATAATTCTTGAAGTTATGATTATTCTGCTTAATTTCTCTTTTTATATGCCACTATTTCCATTTATACAGTATATTTTCAAATAATTCATATTTATGGATTATCATAGCACTTTAATGCATGTGTAAATGTTAAGCATAAATAATGTTCAATATTTTGGACTTTGCTCATTTTTTCCCTTGTTCTATTATTATGAGCACAAGTACGTTTCTGCCTTTTCTTCTTAATTTTGGGCATTTATTACGAAAGAATGGTACATTATGTTTGATTCAAAATATTGAACATCGCTAACCACTACTTTTCTTCGTCTTTCAGGTAGCATACGTTATGGTGTTTTGCTCCATCTTTTTCCACGAATCGAATCAATTTTTGGTATCTTCATATGATGTGTAGTGTGCCACAACTTGTAGGCGAGTGTTATCATACAACAGGATAATTTTTTGTGTTTGGAGTAGTAGTGTGCCTGTTTTCCTTGAGTGCATGAGCATATGCACCAATCTGTCCTCAGCGTCTGTACATGGTCTGCCTTGAAACTGTCGTACCAATGGCTGAAGAGAGCTGACGAGACAGGTTTGATGCCATACTCCATCTGTTCCTTTTGGCAGTAACTTCCTAATACTGGTCCTTATTCGGCGTTGCAACTCGGGGGTGATTTGTGCTGTAATGTCTGTTCACATTACCATCATCTTGGAATCATTGCCAAAGCCTGGAGATGACTCCTTGAACGATTCCAAGTTCCTTGGATACTTCCAACTGGGTATGCCCACATTCCCGAAGGCCGATAATTCTACCACGTAAAAAATCATCCAAATGCGTCTTTTGTGTCATAATAATGCGGTTATTGCACTGAAAGACTAATAAAGCGCTTGCGAACAATTTTACTTCTTTGCCTGGATTCCTTATATATCCACCTCTTATATACTTTTGTCATTGTAACTTACTATCGGTGTCCTCTGTTTGCTTCATGCAACTTGCATATGATTCTTGAAGATGTGTGCAGTCATTCTACTGGTATTATATTTATGTATATATAATTTAGAGTTTGATTTCCGTGTGACTCTAAATTATTCGTAATTTATGAACATGAGTGTATTATTAGTACTATTATTTTAATGAAAGAACTTTTTTTAATAAAAAAGGTTTACGTTTTCAACAAATTATTTTATGGAATTAGAAATGAAAAATTTTAGTAAAATATCGGAATATCTTTTATTTCTTTTACTTAGGGTGGCCTCGTTTAAGAATATATTATTTATCGAGTTTTATGGATTACATATTACATCCAAAATGTTATGAAGCCTGTAAAATTCTATTCAAACCAACCCTTAGTGAATTCATTGGGAATCTGGGTAACTGAGTAAATTGTAAAAGAATGACACTGTTGAATAATTTATTTCCTGCTTTTCCTGTGAAACATTTATTGGTATTTCTGCAAGCACACAAAAGGGTTTTACTCTACTCGAATGGAATGAAATACATGCAACAAATAAAATGGTTTTGCAGACTTTAAGAAAACAAAAAAAAATCAAATTAAATGGCAATAGATGTGAAATATTGCCAGATTTATAAGCCCTTTAAACATTTCTTACTAACGCGTTCTGTAAATCTCTTTACTTTACAAATAAAAGGAAACGGCACGTACAAAGGATTTATCCTTACCGCCGGTAAAGTAATTTATGTAGCCATATTGCATGCCTGAATGGATTTTGGAGTGTACCAATATTAATATTGATTGGGAATTTTAGAGGAAAAGATATAAATATCTAAAAAGAATTTCCAAACAAGGGCATGTAAAGAGGACATATAGAAATGCAAATCTGGAAATAAAGGCTTCCCATTGGAATTTCCTTTTTTGTTTGTGTAGCTGATGTTAAGAATAATTTAGATTTTTAACTATAGCACTTAGCTGATTTCTTCAAATTATTAAATATGAATATGTGTATTGATTTTTTGAGTAAATCTGCACGGTAAATATTTTTAAAAATAATTAAATGAAACTTAAGTATGTAAATTACATAATACTTTAGTTCGAAAGAATTTAACTTTTAAAAATTGTATCAGAATTTAAGGACAATCATTGATTCTTAATATATATGTACATGAACACTTGACAGCAACACAAGAGCTATTGGTAACGAACCTTGTAATTTTGAATCAAGGTCAAATGACGAGGAGGACACTTGAGCTGGCACTCTCTCTTCCAACTGACACACAACGCCAATGGGAGAACTTTAGGTCTTGACAGATTTAACCCTTTAGCGGGCAGTGGCTAATACGTCTAGCCACATATTAAAATTTTTCTCAAAGTGGGTGTTGGATATTTAGTCTATCTATATTCGTTAATTGAAGCTAAAACGCATAAAAACAAATACGGATAGCAGCACGATACATTTTTCTTTTTTTGCATTTCATGTCCTCTGATGACTAGTTAAAAACAGTCTTTCTTGATGTAAATCTATAAATTGTATTACAATATGTGGTACAAGATTCTCGGGTTCGAAAATCTTTCATTACAGCTTTCCTGCTTGGAGAAAACGTTTGCATATTATAAAGTTCCACAGTAAATAGCTCATCAAATTTCAGAAATAACTAATTTAAATTCTCAAAAGTATTACTTTATTTCTATCTTTTCATACTAAAATTAAATAAAATATAAAATGTGGATATATACCAAGTCCATTGTATATTCTAAGTATTCTAGGTATTTTCTAAGTAAGTATTCTATACTGTACAATTTTTCTATTATTATTAAATTACACTTATACTTTGAATTTGTTATTGAAATATAGTTATTACATATATATATAAATGTTAATTTTTCATAAAAAGTTTATTGTAATATGATTCATTATTTCTGTCCTGAAAAGTAAGTTAAATGTCCTAAATGCACAGTGGCTATAACGTCTATCCACCACCCAGGAAAAAAACCCACGATTAGATATTTTTTTGTGACTAAATAACGTTTATAGAGGATGAGAACATTACATTTACCCAGTACTTTATCACAGAAAATTGTATTTTAGCTGTGTGCCCGTTAAAGAGTTAACGTGCACTATACCCTCTGTGGAGGAACTTCAGTGCAATAAGCGAATTCATGCGCTCAGAGGATATGAGTTTGTGACCATGACCACTCGGCTGCAGTGGCTCCAAGCCGCACACACAAGCAGGGTGATTCACTACCGGACCGGCAAATGTGCAGGTTTTGTATAGGGATTACTAAAACGAATTCGAATCACATAGGCATGCATGGTCCCAAAGGCCCGAGTTAAGAGTTATGGTGCAAAGAAGAAGATGGCGTTTATTGGAAGGTTTCGTGAACATCAATCCTGCTGGAAGTCATCATTTGCGGTCCAATTCTCGAGGTAGTAGGGTGAACTCGTATTCAAACGAGGAACTGCCGATATGCTGACTGCGTATGGAGATGCGGATTGTAACAGACAGTGGTTGTACCTGGAGCGGTTGTACCCAAACAGGCGTGTACCGCATCACACGACCTTCACAAGTGTGAACAGAAGGTTACGTGAGACTGGTTCTTTTTGGTGTACGAGACGACCGTTCCTTCATTTGAAGACCTCATCGCTCGAATATTTGTAGCTACCGGGAGAATACGTGACAAGCCCAAAATCTTCCTGAAAGTAAGGAATTTTGGGTAGCGCTGCGATCAGGCTTTCCAGACGACTTCTGGTCGTTGCTTTGAACCCTTGTTGTAGCAATAAAAATAAAATTCAATAAAAATTTTTCTATCCCATTAATAGGTTTCTGTTACTTTTCTGTGTTTCTTTGCACCATAGCTTGCAACTACTGCATTTGAGACCTTCAATCCATGTGATTCTGAGTCGCCTCTGTACCTCCTACACGCCCTGCAAGTTTGTCAGTCTGGTAGCGAATCATCTTGTATATATATGTAAATCTGTATATAAATTATAAGAAGTGATATATATATTTACTTTTCATTCATATTTTTCTTATATAAGAAGTCATACTATTAATTATTTTAAATTAATCTACTTTAATATTTAAGTAAGAAATTTGTAAAATTAATAGTTATTGACAGAGTTATATATATGTATACATATAATTTAGGTTAATATGATATAACATATTTGATATGTTTTATTTTTGAAAACAAGTTTGCTTTAGTTTTGAAAGCAAATTTAACTGAATACGAACAAAAATATTTTTGGAAATGAGCAGCACACAATCACTTCCGGTCATGTGAAACAATATATTAAAGTCTAAGAGAAACAGTGCATGGTATGGAAATACAGACATAGAAAGAAGAAAACTAACTTAACTTTAAATTAAGAAATGAGTTAGGGTTATATATATGTGTATAATTGAAATTGGAATAGAAAACGAAATAATTTTTGTTGGAGTTCAGCCCCCCACTTAGTTATCTTAATGAAAACAAAAATGCGTTACTTCTAGGTTTGTATAGAAACAATTTTGTCATGTTAAATTCATGAAGGGTTGGGGGGATACAATACATAAAATGACAAAAAATTTAGAAAATATGATATGCTTATTAAACCAGTCTGGCTTTGGGTGTAAATAATGTCGAAATGTGGATTATGTTCAGAAAAACTTAAGTCGATGTTTAAAACAACCATGGAATGCAAATAACTATTGAATTTTAATTTATAAAACCTAAATATATATCGCCCTTGAAATAAAAAATAATAATGAACGAGGCTTGCTTAAATTACTTTTTTTAATCTTTTTGTCAAGAGTACACGATACATAACGTATATATATAAAACATTTTTAAAAAGGGAACGAATTTAATTTTAGGTTTCAAAAGAAAAAGATTATTTGCTATTGGTTCAAATGAATAAAACTTGTCAAATTTGAGAGAAAAAAAAAGCCAATTTTTATTAAAAAAAAATACGTGAACCCCCGATAAAATTTTTAGATATATATAAAGTATATAACATTGTTTTTTTAAAAAAATTCAAATTACGTAAAATTTGTTACTGAATAACAATTGCCTTGATTGCTTTCTTTGCTTAATTAAAATATCTCTTTTTAATTTATACAGCGAGTTACCGATGATAGCCTTTATAATTCCCAATCATTGACTAATTTGAAACTACACGTAGCTGTCCAGCAGTAATGCCAACAGGTACTGAAGCAACATTGAGGACATAGATATCAAAGTAATGGAATTAAATATGTTACAGCCGTTTAATTTTGGCATTCGGGGAAATTAGTATTCTCTATAACAGCCATGAGAGACTCTCCTCGACATTGAAAAGGGAAAAAACATTATATATACATATTTTTTTAGTGGTGTCAGTTTATCCTAGTGATCAAGGGGAGCAAGCCCCACCATAGGTCCGGGTTCTACCCGGGGGTGGGGAAATCGACTCAGCCTTTTATCCCTACTGCAGGGGGCGATAAATGAGGGCCAAGCTTGCGGGACTCAAACACCGAGAGTTTTTCTTCAGACGACCACCTAAAAGGGGATCTGCTCATGCACCCCCGACCCAATGGTCCCATCGGGGTGGGCCGTATGCCCTGGACCTCGGACTGTTGCCGTGAGTTTGAGGTCAGTTCATGCTGCTATCATTTGTTGACAAAAATTTACCTGGTCGCAAAAAAGTCGATGCTCTTGAAAAGCAAGATGTTTGCCAACCATTTTTTTCCCGTGTTCGATGAGTGAAAAATCAGAAAACACTTGGCCAACAGTAGTGTTTTAATTGATAACAGCAGAATACACATCAGGGAAAAAAACGGGGCAATAATCAGGAACAAAACACATCAAGTATACAGTATAAAACAGTAATCAGTATAAAAAAATAAAAACATAAACACCATTAAGGTATCCGAACACGTTAAAAAGACCAAATTCAGTCAAAATAAATATTTTTTTTTTTTATTTTATTGAATACAGCTATCTTTTGACTTTACAAAACATACTTTTTTTTGTTCCTACGCTACCTAGAGGCCCAAATACAATCAATTTTATAAAATTAGAAAACCTGAAGGGTCTTTGATGTACCAGAAGTGGGGATTTTAAAATTTTTAAAGTTTTAAATTTTTTTTTTTTTTAAAAAAAAAAAAAAAATTTTCCCCCTTAAAAATTTTTTAAAATTTTAAAAATTTTTCCCCCTTTTTTTTTGGGGGAAAATTTTTAAAAAAAAAAAATTTTTTTTTTTAAAAAAATTAAAAATTTTTTTTTCCCCAAAGGGAAAAACCCCCCGGGGGGGGGGGTTTTTCCCCCCCCAACGAAAAGGGGGGGGGAAAATTTTTAAAAAAATTGGGCCTTTCCCCCCAAAAAGGGGGGAAAACCCCCCCAAAAAAGGCCCCCTTTTGGGGCCCCTTTTGGGGGGTTTTTTTTCCGGTTTTTTAACCCGGGAAAACCCAAAAATTTCCCTTTTTCCCAAAAACCCCCCCTTTAAAAAAAGGGAAATTTTTCCGGGGGGGGAAAAAAAAAAAAGGGGGTTTTTTTTTTTTTGGGGCCCCCCCCCGGGGGGTTTTAAAAAAAAATTCAAAAAAATTAAAGGGGGGGGAAAAAAAAAAACCGGGAAAACAAAAGGAAACCAAAAAAAAAGGGCCCAAAAATTTTTTTTTTTTTTTAAAATTTTTTTAATTTAAAAAAGGGGGGCCCCCCCGGGGGCCCAATTTAAAAAAAAAAAAAAGGGGGGGAAGGGTTTTAAGGCCCGGGGGTTTTTTGTTTTTTGGGCCCCCCAAAAAAACCCCCCCTTTTTTTTTTTTTTTTTTTTAAAAATTTTTAAAAATTTTTTCCCGGGGGAAAAAAAAATTTTTTAAAAAATTTTTTTTTTTTTAAAATTTTTAAAACCCCCAAATTTTTTTTTCCCCTTAAAATTTTTTTTTTTTTTTTGAAAAGGGTTTTTCCAAAAAATTTTTCCCCCTTCCCCCTTTTTTCCCTTTTTTTAAAAAAATTTTTTGGCAAAATTTTTTTAATTTGTTTTTTGTTTTTAAAAATTTTTTTAAAAAAAAATTTTTAAAAATTTTTTTTTTTTTTTAAAAGGGTTTTAAAAAAAAAAGGTTTTGGAAAAAACCCAAAAACTTTTTGGGAAAAAAAAAAAAAAAATTTTAACTCAGCTATATGCCAACCAGAGAAGAACTCCGGGACCACCGTAACGGTGTTTCCTGATGTTACTGGGATAAAACCGGGTCCCGATCTCTCCAAATCAAAACGCGTTGAGAATCGCTTCTGGTACTGAACCGACTCTCATCCGTAAAGAGAACACGACTCCATTGATCAGTTGTCCAGTTTTTGTGCTCTCTGGCCCACTGTAAACGGTGGCTTCGGTGGCCAACTTTCAACGGAGGCAGCGTTCAGGACGGCGGGCAAACAGGCCCCCTTTGTGAAGGCGTCTGGCCACAGTAAACCGCTACACTTATCGACCTGTTGCTGTACAGAGTGTCTGAGCAATTTCGCTTGCTGACTGCTGTCAAACCTTTTTCGCCTGCAGGATGATATATCGGTCATCCCCTGCAGTTGTCGTCCCGGGCGGCCACACCAACCTTTCTAACAGCTGTACCTGTGGTTTGGAACGCTTTCCAAGCGCGCGAAACGACACTTTTGTTGATTCCGAACTCTGCAGCTACACTGGTGACAGGACGCCCCTCCTCCAGCTTTCCGATCATTCTTCCACGTGTGAAGTCATCCAGATGATTTCTTCTAGCCATATTTCACGATCTGACTCACTGGCACTTGCAGAGAATATGGTGAATTGCGTCTCCGTCCTTCATTTCATTCTACTGTTTAACAGCGCTCGCCGACATCATGCGTTTTGCGTACGCTCACATCGCTTCTGATGTTTTGTTCCTGATATTTGCATACGCAGTACGTTTCTACTGACTTACGTGTTCCCTCTACTGATCTCCAGACCTCCTTTTCTGCAATTTCATGGCTATCGGCTAAATTTTTACATTGTTGCTTAAGTTTTGCACACCAGTGTATATAAAACAAAATAAAAAGTTTTGTAGGAGTCTGAAGTGCATGGTATTTCCATTGAGGCTTTGGGTGTAAATAAAGTCGAAATGTGGATTATGTTCAGAAAAACTTAAGTCGATGTTTCAACAAGCCATGGAATGCAAATAACTCATTGAAGTATTAATTTATAAAATCTAAATATATATATCGCCCTTGAAATGAAAATAATAAGTCGAACGAGGCTTGCTTAAATTACTTCTTTAATCTTTTTTGTCAAGAGTACAAGATACATAACGTATATATAATATATATATATATATACATGTTTAAGATGGAACGCAATTTAATTTTAGAAAAGTTTTGGAAAGAAAAAGATTATTTGCTATTGAGTATCAAATGAATAAAACTTGTCAAATTCTGAGAGAAAAATAAGCCAATCTTTATTAAATAAAAATACGTGAATCCCGATGAAAAATTGTATGATATATATAAAGTAGTATAACATTGATTTTTATAAAATTCAAATTACTGTAAAATCATTGTCTACTGAATAACTAATTGCCTTGATTGCTTTCTCTCTCTTAATTAAAATATCTCTAGTTTAATTTATACAGCGAGTTACCGATGATAGCCTTTATAATTCCGAATCATTGACTAATTTGACATCTACACTGCTAGCTGTCCAGCAGTAATGCCAACAGGCTACTGAAGCAACATTGAGGACATACGATATCAAAGTAATGGAATTAAATATGTTACAGCCTGTTTAATTTGTGGCATTCGGAGAAATTAGTATTCTCTATAACAGCCATGAGAGACTCTCCTGGACATTGAAAGGAAGAAACATTATATATACATATTTTATTGTGGTGTGTCAGTTTATCCTAGTGATCAAGTGGTAGCGTATCACGCTTTCACACCATAGGTCCGGGTTCTATTCCCGGGCTGGGCAAGGTCGACTCAGCCTTTCATCCCTACTGCAGTGGGTCGATAAATGAGGACCAAGCTTGCTTGGGGACTCAAACACTGAGGGTCTCTCTTCAGACTGACCACCTAAAGGGGCATCTGCTCATGCACCTCAGAGCCTAATGGTCCCGTATACTGGGATGGGCACAGTATGCCCTGGACCTCATGGACTGTTGCGCCGCTGAGTTTGAGTGTCAGTTCATGCTGCTATCATTTGTTGACAAATCTCACCTGGAGTCGCAATAGACAGTCGATGCTCTTTGAAAAGCAAAATGTTTGCCAACCATTTTTTTCCCTGTGTTCGATGAGTGAAAAATCAGAAAACACTTGGCCATGACAGTAGTGTTTGTATTTATTGATAACAGCAGCACTTGATGACACATCAGGAACAACAATCAGGAACAATAATCAGGAACAAAGACACATCCAGTATACAGTATAAAAACAGTAATACAGTATACAGTAATACAGTATACAGTAATACAGTATAAAAAAAACTAAAGCATAAACACCATTAAGGTATCCGAACACGTTGAAAATGACCAAATTCAGTCAAGATAAATATTTTTGTTTTTTATTTTATTGAATACAGCTATCTTTTGACTTTACAAAACATACTTTGTTTTGTTTCTACACTACCTAAAGGCCAAGCTACAATCAATTTTATAAAATTAGAAAAACCTGAAGTGGGTCTTTGATGTACTAGAAGTGGGCATTTAAATTGTTCAAAATCTGTCATGGCGAGTATGATAACTCAAAATATTATAACACTGTATATCTGTAAATTTTTTTGAACTTGATATTAATGTTATTTTCTAGAGAATGTACTAAAATATTTCTTATTGTGTGAATACTTTTTGAGTTAGGACTTGTTTTTTAAATAATGGTACGTAAAAATGTGACTTTTCTTATAACGTTTAAATCAGCTCTAAAATTTTCAAATTTTAATAAAACATTAAAATTTTAGTACATTCTCTAGATAAATACATCTAGTTCGTTTTGGTAATACTTTTACTAATATAAGTTTATAACTTTTTCCTCTAATTGCTTTGAAGTTTTACAAAAATATTGCTAAAATTTCAGTTATAATTGTGATTTTTGTGTAATTTAGGCAATTTATTTTAAATATTGTTGGTTAAATATTAGTATTTATTGCTATTGAGTCCTAAAAAAGCATTTATAATGTTTAAATATGTTATTTTGCCAAAAAGTACTCCGAACGTGTTCGGATACCTTAAAAAGTCAATCAGATAAGAGTGCTTGTAACTGCTCTCTGGCTCTTCAGCACCTATTGTAGATGATTTCAGAGACATTAAGGAAAATAACCAGGTACTCAATATTCATCAGGACGGGTCTCCTTGTACTAAAGACAGTTTGGACAGGGAAAAACCTTTAGTCTTGTAGATGATCCGCAAGACGTGCCCAGTTTCCAGTCTGAAGACAGAAATAGTATGCCATTTCGGGATATCTGGAATCTCACTCAGCGTCTCACTCCAAAACTAATATCAAAATTTGTTCATTTAAATGATATTTATGGATCTTTTTCACTCTATTATAATTAATCTTCTCGTAGATTTATTTATTCTACTGGAATTCATTTCTGAAAACACAGTAATAAATTAGCGCCTTTTTAAGCTACAAAATCAGTTCTCCCATTTCCTCAAATATCATAGTGGGAGGACACCCACTGTTAAACAATATATATATATATATATTTTGAAGGTCAAATGCAATCCAAGATTATCTGTACAGATTTTAATTCTAACCGAGCCTAAAAAATCGAGAGATGTCACAGCTTGTTTTGCAAAAAGGAAATCAGAAAATTCAACGACACTTTCAAAAGCCTCCTTTCTTAATGACAGTTGTCGAGTAGTGGTTCTAATAGCTTCTACTTCACCTTCAAACGGAGTAGTGTTTGGATTTAAGTTCAGATAAAAGGAAAATAGTTCTAAAAAATTCAATCACCTGCTCTTACATCCTGATCCAATCAAGATCCATCAGCATAGATATGAAGCCAATCAGGCTGTGAGTATCGGATATTAATAGTTTCTAAGCCTATAGATTTTAAAACTCTATCAGAAAATTCCTCCTTTCGTACCACATGTGTAGGATTAGTTTTTCCTTTTACTAAGAAAATTAAAGTATCGAGTGTGGGAGACACAGTTTCTAGATTATCCGGGATGTTGAATAGTTATTTAATTTTCCCTACTTGTTGAATGAAACCTTATTTTACTTTTAGCCTTCGGTTACAGTTATTATAATTATGCGATGGTAACTGAATTAGCTTTTCGCGAATAAACACAAAGCCATCTGCTGGTAAACTACTTAAATAGACAAGTTTCCAGTAAGTAACAAATGGTAGTTGCCTAATGTGGTGGGCAATGAAGTATTATTGAACACTTTTTGTCACCAGCATTATCGAATTCTCCTGTAGAAATCTGGCTGGGTAAGCCCTACAAGGTATAACACAGATGTCTCCAACTCTTCAGAGACATAGAGGTGACTGTCGAGAGTGCCAGGTGTAAGTATCAGGTGTGTACAGAAAAAAAAATCTAATGACACTGTTTAGTATATCTCCAGGTAAAAGATTTGCGTGGTAATACGTAATGTAGTGTCATGAAATCTCTCACCACTGTCCCACCAAACTCAAATACTGCTATAGTGCTGTTGTAGGCAGAAATATACTTCGTCGAAAAAGACTGTATGGTGCCACTCATTTATCCATGCATTGTTCTATGTTCGAAATTGAACGGACCATTGCTACTGCATGCACCTGTGTTTACAGTAAAAAAAGTAAACGCAGTAGTTGACACCTTGCTGAAATTCTTATATTTTGCAAATGTCATTAAATGTCCCTCATATTATTATTAGCATTTTTTTCCTGCTAGAGAACCTTTTCATTGTTAAATTTAATTTAATTATTTATGATTTGGGTAAAAAAGAAACCAATTTTCAAAAGTAAATTTTGTTTAAATCTCAATTTCGAACCAGTTCTTAAGTTTATTTTTCTTCTTCAGCATCCTATCGAAATCATTAAGGTACGGTAAGACTTTGTGTTCTACCCACCAGTGTATCATACCAATAACTTCAACTTTATAAATTTTTTTATTAAAGATAACTTTTTCTCTTTTGTAAAAACTTTTGACAAATGATGCCAAATATATACGACATACATGTGTGACACATACAAATTAAATTTACTTTTATTTTGATTTTTGAATTTTAAGGCATTGAGTTGAATTGTTTTTGTAGTGTAATAATGAGTGTAACAGAATGTAAATGAATATTTTTTTTTAATAATTTTGAATTTATTTCTATGAAGCCGTATTTTTTTGCTGAGAATATCAAGTTTTATTGCACCTACATTTTCCCTCAATATTTATATTTCTTTAAAGAAACTACACAGTAATAAATTAAATTCTCCAATATACTTTCTTATATTTTCTTCTTATCAAATCATAATTTAAAATAAAATTTATAGTTATTAATGCCAAACAGAGTAAGCGATACATGCGGAATCCTCATTCAAGAAGATGTAAGTTATTTTATGGTTTAATTTTTGTTCACTTTGCTAGGTTTAATTTTCATAAATGGCTATAGAAGTCCGAGACTTCTTGAGGCCCTGGCCTCTATGCAAATATATGCCCCACATGTGACCCTTAAAAAAGACAGTACAAAGCATACGTTGTCAAATACTCGTACAAATAATAACCCTAAAAAAATAAATGTGCATGACTTAGAATCGCACAAACCGGCTCGCCCAACTGCCGTCTTTTTATTGAATGAGTAATGATGGTGTATGGGGGTAGGTCTAGGCCTGTACGTGGACGACGATCATCACATGTAACCATTTTACATATCGTCCAAAATTCTCAATTTTTTTTTTTCTGAGAATATCACTGGAAATAACATTTGACCGTCGAAATTATTCAAATCATGATCTTATTAAGGCTGAATCGAGAACGAGACGAGGCCCCCATTGCGTGCAAGGCCCTGTGCCCAGTCCCAGTTGGCCAATGCCTTAAGACGTCCCTGTAAATGGCTAAATGTTTTCAGGGTATTCAAAGATTACGCGTCGTTATACTTTTTATTTGTTTCTTTAAGATTAATCTTCATTATTAGCCATTTTTACTGAAACACAAATATCCATTCGTAGAAAAGGAGATTATTAAGTAATTTATTAAAGCATCTCCATACTATTAAATATTACCAATGCTAATTCTATGTAACACATATTTCTTAAGTACTAATTTTATTCCTTATTAATAAAAGGTGCTCTGTAGGGGGTTCTCAAGTGCATTTCCCTTAATTAGCCCCTTAAACTTCTATATGACTTTGTTTAATATGGGAAACTCACCTTGAGAAGTAGCCATGATGCATGCAAATGATTATTGCAATATATTGAGGAGTGCAGTGAATAGATGTGGATGCTAAAAGATTGATAATTGGTGGTTCACAGGTTGCTGATAATATAGCGAGAGGATAACGAGAAGCCTAAGATTCTTGAGTGAATCCACTTGAAGAAATTAGTGAAGTGCGGCAGAACCTAGTGATAAGAATGCTTCAGTTAGAGATACCAAGATGAGGGATATTATCATAATTTATAGTTTGTCAGTGTTCGATTAGGGAAGCCACTCTACGAGTATAATTATTTTTGGTATTTTAATCGAGTTGAGAAACTATTCTTAAATTCGCTGCCAATTCTGTCGTTATTTAAGATGAAAAGCTCCGAGAATGATCAATATCATTACAGCACAAACACCTGAATCCAAAGTTTTTTCTATATCTTTCGTTACCGAGCTTATGAAAAGACTTCTAAGCAAACTCATTCTTAATATGTTGTGTCTTCTAGTATTATATAATGTATTTTAATTTCTACTTGACAATTGTAACTTTCCAGTCGTTTTGTAACAATTTAGGAAAGACTTTTCTATACGATTACTACTCATATTACATTTTTAGACGACACGAATTAAGTAAAAAAGTAAACTCGGCTTTTTCCCCCTAGATAATTTTCATTTCCAATATGTATTAAATCTCTATTTTATTTCCACTTTTTAATTCCATTCAACAAACATACTCCTGCAAATGTTAAACTCCGGTGTAGTCCTCGTCACTTGACTATGGTTCAAAATTACGAGATCCGTCGCCAAAAGTCCTCGAGTAGCTAAAAAGTGATACTTTAATATTCACTTACTCACCCTGTGACGGCTCTGTCCACGATCTTCTCACTAACAATCCTCTTGGAGAATTTTTAGTCCTTAAAAACTATACTATTAGAACGCTTCTTCTAAAGAAGATAACGTGAACATGCAAATAAAGACTGCTATGCATAGTCTAGGCTTTCAAGTTAGAAATAGGGTAAACTTCTAGCGGAGTAGTGATTAATCAATTTTTAAGTTTAACGCAGATTTTTAGTTATTGATAATAGTAATAATTTAGGTGACGATTTGTCACTTGAGGTTGAATAGAGATTAGATATCTAGGAAGGTAGAGTACTTGAACTGAAGTTGTGACGGGGCTTTATCGCGCCTTCTAACTAATCCTCTTGGGGAATCTTTGGGGCCAGAATGACATTTCAATCCAACCTTCTCAAGAAGAAAACGCGATATGCAGATTAGTGAATAGATATAAAAGGAAGCCTTAGCATTCGCGAGTGAGTCCGATAGTAGTCAGCTAGAAACCGGAGAGTCATATGGGAGTCATATAGAAGTCGGCTAGAAGCTGGATAAAGTCGGATAATAATAAATAAAGAAGATTAATATTGAAGGAATAGAATACAAGAGGAAGACATAAAGCTTGGATGCTGATCGCCGAGTGATATTGGTAAGAAGATTAATAACTAAAGTTTAATTATAGAACGGCCCCTAGCTTGTGTGTTAAGGAATCTACTATAGATAAAGATTCGGAGGTTAATTTCGTATAAAGATAGTGAGTAGGATTTCAGGCTGTATTTTAACTTAGAATTAATAATTACGTAGTATCACACCTGATCTGATTCCTCTAGTAAGACTTGTGTTGCATTGATTAATATATATTGAGACAATAATAAATTAGATTTATTTTGGACAGTTAAAGTGGTCAATCATTTATTCCTACAAATCTAGGTCGCGTGGATGAAGAGATGATACCTCCGGGCTGTGGGATAACACAAAGTAAGTGTTACAGGTAATTAAAGTCTTCGCGTACCTCCTTAATAGTCTTCATATTGCTTCAATTGGGTACATCTCTTAGTTTTGATTGATCGAACTTTTGTTGCGGTTTGTGTTGCAAATAAACTAAGTGATTTTGAACATGGCTAGTCTTCCTTCCCTTTCTCTCACATCTCTAGGCACGGAGGTGAGATCCTTACAACCCTGCAATTGTTAAAATGCACCAATTAAGGTATCCGACTACGTTCGGAATCGTGACTTCAAAAAAGCGCGTAAATAGATAATTTTCATGATATTTAGAGTCAATTAGATTAGAACACCTGTATAAAATTGTTTTAAGGACATTTTGATAAAAAAAATTTATTTAAATACACTATTTAGGCAAAAAAAAAATAACTTAGAATAACCTTTTTTCAAAATGCTCTCTTTTTATGAAAAATGCTTCTATTATAATAATATTTTGCCTGAATATAGCTCAGACCTCTGTACAGAGGATCAACTATGACTTTTGAAAAATTCACATTATTTTAAGATTTACAACCCATTGAAATAATTATCGGCGTTTTTTTTCTTAAAACTTCTCCCCTTTGTTGTCGTAAAACATGGATAAACCCACTTCTAAGTTATATATTTCAAAAATTCTACTTGAGCCTCTGCACAGAGGTCTGATATATATACAGGCGAAATACTATTATAATAGAAGCATTTTTCACAAAAGGAGAATATTTTGAAAATGGGTCATTCTAGGTTCTTTTTTTGTCAAAATATTGTACTTAAATAATTTTTTATTGTAATACTATTCTTAAAACAATTTTATATACATTGTCTAATCTAAGTGACACTAAGTATCATAAATACTATCCATTTATACGCTTTTGCAAAATCACGGTTCCGAACGTAGTCGGATACCTTAACATCTAAAAAAATAAGCTCAATAGGATTTTTTGCACCATTCTATTTTATTGGTATTCTTCTAAAAATTATGAAAATACTGATAATCACCATGCATTATGATATTGGATATTATTAATTTTAAAATAGTTTCGATGCTTTTTAAATTGCATTTGCAAGGTGATCGGATATTGAAGAATATAAAATAAATTTGTCAACACTATAGCAACTATAACCATCTTTTATGCCTACGAAAATGTACTAATTATTTAGATATCTACCAAATCATTTGAATTCAAAATCCTTCATTGTTAATTGCCTGCAATAAAGTCTTCTAAGGTAAGAAATATATTTTAAGGCATTGTTATTGTTTCTCAAAATATTTTTGTTAATATTTTTGGTTAACTTTTATTGAGAGCATCAAATATTTAGATTTCATTTTCTGGATTGTATCATATATTTGAATATTAAATCAGATGTGCCGTAGGTGAAACGGAAGCAATATATTTCATGATCTCATCGACGAAAAAACAAGTAGTAGAAATTTCATATCTTCCAGAAAATTGACATTGATTTTTATGTAAAATATTATGGGAAGATGGTGAAGAAGTAATGAGATACCACAAAAGCCGTATATATATATATGTGTATGTGTGTGTTTATTTATTTTAGTGAAATGGTGTCTAGATACAAGTTTAAGACGGATGAGACATATTGCATAGTCAATAACAATACTTCTATTCTTAGTATCACATTTATGTCACATATATGTTAGTAGTTGAAAGCTATTATTTAACCGTTTGGGAGTTCTTTGCTTTGATACGCTTGAAACAATCTCTTCCTAGATTTAACCACCTATACCAGGGATGGCGAACCTTTATGGATCAAAGTGCCATTTTTTTCTGAAGAAGAGTTTAATGAGGTATAGACGTGCCGTCAAATAATTTTGGTTTGTGATTATTGGGAAAATAATAAAACTAAATACTGACAACACAAATATCTACTTACTACGAAAAAATACCTTTTGCACTGTATAGTTATAAATGTTTTAGTTATACGTGTAATTCAAATTAAAGTAACATTGGTGTGACTTTTGTTGTTTCAGATTGGATGGACAAATAACTTATATTAGGATTGTTAGATCTTACTTTTTGTAGAATACATGCTGAATTGGAGTCGTCTGCCAAACGGTTTCGAAGCAATTAATTATTTTTGCTGTGGTTCACTTTTTTTGACAAGAGGGTTTGTGATTTGTTTCAAAATACCCTTTTATGGACGATGTTCTGCGTACCACTATTCCAGAACATAAAACGCTCACCGTTCTTTGTCGCCTTTACAAATAATTCCATGTTTCTCGGTCCATCCAATTTGAAATTCTCTGTTACACTTACTATCGTTCACTTTTTGTTCTTTTGCTGATTTAGCCATGTTAAATAAGTTAAAAATCGTAAATATAACACAGATAAACTTTAAAATACAGTTGTGTCAATGGAACTGCCTAAACTACATGCGTAGACAAACTTTACAGCATAAGTACTTGAAGTCTACGAAGTAACTAAGGCAAGACAGTAACAAACGAGTGAGCTCCCCGCAGCCACGCGACCGATCACTCGCGTTTGTTCGTAATACTTCATGGTGAACTTTGAAATTTTGAAATAAAATACAAATCATTTTGATCACTGGCATGCCAACAATGGCACGCGTGCCAGTGGTTCGCCATCCCTGACCTATACCCATACTAGATTAAAAAAATATTTATTTCGAAGCGAGTCTCTTTTCATATATATGTTTACTGTCCGTCTTATATTTTTCTTTAAGGTATCCGACTACTTGCGACAATTTTTTTTTAAAAATGGAGATATGAAGATTTTTTTTTGTAGTTATTAGATTTATTTTGTAGACTTTAAGAAAAAAAGGCTAAAATTAAGAATTGAAAAATAAATTATTACTACTAAAATGGGAACAAAATGGGTAAAATTTGACAAAAAATTACATAAACTGGGCTCTCTCTGTACCAATAGTAAATGAACAAATTCTAAATTTTTCAATTTTGATTTATATATTACCTTGCTATTCCTTTTTGAAATTACCTTCAGAATAAAAGATATTTTAATATTTACAAAAACTGGAGCACTTTATCTTAGTTATATGAAATTGATCAAAAAACAGCGATTATATTCACATAAATAACTGTAAATTTTGTTGTAAAACAGTGATTGATAAATCTGAAGAACAAAACAGATCTACTGTTATACAGAACATACCAAAAAATTTCAGGAAATTATTTTAAAAACCTTTTGAGAAATCGCTGTCCTCGTTTGAGATTTTCGAAAAAAACACATTTCGAGTAAAACGCATTTCAAAGTTTCACATCTTATGTAAAGTTATAGCATCTGCTTTTACTAAAACACTTTTAATTTTTGTTCTAGTGAATGGAAAATAAAAAAGATTGGTATTTTTATAAATTTATAAAATGGCCTATGAAATAAAATCATAAAAAAATTTGTCAGGCTCGCAAAAAAATCATAATTTTATGGTAGTCGGATTATTTAATCCAGTAAAATACAATTTAAATATTAGTATTCCCTATTACACAGACCCTGAATTATTGATCTGTTACTATTCAGTTGTTACGACTTTAAAACGTAATTTGAATAATAACCAAATTAAACGAGTATTCTACATCACATAATGTTTTTAATTAAAATTATACTACATTAAATAGATAGTGATAATATAAAGATTCACTACATTCTTCAAAATAACGATTGCATTTATATGTAATGAAAACGTTTTAAATATTCATACATTTAATTAAAGTTTCATGTATGGAAAGTTGTGTATGCTTACTGTTAAAGAGTATGGCAAGTACAAAAAGATATTTTCAAGGAAAAAAAATGTTCAAATTTATTTGTGTAGGAACACATGAAGTTATATAATTCTAATCTATTTCAGAATTTGTTTATGTTCGATAAATACGTAATTTATCTGTTAAATATATAACGCTAGAAAATTATTTAGCATTGCAGAGAAAATGATACAAATTATGGAGCATAATTTAAATGTGAAAAATTAAAATAAAAATAATAAATTTTAGTTTAATACTCAAACTTAATACTTTAAAATGCCAAAGAAGTTAAAATATACTAGTAATGGAGCATTCTGTGTTCTTGATTTTGAGTTATACTTCTTAATATTAGGTAGGAACAACAGGTATAAAAAGGACGGCCTTGAAAACCAGTGCTACCGATTGCCAATTTTACACTGCCTTTTTTAATTAATTTCATAATACATTTAAAGAATTTCGCTATTGATTGTAAACTTGGGGGGCGGGGACACATTATAGAAAATAATTAAAAAAAATCAATTTGTTATATACAAGGAAGAAGTGAAGTTGATGGCCTATATATTAAAATTAAATAAAAAAGGCAAAGCAATTTTGTAAGGTTTCAGCTTTTCTGAATAAGCTATTTTAATTAACTTTTATTAATAGATTTTTAATTATTAATTTTCCATACGTGCTTTTTATATCTTTTAAATACCTTTCATGGATATTTATTGGTAAATAAATAGTGAAATTATTAAAATTATTTCTGTTAAAAAAGGGCCTCTATAGCACAATTTAAGATATAAAAAAATAGATTATTTGTTAGAGCAATAATCAGATAAGAATTTAGAAAAGTTTTGAATAATATTTCAGTGTATTTTACATTCTTTTTTTATCCTCTTCACACACATTTCACAGTTACAATACAATACAATTTTTGAAAAATTCGCATTTTTTATGCGGATAAATTGAGGATTAAATTAAATTTTATGCGGATTGTTTTCTAAGGACCACGAAGAGGTCTGCTGTTAACGATGTAAATTTCATGGGCAATAGTTGCCAGTATTGTTTATCCTATTTCTATCACAAATCATCATATATGTTAAGAGTTCAATTATGAAGGGGCTCAACTTACTCTAGTGAAGCAGTGTGGAAATTAGAAAAATGTGAAATGACTTCAGCTGTCACTCTCACCTCTTTATAGTTTGGAGAAGGGGGTGCTAGAGCTCAGGTGTCGTCCTCGTCACTTGACCATTGTTCAAAATTACGAGGTCCGTCACCAAAAGCGCTCATGTAGTTAAACAGTGCTACTTTAATATTCACTCACTTTATAGCGGCTCATATTATTGTTCTCAAATAGCTTGTTAAGCAGCTGAATTTGTGGCGGCTTGCTCTCAGTAATCCCTAAGGGGAAATATGAGTGAACCTTCCCTAACCGATGGGGAATTCAATCAGTCTGTAAACAACTTCCGCCGACTGAGGAGTCCCAAAATCGGTGGATGTGCCTACCCACAAAATAGAAATTTTTTAATTAATATTTAGTTGGTTGTATGTTATGTGTCGTAACACATCTCCTGATAATAAATAAACTGAAAATAAGGACTGGCATTTTAAAAGGGAATACACGGCAGCAGTAGTGTAACGAAACAAAATATCCTCTAATTTAATAAGAAAATTTCTTGATTGCGTTGATTTTCTGCTATGATGGTGAATAAATAAGATTTTTTTGAACTATTAAGGCTTGTGCTCATCTGGAAGAAATCCCAAAATCAGTAGCTTCAAAACATTTATTCATAGCACTAGATAATAAAGTACACCCAACAGTCATTAGTGCTATAACTAGAAATGTGGAAATTCAATTCAAAATAGGATTAAGTCCTTAAGGTATCCGACTACGTTCGGAACCGTGATTTTGCAAAAGCGTGTAAATGGATAATATTTATCATATTTAATGTCACTTAGATTAGAATAAATATATAAGATTGTTTTAAGGACATTATGACAAAAAAATTATTTTAATACAATATTTTGGCAAAAAATTAACTAGTATTTTGGAAATGTATAACTCGGAAGTGGGTTGATCCATGTTTTACGAAAACTGAGGGGAGAAATTTTAAGAAAATATGCCGAAAATTATTTCAAATGGTTGTAACTCTGAAAATAATGCGAATTTTTAAAAAATTCTAGTTGAGCCTCTGTACAGAGGTCTGATCTGAATACAGGCAAAATATTAATACAATAGAAGCATTTTTTACAAAAAGAGAACATTTGGAAAAAAAGGTTATTCTAAATTAATTTTTTTCCAAAATATTGTATTTAAATATTTTTTTTTTCTCATAATGTCCTTAAAACAATTTTATGCATGTATTCTAATCTAAGTGACACTAAATATCATGAAAACTATACATTTATGCGATTTTTTAAAATCATGGTTCCGAACGTAGTCGGATACCTTAAACTTAATTTGCTGAACTAAAGACTATTTTAAATTTCCTATATAGATGGTTCTTCTCTGGTATATTTTGTATGAATAGTCAAATTTGCAGTTACCTATTGAAATAAATAATTAAAATGTTCACTTAAAAATCCGTAGTTAAAGTCTATATTTCTGATTATAATTTAAAAGCAAAAAAATTTGTTACAATTTTTTTTACACTGAAATACATATTTTAAGCTTTGTTTGTTTCAAATTGGCTGTAGTTGGACATTTATGCCGTTTGCAGTCAGAAAATTTCCCAAGAGTGGGAGCCATTTCTTTGTTACCATCTAGTGGCAGCTCCCGCTACCAAAGTTTGACACTTTGAATTTTTAATTCAATTCTAACTCTACAATCGGATGCTAAGTATTGCCGTGATTTAATTTAATACCAGAGCTAAATTGATACTCAAGGGATCTTTTACATGCCACTTAACCGTATGAAATGCATGCCTACGATTTTCGCATCCAGAAAATCTATCGATTTCAGACGGGATCGAAACCGCAACCTTTGCCTTGCGAGGGGGGGGGGACACGCGTCTTCACAGCCTCCGAGATGACATATTTTGAACTAAATTTACCTTTTGTGTGTATGCATTTATTGAACTAATGAATAAGTGAGTTAACGAAATTTTTAAAATTATTTATAGTTACGATAGATAAAATTTGTTTTCATATTGCAGAAGTTATACTCAAGTTATATTATTTGCTAAGGTAATTAAATATTAACTTATGCCTGTGGTTTTCAATCTATATCATTTAAGATAAGTACTTATAGAATACATATTATCTTTACTTATTATAAACCGTCTGAAAACACTTTCAGAAAATAGCTTTCAAAGTAAAGTATGGTTTGGTTAATTTTAATGAAGACTCTTATTGAATCTGGGAAGGTATATAGAGAGAAAGAAGGGAACATAAGTAGTATTTGTTTCTTTGAAAACATTACCGTCTAATTAATTGCCTTAAAGTTTTCCAATAGTTCTTGGAACATTTTTCTTTAAATTCTTTTATTCCTACACTTAATTACAATGATAATCAATTAACAAAAGTTCTTTTATAAGAACTTTCTCTATTGATGCATATCACAACTAGATTATAACACATTTATTCTTCACCTCTATCTTAAAATTAAAATTTGGGGATCATTTTATTGATTAATGTATTTCCTTTAAGCTATAGTTTCATGCATAAGAGGAATTGATGCATCAGCCTGAAATAACAAAGAGTTACTTAAAATGAGTCATTAATTAGCGAGTAAAATCTATAAATTAATTTTGTGAAACTAAATTGCAAGGTAATAAAATGTATATTTTAGCATTTTAAGTTTTGGAACATTTTTCTGAATAATTATCTGATGACCAATTTCTATTCAACCTTATTTCCGCTCCCAAACCACGTTATGAACGGTCCCTTATTTTATTAGAAAAGTAAGCTATTCACTTATATAAAGTGGGAAGCATAAATTCTTGAAACAGAAGATCAAAAATGTTTTAATTATATAATAAAAACCAACGATTTGAAAATTTTTAAATACTATTGTGCTATTGAGTGTAACGTAGTTTGAAAATAATAAATCCGTTTACAATCATCCCTTTTCCATAGTTTCAGAAAGGTCCAACATTAAAAGGTTTTAGAATCATTTTTTAATAAAATAAGTATTTAATTAAAGCCTTATAAATAAAGACAATGTATTTAGCAATATAAAATAATAGTTATAAATATTATAAAAATTATAGGACATACTAGCACATGGCGGAGATTTTATAACCCAATCGCATGAATTAAGCATTTATGTAAAGATATAATCGCAGTTTCATGCAAAATGATTGAGTGACTGCTTATTAACGTCGTAATATTAAGAAACACGAAGGGTATAGGAGCACCTAAACCAGCACCCCCTCTCTAAGATACCACACCATACCAACATCAGTACTCTGAATCTCTACAGGTTTAACGTGCGTCAGGCTCTCTACAAGGTGGGTATTCAGTGGCACTAAGGCTCGACCTCATGACACTCCAGCTACGTGTTCGTGACCATAATCACTAGAAACCGCAGCTGATACAAAATGGGAAATGATCTCGTAAAACCTAATCTCGTTAAGCCAGGGGTAACCAACCCGTGGCACAGTGGAGTTGTAACAGTGGCACACGAAGACTTACTCAAAAGTTTTGAACAGATAAACCATTTTTGATTAGAAATTAAAAGATTAACCATTTTATTTAAAATTAAAAATTTTGAAAAGATAAAAAACATTTTTTTTTACAACTTTGTTGAGAAAGAGGGTTGTTTCAGACAAAAAAAATCTCAAAATTTGGATCAAAATATGTTAGTGAATAAATATATTTTCTGCAATGAACATAATAAAATAAATATCACTCAGAACTAGCTGATGTGCATCTATAAAAACCTAATTTTGTAAGCATCTGCAAGAGGTAAAAAAAAATATTAATTCAAAAGCCATATTAAGTAAGTACAGAGCATTTAATAATTATGTTGAATTGAATGATTCAAGTTGCTCTTTTTTATTTTATAACTTACCTAATTGATTGAACTAGTAAAAAGTTTATACTAAAAATAAAACTTAAGGTAACAGAGACGTTCTAACCCTTCAAAAAATCGATTTTTCAATTTTCATCTTAAAAAAAAGTAGATTTAATGCTGATTCCAAAAATGTATAACATGTATAGGTTTAAAGCTTAATATCCGAGTAATTGCGGTTTTAAAATGTAAGCAACAACTGTCACGCCTGTTGTTTACGTTATCGCACGTCAACTGCCACGCCCATTTTACAGCTGACCGAAGCATATTTTTATGTAGATTGGTGTTTTATATCACTTAATCTGATTTATTTATTTTATTCTTGTGGTTTGAGAAGGACTATAACTACTCAACTCAATCTTGTTTATACCCAAGCTGTGTGTGCGAATTTTAAACATTTTGCTTTCTCGTGCTTGAGTTACAAACACGTGAGTTACGAATTTCGTATTTTGATTGCTAATTTACTTTTTTTTGTTTACATTCAATTTGTTTGCAATTTGCGAGAATTTTAAACATTTGAAATGCCTCGAACAAAAAAGTTTGGGCAAGTTAAACGTCGTTTAATTTGTAAAATCACTTCAGTAAATGCTGATAGTGAACGAGTTGATGTCAGTGCATCTAAAAAGAAAATTGAGAAGAGTGAAGTATCTTTTAAGGACTATGAAGATAATTTTTCAGTTGAAACTCAAAGCAGGTATATTATTGACTTAAATATGCTCAATGATATTTTCAACAATATTGCAAAATGCAGATATTGTGATAGATCTTTCTGCTTTGATGTTGCTGAAAATAAAAGTAGTCGCAAAGGCCTTGCTACCAGTGTGTCAGCAACTTGCAAGTATTGTGGTTATGGTCATTCTTCAATGACTTCAAATACCGTGTCAGATGGATATGAAGTAAATTTGAGGTTTGTTTATGGCATGAGGTGCATTGGAATTGGCAAAAGTGCAGCTCAGATATTTTGTGCACTGATGAACTTACCTCCTCCTCCAGCTAAATTTGAAAGACTGTATACACCAATTTTTAAAGCGTTGGAAACTGTTTCATCTCGTTCAATGCTTAACAGCGTTAATGAAGCTGTCATTGAAAATGAACACAGTAAGAACATAGCAATTGCTCTTGATGGGACCTGGCAGAAAAGAGGACACTCTTCGAAGAATGGCATTGTAACTGCAACTTCTCTCGATAATGGAAAAGTTATTGATTTTGAGTGCCTATCAAAATATTGCTTTGAATGCAAAAATACGAACAAAACCTGTGATAATTGCCAGTTAAACTATCACGGATTTAGTGCGGGAATGGAGAGTGAAGAAGCATTGAGAATTTTCAGTCGCTCCTTACCAAATTACAATGTTCGGTATGTTAATTACCTTGGAGATGGAGATTCGAAGGGGTTCCTAAAAGTTCAAGAATCAAACATATACGGTGATGAATTTCCTGTTGAAAAACTAGAGTGCATCGGCCACGTCCAAAAAAGGATGGGAGCAAGACTGAGAGCCCTAAATAACAATTTAAAATCCACCAAGCTGTCAGACAACAAACCAATATCTGGACGAGGAAGGCTGACTGATGCAGAAATTCTTCTGCTGCAAAAATATTATGGCCTAGCCATAAGAAGAAATGTTGGAAAATCAGTCGCAGATATGTCCAAAGCCATCTGGGCAATATATTTCCATAAACTGTCGACAGATGAAAATCCGCAACATGCTTTGTGCCCTATGGGAGAAGAAAGTTGGTGCGGGTACAATAAAAGCATTGTATCTAGTGAAAAATACACCCACACACATTCCCTCCCAGAAGCAGTTCTTTTTAAAATTAAAAAAATTTTTAGAGACTTAACTGCAAAAGAACTGTTATTAAAATGTTTGCATGGCCAAACTCAGAACC
>BMAV01015742.1:247744-274286 GCA_019973955.1 Trichonephila inaurata madagascariensis | reverse complement strand
TATATGTGTGTGTGTGTGTGTGTGTGTGTAAGGATAATTAAATAAGACTAAAAATTAAATTCCATATCTAGCACTTAACCCTTATTTTTCATTTCATCTTCAAGTATCACATTAAACACTCATTTATTTCTTCGAAACGTATGGCCTATCCAATAAACATTTCTAAGTACTGATCGTTATATTTAAGAATAGTCGGTACCCTCTATACCGACAATGTTAAATTGAGCCATTTTAGGAACCTGTTTCTCAGAAACTGTTAAATATAAAAACTTCAAATTTGTCTGTAAATTAATTAGGCATTTTTATTTAAATAATGGTACAATATTTAAAATATATTGTTTACTTTTTTTCAAAAAAATTCATCGTAAAAGTATCGCTTTGAAATTTTTGAAAATTGTCATTTTTTTTTTACGGTAACTGCTTTTCAGCAAAATATTTTGGGACAATCTCCAAAAAAGTAGCTCCATTATATATAGTTGCATATTATTTATGTGCACTAAAATTGCAAGTACATTCATTTTTTAGATTCTGTGAAAAAGGTATACGCAGTTTGAAAACAATCATTTTGAGAAAATTGCATTTTTAATGTAAAAAGGCACTTCATCACAAAAAGAAATAAATTACAACCTGTATCTGCCCTATTTTATCAAACATTAGTCTCTTTTTAATTTTTAAGCATAAAATTGGAAACAAAAATGTCTTAAAATTTTCAGAAAATACAAATATAGTATTTTTCAGTTTTTGTTCAACGAGATTTTTTTTAGCATTTCTTTTTTGCATCAATTTTCACAAATTGTATAACAATCTGTGAAGAATTTTTAACTTCGATGCATTACAAATATCAAATTTGACTTTAAAACATCATAAATATAATGTAAACATGTAACAATATGTAAAAGTAAGGATTTGGAAATATGTGATTTTACGACATTGCGAATGGTTTTGATATGGGTTTGTATGTTCACAATGCAAACACAATTTATAAAAGTTTCAAAATTCAAAATTTTCTCTAAACTGTACAAGATTTCTAAAAAAGTCAAAAATAAAACTGTTTTTATGTTTTTAAACATGAAATTTGTGTATTTTTATGCATGTAACAAGCTTCTCGCAACGACAAAAAGCATTACACATCTGAGTTATAATTAGTTACCATTTATTGAAATACCTTTGAATATTAAAGCTTAAAAACTTGTCTGAACAATAAATAAACATTAATATGTGCAACAAATTGTAATATTTAAAATATATTGTTTAGTTTCCTCAAAAACATGTAACATAAAAATATCACTATGAATTTTTAAAAAATTGACATTTTTTGTCACGATATATGGTTTTCAGTCAATTATTTAGGGAAAATCCAAAAAATAAAAACTCACATGAATATATATAGTTACATATCAGTAACATAAGGAAAAAAATTTCATGTACAAACATATATTATTTTCTGATAAAAAGATGCTTTCAGTTTTAAAAACATCATTTTTGAGAAAATTAAATTTTTACAATAAAGTGTGACTTCATCAGAAAAATAATGAATTACAACATATATTTGTCCCATTTTATTAAACATTAGCATTTTTGCAATTTATATATATATTTTGCATAAAATAGTAAACAAAATAATCTTAAATTGCCCAGAATAGCATTTTTCAGTTTTTTTAACGAGATAATTTCTAGTATTACATCAATTTTCTCAATTCTGCATCAATTTTTGAAGAATTAGTAGCTTTCATACTTTACATATATCAAATGTGAACATAAAGCATCAAAAATATAATGTGAAAATGTATCAATATGGTTTTGGTATGAATTTGAGATGGTATTTAAAAATACCTGATTATACGACATTTTGAAAGTTTTCGCTGGGTTTTTGTAAAGTTATCATTAGGTTTTGTTGTTGCAGACAGTTTCCAAGTTTTAAACTTCAAAAGTTACTCTAAACTGTGCAAATGATTTCTAAAACAGGCTAAATAAAAATGTTTTTATGTTTTTAATCGTGAGATTTATGTATTTTTATGTATGTAACAATCTTCTATCAAAGACAACAGACATCACATTTAATGTATCATCTCATACCTTTTACTCAGAAACTATTAAACATAAAGACTCAAATTTTTATTTATATTAACTAGACATTACATTTATACTGAAGTGAAATTTTTTTAAATATGATAATTAGTTTTTTCAAAGACAAACTTTTAGTTCACCGAACAATTATTATTATGAATTTATTAAAAATTGTCCTTTTTTGTTATAACTGCTTTATATTTAAATGTTTTAAGAATATTTCAAAAATGTCACTTCAGTATACACAATTGCATTTAAGAAACATACACACAGTAAATTTACACAATTTTAAAAATATAAAATTTAAACATGCATACAGTAAATTTACACAATTTTAAAAATATAAAATTAAGGAAACAGAAATTTTTATAAAAAAATCTTACCTTTATACTATTTTTTAATCCAATTTTTTTTTATGCAGAATTAGCCCATAGTTGTAATTTCAAATATTTTTAACTCTTTACTAAGCCTTAGCGAGTTTAAATAATCAGTAATAATAACTAATTAAAACTAAATTTAAAGTGAAGTACAGACTTAAATTTAGGTAAAATCACTAAATATTAAGTATAACATTCAAATTAAAACCATGCTTCCAAATTTGGCTCCAAAATTTTTTGCATATCTAACACAGTTACATTTGCCGTTACTATACAGGTATCTAATGCGTATAAATAAAAATAAATTGAGGCTTTGCAACTTTGCCCCATATTTAAAAAGACAATCTTTACATTTCTACCTGTCAAATGGGTGTGGTTCATAAGCTGATTATTTTTTAAAAATCATTTTAAAGTACTTCTAATTTATATAATGGCTTGTATGTTATATCACTGAAAAGGTCCCGATTTGGAGATTTTAGAAATATCAAAAACTCAAAATAGATTTTCAAAAGGTTATTACCTTACTGACTGACCTTAATAGCATTAACTTATGTCAGCATTAACTTTCAAGTACACTCATAAAATCCGCGATACTTATCACATCTGTGTTTTAAGCGTTAACCCACTTAAGGCATACCGAGGTGTGATTTTCCTCTCTGATCTTAGCGTCAGAAGAGATGTACAAATTTTTGAATAAAGACCTTTTTAAAACTAAGTCTGATTCTGGCTCCAAAACATGTCAGAATTAAAGCCGGCAGGATTCTATCTGCGAATAAATTTCGAATCTTAACGTAAAACTAATCTTGATAGTAAAATAATTTAAAAATAAAAACGAACCGTAATAAATGATATAGAGAACTTGATGGAACTTCAACTGCTCTGCATACCTCTTTGCTGAATACGTCGGGTAGCCGGAATTAAAAGGAATGCTCTATGGTAAGGAAAAAGAAGAAACATGCTCTTAACACCCGGAAGAACGCAGTATTTACCACCGAACGATATTTCTGCCTTTCATTTAGAGGCCAGAATATCTCGAATTAAAGAAACAACCTTCTAATGGCGAAGAAAAAAAAGAAGAGAAGCTTGAATCCCCTATACCCGTGAAGAAACAGGTAGCTCCCTTCCGCCAGAAAAAAATACTCTTCTCCGAATGGTATTGTGAATTAATTCCAATAATACAGTGAATTGACCAACATGAAATACAATAGTGAAGTACCAACATCGAAAAAATAAAAAATTTTCTAGTGCAAATCAAATGACAATAATATGTGGATTACCGTTCACCAAAATTTTCTGCCATTAAGGAATAGAGGTCAGTGAAATAAATATTTCCAATTTTAGTAACATTGAAGTGACTGAGTTTTTCTGAACAGAACTTTATAAGAAGAAGAAAAATATATGATTATTTAACTTTTATAATATATTTGTGTTAAAGGAGATATCGTTTATATTTTAATTGAGAAAGCAGAGTGTATATGTTTTGTGATACAAAATTTTGAAAAACTTTAACATACTTCTCATAATTTTATCTTAATATGTCGAATAAGTTAACATATATGATAGAAATTGGTGTTTTAAAGTTGAAAGATATAAATTTAGTTATTAGAGAAATGACTAGTGGACTAATATTAATGATATTGATTTTGATAAGAAACAAAAGTAAAGTTACGTTGCATTATTTTTTCTCCACTGAATTTTATTATTTTGTTAATTATTTTATTTACCAGTAACGTTATTGCATGTCATTTAATTTTTTTCATTTTGAAATTGTGTATTTTGATATACCGGCCATATATCAAGGTTCACTATTTCAATAAAATTTCCTTATCTAAATTTAAAATTAATTTAACAACTTGAAGCTTATTTTTGGATACTATACAGAGGATAAAGGGGAATTCAATCATATAAATTTCGAACATGTCTTGAAACATTAATAGGACAAACGTGTTTAATTTGATATGTACACCTCTTTTTGTTTTCTTATTAGCATCCCTGAACATCTGTGATTTGATCACGCATATTTCTCAGAGAGATGTGTTCAAAAATAAGTAGTGTGATACAGTTTATATTAATGAATATGAGATGTAAGAGAAAGTAAAGAATTTTGTCTATGAAACGAATACATAGAAGGTTACTGAGAGATTGAAAATAATTGTATGTGATATTGTTAAGTTACAGTGGATTTTGTGGAAATTTTACATAAATACTAAAGGTAATGATAGAAGAGAGTCCACATTTCCAACTCACAATTATTTAAGGAGTTCTTTTATTCTTATAACACTTGTATTCTTATATTCTTGTATTCTTATAATTCTTGTATTCTTATAATTTATATATTTTTATATTATCACATTTTATAACGCATATAAAATAAAATACTGTTTATTGTGTTGAATAGTGCATATAATTTGTTGTGCATAGCTTTCATATTACTAATAATTTCATTTTATTAGTGTCTATATTTTTATCTTTTTAAAAATTGTGTTTCATATATGCAAAATTTTGTGTAACAATATAAGATATTACTACGATGGCGCCAGAGTAGATTTTTTATACAAAATTATTATTTTAACATTTGTATGATACCATGTATTTTATATCTGCTTTATCTTATTTTTTGATATGATATTATTTTCCAATATAAAAAAATTTTGAATACATTATCTGTGCTAACTATAATACGAATCTACTATTATGAAGGAATAGGAGGAAACGTGAGCTCTTATTCTGGATATCGAATAGATTTGAACAAGCTAATCTTCATTTATATGTATGGAAATTAACTTTTTAATTAATATTTTGAAAGTGTCATTACTGTGTTTGTTGTTATATTTTCGTTTATTTTAGTGCATTTTGATTTTAGTATTCCTATTACTTAAATATTTCTACCGTGAGTAATATGTGTTTCCAAATGATGTTATGTATTGTTTTGTATATGATGAAAATTGATTAAGTTTGTAAAGAAAGAAAAAACCACGCCATGTCTCCCTTTTAAAATTGGCTGGCAAATGTAAGGATAATTAAATTAGACTAAAAACTAAATTCCCTATCTAGCACTTAACTCTTATTTTTCATTTCATCTTCACGTATCACATTAATCACCCCTTTATTTCTTCGAAACATATAGCCTATCCAATAAACATTTCTAAGTACAGATCGTTATATTTAATAGCCCTATATGTCAGCATTAACTTTCAAGTACACTCATAAAATCTGCGATACTTATCACATCTGTGTTTTAAGTGTTAACCCACTTAAAACACATCGTGGCGTGCTTTTTCCTCTCTGCTCTTAGCTTCAGAAGAGATGTACAAATTTTTGAATAAAGACATTTTTAAAACTAAGTCTTATTCTGGTCCAAAACATGCCATATATATATATATATATATATATATATACATAGAAAGAGAGAGGGAAGGAGAGTGGATTTTTTTTACATGTATAAAACTTCTGCAATGCAAGTCCTTTGCATGTCTTTTCGATGGTACAAATTTAATGCTTATTGTATACTTTCTTCTTGGTATTGTTTTTTGGATGGCTCGCAGACAAAATGGATATTTGCATTCACAAATAACTAATTTAAAATTACCTTACAGTACTAATTTAAAATTTGGGATTGAGCTATGTGCATGATATTGTCATGAAATTATTTATATCGTCTTTTCTTATAAGCTGAAATTTTCATTATTGCATGTTTTAATGTTAAATAAGTCCTTTTAACAGTAATAACTGCATTCATAAATTGTTTTTTATTATCTTTACATTCTGTATTTATAAATTATTTATAATGTGACTGATTATTAAATTAGTCTTTTAGTAAGGTATATAATACGATGAAAATCTTTTACATTTAAAACAAATGAATTCCCCTTTTTCCTTTTGTAGCATTGAAATATAATTCTGTATTTAGTGCATTTAAAAAAGTAAATAAATAAATAAAACAAATATTTTAAGCGCTGAAAACCAAAAGAAAAACTAAACTATAGGTATTTGTGGCTACTGATATTTAAGATAAACCGTAAAAAGCTTAGAAATTTTAAACTTCTTTGCTTCCCTGTGAGCAAAACATTAGTCTTCCAAGTCATTTTAGTTCACACTGTATATTTTCCTGCAGATTTATATACCTTATGCAAATATAAAACAAATATAACGCTTTCTATATCATTCTCTGTATTTAAATTTTTTACCAGATATTTTATTCAAGACATAAATGTGATTTAAATATTAAATATAAACGAAATATTTTATTTCTTTGAAGTTATTTACAAGAAGCTATAAATAAAATGTTCAGCCATTTCATACAGTAACAAAACATATGTGCGTGAGTACGGATGAATGTGTATGTGCGACTGTATGTGTATGTGTGATGCATACGTATGTGTATATGTGTGTATGTAAGCGTTCATAATGTGCCAAATTACTATAATTATAACTAAATGTTAAACAATTGGTAAGAAAAATTCATGACATCACAGGTCAAAGTGGTTTAATCTCAGTAACACAATAACAAATTCTTAGGCTTAGAGGTAATTTTGTAGAATTAAACATAGTTTCAAGGCGCTAACCTTCCTCTTTCTTTTCCTATATTATTGAGCCGAAATAAAATTAGAAGAGAAATATAGTTGAAAAATACTAATAAAAACATTTATTTGTAAAAATATAAATACGTTAGTCCTACAGTATCAAAAAATAATTGACTTAATTAGAAGTATGCACTAAAATTAAAAGTGCTAAACTTTTAATTAGGAAAAATTTTAATCTCGAACAACCAAATGTAACAAAACTAATTACATACTTCTTTTTGTATACTTCCTCCCTGTCCAAAACAATATAGTAAATAAAATAAAATTTTAGGAAATACTTGAGCATTAACTTTCTTCAATGAAACCACTAGGAAAATATGAAAACAGTACATGAAAGGAAAGGAAATAATTTTTGGAGTTAAGAGAAATAAAAAAGTTAATCTGAATAATATTTGAAGAAAATCATATCAAGCAAGTTTGTAGCGACATGCATGATTAAGTAATTAATAGACATAAAGAAATATACACAAATGAGTGAATAAAATCTCCTTACAAACTAATTACACTGTTATCCAAAATTATGGTTACAAACTTAATATGTGATATCTTGAAAAAAAATATTAAATTTTTTATTTAAAAAAATTGGTGCTCATATGTATCAGTCTATCAGTCAGTTAATTGTAAAACGAATCAGCCAAAACACAATAATACTGGAGTTGCACGTAGTACCATATAAAAAGACAAGTAATATTAAAAAAAAATTAAGTCAATTCCTACTTAGATCAACAAAGAAAAATTAATTAATATAATTAATATAAATATGTATATACATGTGACAGAATCACAACATTAAGTGGTCATTAATTTTTATTAATTATCATTAAAGTATCGTATTGTCATCCAAAACAATTGTGTATATAAGATTTCAGTTCAACTGAATGCTTTAAGACACAATGCTAACTGAATGCAAGTTTTGACACAAATCGCCGAAAGGGTCGCTAAGTCGCCAAAAATGATGCCAAGGCGGCTGTATTTGTAATTCTTTAAATAATTAGTTTTAATCAATTAAATTTTTTTAATTATAATTAAATTATATTGTATTGTCATCCAAAATAACCATGTATATAAAATTTCTACTCAATTAAGCTCTTTAAAATGTATTTTATTAACGATTGAAAATTCCACCCAGATAAATAAATAAATATATAGAGAGTGGGAGCTAATAGTGTAGGAATTGAAAAAAGAGAGCAACTTTGGTCGAAACAGGATTCAACACAAATCTAGATTAGTTGAATTTATAAGGGCTCTGGCCACCTCGTACAGTTTTACAAGCGCCACGACGAGAGATCATACTGTAAAAGAGGGTGTTGATCGGTGACTGCGACAGCAACTCTTATTCCACTAAAAGGGATGATATCATCTGATCAATCCTGGGAACAATTCTACTGCACATAATGGCTCTTTCTAGGGCATTCCACTTTCTCTATATTACTAATGACTGGTGACTTAATAGACCACACCATACAGTGCGGTGGATATCTTGTTCACCAAATTATCATGGACAAATGATGTTGTGTGTTCGAACTTTATCACTCAAAAATTTAAACTGTATTCCGATTGTTCCTCGGTAAAGCTGCACGTACAGTTTGAGAAGTTCTTTCCTATAGTATTGAGCTGTCACTGTAACGACTTGTAAGATGTGCAGTGGCATACGGTTATTCAACATAATCCCTATCCATACAAGGAGACTACTTCTACCCAAGTGGCAGATTTTTTAGATGTCTGAAGGTCAATAGCGTTCACCAGGCTCTTTCTAAACGAAAATTCTTCGAGGCACTCTTTGAGCGTTAAATCTCGATTCATCAAAGAAGAGGACACAAGCCCATAATTGCTCTGTCTGAGAGTGGTATGACAAATGACAGATGGACTTTCTTGTGGTATTAAGTGAAGGGGAAACACATCACTTATCACTGGCCATAAAAGGCTCTCTTATTCAACCGTCTTTCGGAACTCCGTCCGTTTTTGTGGACGATAACGCATCGATTCGATAACGTCCAATCAGGCAGAGCTGCTCTTCGAATTAATCTAGAGATGAATATATTCATCGAATGGTGTGGCTTGAGAGGTCGTTGGACCTTAGTCCCATAGAGAATGCTTCGAATGTTCTTGGAAGAAAGAGCTATTGTACGCCATCAACTCCTTTTTTTAAATACCATTAGTTTTTAAAATAATCACTCTAGGTGAATTGGAAAATACTGTTGCAATCGCTAGCTCACACTTACAAGGACTTACTGTGATGCTTGTGAAGCTGTACGACAGTGATTCCCAAAGTGGTCTCTATAGACCCCCAGGGGTCCATGACAGTGAAAAAATAATTTTGGGGTCCATGAGGTGTAAATGGGGGTCTACGATAGCGGCTCTCATTAAACTAGATCATGACTAATATTAAAATGAAATTTAATCATGTGGAAACTAGACTTACCTATTTAACAGAGATTCATTTACTAAATTTAATGAAGTTAATTTGCAATTACAAAAGCAACAGCATAAATTTTATTAAAACAAGGACTACATTTCAGCCTTTCTTGTCAGAATTAAGCTAAAGGAGTATAATTTTGGACGTCGCCAACATTTAAATGCTCTTTTTTTTAGATTTTGAAACTAGGTTAGAGAATGTTTTGACTATCATAATACCACGGTAGGCATTGAATTCATATGGTCACCTTGAAAAAAAATGCAAGATTACAAGAATTAAGCACTAGGAAGTGCTTAATTTTTGTTTAGTTTAGAAAAAATGTAGTTAGTAAAGTTTAGAAACGATGTCAACAATTTTGGTTTTAAAAAGATATACCTGTTATTTATTCCATATTATGGAATATCTTCATAAAGTTTTTAATTGTTTTTTTTCCGATTGAGAAGGAGTTTCAGTGCGCTTTCCAATCTCAAAAAGAAAGAAGAAAATACTAGCCACTATTAACCGAGGAGATATTTAGTGATAAACCTGGTAAGATTGATACCAAATGTTAAAAATTTGTTATTGCATCCCCAAATTCATCTCTCCCACTAAAATCATTTGGTATTTTTGCTCAGTTATTTTATGTAACAGTTATTTTATGCATTAATTAAATTTTAATTTAATGAATTAACATGTGTTTTCTTAAGTTTTAAACACTCTATACTTCATTACGGTTAAAAATTTTAATCTTTCAAAGTAAATAGCTTTATACCTGCTGTTAAAAACACGTTTAAGTTGATAAATTTGCAAAAATTTAATATTAGGTAAGTAGGGGGTCTATCCCAACCTAAAAAACCTGTCAAGGGGTCTATGAGGCAAAAAAGTCTGGGAACCTCTGTTGTACGAGATGGCGATACCTTTCTTTGTCTGACCAGCTCTGTATTGTGTTGTACCCTGTTTAAAAAATCTTTCTTTTTCATAATTCCCTGCATCTAACACCTGTGTTGTTTTTTGTTTCTGTTTTCTGCTTCACAGTCTGATACATGAGTGTACCGAATTCCTTTCAATTAAACTAATTTTTCAGAGAAATTTCAGATTTTTGTTTGTAACTTTAATTTCAGACATCAGTGTGCATTAAACTTATTACAAATGCAAATATTAAGATATTTATTACAATGAATTTGTTCTAAAACAATATTTTATAAATTTAACGTTTATAAAAATTTATCTTCATCAGCTAAATAAGGATTATAGTCTAAATCTAACATCATTTCAATAAGTTTATGTTTTTATTATTCGTACTTTGACACTCAAAGTCACTAATAAATTAACCGCTCTAAGTCCATCAGTTTATTCAACATTTCACAGACCGATACAGAGTTTGCGTTTTCTTCCTTTCTCATTTTCAATATTTTATAATCACAAGAATTTGAATTAAATTAAATTAAATCTTATTGTTTACTATAAATTGAGAATTTTTAATCGTGCAAATCTTACGCGTGAATTGCAGGTGCCCAATAGATTTTTTTAAGAAATGTACTATAAAAAGAAGAATTAAATGCTGAGAATTAATTTCTAAAATAAGTTATCATTTTGTATAAAAGTTTTAAAAAGTTGAAGTCGCTTGTAAGAAAATAACCAGATATGCTGCCAAAATCTGATATGTGAATATTCGCTTGTGTGGCATATGTATATAATAGATTGAAAAGTATTCATTATTTAAGAATCGTCTATGAAAATTTATGTTTTAAATGTAAGTGTGAGAATTATACATTTTTTCTGTCCCTCTTTTATTTCATAAATATTTTGAGGATTGTATCAGCAATTTTTTTGGATATTTTGTCTTTTGTAGATACTTTTTTTTTCTAATGGGGTTGCACATTGATATTTAAATCATTACAGACGTAGTACATTGCCCAGGAGCTGGTGTCACTTTTTAACGAGGTACCATATAGGCGATACCAATCACCGCAAGCAATTTTGAGGCCAAGTTTCCTCCCCAGAGGGAGGCACCCGAGCTCTGACGATGTGAACGTGTACCAGGATTTAATTTTGCTGAGAGCACCCAAGCCAAACAGACACTCTAGGGATCTTTTACATGCCATATAATCATACGGCATGGCCGCTGTTGATTTTCTGTATCATGAAAATCCACTGACTTGGGCCGGGGTCGAACCCGCAACCTTGGGTGCAGAATGCCAGCGACAAACCAACCTCGACACCCAGTCGGCATTTGTAGATATTAAAATGCATGTTCTAAAATATGATTTCTAATCTCCTTTATGCATTGCATTGATTCATTTAAGACCCTTCATGGAGATTAATTGGGAAGTGCAAAACATTAAGTGGAATTTTACCCCATAATTTTCTTCATCAATCGTGTGGATGTAAGAATAATTAGAATATAAATTTAGATTTCGTCCTAGTGACTTGATCATGACTCAGTTAACAAGAACAAATTGCCAATAGCCCTTGAGTTGCTCTAGTGAGGCGTTCATTCAAAAAATTTATATTAACTTACTTTATAATGCATGTAATTTAAAATTTGACATGATTATTTGTGTTGTTATAAAATATATTTTAAGTGTTTAAGAATGTAGGATTCGATCTGGGTGTTTGAAACGGCTTTGTTCAGTGACGGTTTATTTCCGTCGTTTGACGGCTTGGTTGCTTTTACGGTGGATAGATAGCGCCACGACTGCTCCGCGTGAAGGGTGCGGTTCTTTTGCATGACCAGGAATGGTGGAAGGTAGGATTCGACCTGGGTACCTTCCATTCCGTACACAAGTACTTTATCGTCCACGCCAAACGATCGTCATCGCGTGATGTTTGGTACTAGTTTATATAGATATCACACCACCACAAGAACATACTGTACCTACGAAAGTGTTATGTTACGATGTTTATATATATAATTTTAATTGAAAGGCTGTACATTTAAAATTATGGATCATGATATTTTGGGTAAAATATGTCTTTTTTTTATCAAATTTCATTAAATTTTACAGTCTAATGCATCAAATGTCTATAAAGTTATAATTTTTCGAAAGAAAATTAATTTTCTCTCTTTCAAAAAATGCGAATAAATAATATGTTCGGCTTAATTTTTTCGTAGTATTTTCTTATTTTTAAAATCTGATTTATAGTATTTAGACAGGACCTGTTAATAATACAAGTTTCTATGCTGTTTTTTATTTATTTATTTTATTTCAGTTGTATTATCCTTTAGAAGAAAGATTGCAAAAGAATTCATTAAATCCTAAACTAATTATCATTTTTGCGCTAATTTTAATTATATTTTTTAGAAAGTACATGCGTTTATAGCCTAATTAAACTTGCAATAACTTGCAAAAGTAATAACGATTTCTTAAAAAAAGGTATTTTTAATTTAATTTAACATATATGAAATCCTTACATTTAGTTATTGCTATTAATATTAATATATATATATTCCTGTTTTATTTTATTTTTTCAAGCAGATGTGAATGAATATATGACTTCGCTCTTTTGATATTTTACAGAAAAAATGTATAAAATACAAATTTTTTTCTCTTAGACTAAATTAAAAGGAAAAAAAAATACTATTCAAAAGTTTAGAATGAAAATAGTCTTATTAAGAAAATATTTGTTGTAATGAATGATGCATTGTGCTTTATTTGTGCTTTGTAAAGAAAAGCAACATTTTTATGAAGAAACTCAAAATTAGCATTGATTATAGTGAGAACGTATCATGATCCTTCAACTATCAACAAACTCCTGTAAATTGATTAAAATTGTGAAATAAAGCTTAATTTGACATGAAACAGAATTCGTAAACTAAGATTGTTACGATTTGCCAGAAAAAACCGTGGAAACTTAGCAGTTAATATTTTTGTTGTTGTTGTTGTTTTTTTGTTGTATTTCCATTACTTTACTATTCCCGGGTGTATGAAAGCATATCAAAAAATAACTCAAAGCGCATTTCAGAATACTTGAATTTTGAATTATAAGCAGCTTATAGATGAATTAGATTGAAAAAAAGGCCCTTTAAAGTGTTCCAATTCTTGTAAGTGATATTTAATCCATTCAAAGAACAATTTCAAATATCAGCTCCAGAAAATAAATTGAAAAATACACAAACGTCATCAAGAGATAAATGAGAGATTACGAACCACGAAAGGAAGATACTACCAAGCCAGTTCGTTAAAAGAAATGTTTTAAATCCGAGGATCTAACTAATACTTAGAAGCAACGGAATTATCAAGGGAATTTTTCAGGCAAGTCCCATGCGGAAGTATCAATTTATTTTCCTCTTGTTGCTGGTGTTTCGTTATGGGCCGATTAATCACATAAAGGTTTCATCCGATCTTCAAAAACAGTTTTGGGGCTTTATTCGAATGTACTTAGAAATGTGTTTTTCTTTGACAAAAATTGTGTGATTTCATAGATTTGTTATGTTTTCTTGTACATTTACACTAAAAATTGAACTTCTAGGAATGTTTCATTTTGCTTCATTTTTACGAATTAAATGTTTTTCCCTAAATTTTTTGCTTATATGAAATTAGCTGTAACTCACCTACGCCTCTGGATATTTCATTATGCTGTTTGTTTGTTGTTTTTAAATTATTGGTATCTGAATACTATATATAGCATTCAGCTTTCGATCGTAAAGAAATTAATTTTTATAGCCCTCACATCTTGGAGATCGATTACCACAAAAATCATTTCTAGCTTAATTCTACTCAACAAAATAAAGTTGTTAGCAAAATTTCATGTCTGTAAGTCTAATAGTTCAAAAATGGAATTCTTTTATATATAATGCCCATATAATCTCCACCTTTGTGCAATAACCACCCTTTGGGAGTCTACTTCGACAAAATCCGTTATTTATGAATCTCAGCTCAACAAAAGAAACTGGCTTATCATATTTCTAGTCTGTAGATCTAATAACTAAAAAAAAAGGAATTTTTTTATTCGTAACACCCCTGCAACCTCCTCCATAAGTTGATTACCACAAAACCCGTTCTAAGCAAATCTCTACGCACTTTACAAAAAAAAAAAAAAAAAAAAAAATATGCATTCTAAATTTAAAGTTTATTGATCTAATAGTTCCGGAGATCTCATAATGAGTGAATCGCTTTTCTCCTATATATATGGGAGATGTCAGTGATGGCCATCATCATAAAATAATTAATCTTCAGTTAGCTTCTTTATTTAACTATGCATTGCTATTTGCAAAATATTTACAAGTTATTTAAATGAATAAATTGCATGTTCTAATTGTTCGAGTCGTCTTGCTCATGAATACAAGGGATCTTCGTCTTTTTAGGGGTATCATGGCGTCCCCTCTACTTCGAGCGTCTCTGAATAGTATAGCTCTGACAACACTGTGCTCGATATTAGACATGCACAGGAAGGTTCAGTCTATTCTTGTGGCTTAGCAATAGCCATCACACACACACACATATACACACACACACATATATATATATGCAGAGAGAGAGATACTTTTATCACAAAAAGCTCACAGAATTAATATTAAAGCAACACTAGATTGAAGAAAATAAGGATTATATTACCAGTAATAAAATTTCAGTACTTAAAAGGCTTTAAAAAAAAGTTGTTAATTAATAATCCATGTAAAGCTTAATGATGTGTTGATATTTCAAGTATTTTGTGTGGTACTTAAAGAAGAAAATAAAAAAAAAGAAAAGAAAGAAATATGATGTTTTTTTTGAGAAATTTCTTCACCATGGAAAACTTTTAAAATATTCTAGTTTAGTATTTAATATATATGCTACACTTGTTATGTAGAGTTAAAAGTAATAAAATAATTTTTACGTACCACATAATTTTATCTCATTTGTTTGTTTTTAAGTCTATTTAATGAGGTTTAAGAAGAAAGTAGAACTGCATTTGTTAAAATATCTTTTCTGTCTGTAACAATATTATTTATTTTTTTTTACAGTAAAATTCTTTTCCTCTTATACTTTCCTTTTCTCTTATTTGTAAGAGCTTATGAGCTTTTTAGAAAACATCTACTTTTTAATAGTTGTGGAGCTTTTGTTTGGATGATTTTCTTAATTCTGTATTTATTTGGGAGCTGAATTGAGTTTTTAGTTTGATTTATTTAAATTAAGAAAGGAAAAATGAACTAACGCTATGCTGTTTCATCTTAAGAGCCAAATAAAAGCAATACAATTTTAAAGAATTTTAAGATTGATCAAAAAAAAGTTTTTTTTTTTTTTTTTTTTAAATTTGTAAGATGGCTTGTATATTAAGTTCAAACATCGCAGTGGATTAAAAACTTAACAAATTTTTAATTTTACATTAAAAAAACTACGTTGTTGTTTATAGTGAAATAAGTAATGGCTAACTAATTGCTCAAAATGCACTAATTGCTTAAGTAAAGAAATGTAGTCTTAATTTATTTAGAAATCTCATTATTAAAAATTATTAAAGGGGTAAAATAACTGTCTAGTTTAAGCTATATTTGTAGTATGAAAAGTTCTTCAATCAAGTGATGTACAAGTTTAAAAAAAATAATTGCTGTGTAGAAAAGATTTCTAATTCATTTTTAAACTTATTTGTATTTAAACCTTATTTGTGTGTGTAACAAACCTTATTTGTAATTTTTATAAAACACAATTATTATTATATGTTTATTTTTTTAATCTATAAATTGTTTTTATTTAATTTTACATTGATGTACAAACTTAAACATAACAATGTGGCTTGGAAGATGTGCGACTATGGAAGTAATTTATGAAACCCTTTATTATATAATTCAAAAATAATGTAATAGTATCTAGGTTAATCTTATGAAAAAGCTTTCCACAATGTAAATTCATTACATGGTAAAAAAAAAATGATGAATGGAAAAAGTTAATTGAAAGATTTACTTTTGCTTAGTGAAGGCTTTACTTATTGTTGAAAACTTTAATTATTTTTTATAATGTAAGAGTTATTTCAAATCTATGTTGGAGCTTTATGTAAAAAGAAGGGGACTTTGAATTAATATGTTTATACGCAAGGGGAAAAATTCTCAGAATCAGCAACAGAGGAGGCGTGTTTTACCAGTATATATATATATATATAAGGATAATTAAATTAGATTAAAAATTAAATTCCCTATCTAGCAATTCACTTTTATATTTTCTCCTCACCTCTTCAAGTATCAAATTAATCACCCATTTATTTCTTCCGAACATATGGCCTAGCCAATAAACATGTCCAATTTCAGATCGTTATATTTAATAGCCCTATATGTCAGCATTAACTTTCAAGAGCACTCATGAACGCCGCTATCGGTGTTTTAAGTGTTTAACCCACTTAAGATTTTCGGTGGCGTTCTTTTTCTCTCTACATCTTGCGTCAGAAGAGATGTACTCATTCTAGAATAAAGACCTTTTTTAAAACTAAGTCTGTTTCTGACTCCAAAATTCATGTCATATATGTATATATATATGTATATTTTTCTTGTCTGAGTTAGAATGTGATTACCATTGATGTCCCGAATTGGCACAAATCGGTTACATCTTCCAATAGGTAATGTGACGGATCGCGACTTTGACTATACTTTAGTCATTTGACTGGTTTTAGTGCATCAGTAGCTCAGTTGTGGTCATTTTATTGCGACAACTGGAGGTTATAATTTTGAGTTCCGTATAACACGTATTACTTTTGCTTGTTCAAAGATGGGTATTACTCCGAGCACAAGCGTTCTAAAATAATCTTTCTTAATGAACACACTTCCATGACTGGGAAAGATATAGCTACTGCAGTTGGTGTGGGGAAATCAAGTGTTTTAAGAATTTTAAAAACATTTCAAGATTCCAGAACATAATCTCTAAAAAAAAAGGAAAATGTGGGTGCAAGTGAATAAATTCTAATAAAATTCTAATAAGAAATTGCAAAATAAGTCCAAGGAAGACAAGCACAGACCTTCGAAAGTATTTATTAGAGTATAGTGCTGAAGTGAATACCTTAATTGTACTGAAAAAAACTTCTGGAAGTTGGTCGTAAGTTAACAAGCTCGAGGATAAAGCAATTTCTAACTCAGAAAATGACGGGAAAACGTTTGGCGCGGACCAAGAAATGCCGATCTTGGACTGTTGACGATTGAAAAAAGTAATTGTCAGTAATAAAACACATTTATTTGTGCAGGAATACAAATCAAGTGCCGTAATACAAAATGAAGGTGAAACTCTGCTACCAAATAATATCCAACAGATTGTACTCTTCAGACTCCCTTCTAAAGAGATGTTTTGTAGATTTTTCACAACAAATGACACTATAGAAACTTAGCTCCTCTTAAAGATGTGATGAATTCTGTCAAATACATAGAAATATTACGCAGAAGTATTGTTTAATTCATGAAAACATTTGACGGAGCATTTCCACACACAGAACTTGGCTGTTTGTCACAATTCGATATCAGTCCAGACTTTTATGTCGGAAAAAAAATAATTAAAAAAAAAACTAGTTTGATCTAGTAGCCCATCAGGCCTAAATCCTGTTGAGAATGGCGTATTCTAAAAAATTGTTTAGTTAAGATGAATTGCACGATAAGAGAACAGATGATAAAAATTGCTATACAAATGTACAGGTTGATTCAAAATTAGTGTGACAAATTTTTGCAGCATATAACTATTTATGGTGAATTTCTATCGTGTTACTAATTGTTTATTCTTATAAAAAACATTTAAATTAATAATCTAAACATTTTCATTAGTGGAAGTAAATTATAGTACCTAAATTGTGCATCCTCAAACCTTGAACAAAATTTTAAGGCTTTTGAAGGATGCTTGCTGAAATTCTATTATATATAAAGCATTTAAAAATAAAAATAAAAAAACATTTTTCTAATGTATTACTATCTAAAATTTGAAACGAAATAAAATTTGGCTCTCAATCAATAGCTCCAGGGAAAAAAATGTGAACGAAAGAAATTTGTTAATGAAAATAAAAAAAAAAGAAGTTGAAAAGAATTATCCCTGTAGAAAATCCTCTGCTTAAAAGAACTTTGGCAAAGATACTAGAGGTATCGCAGTCGACAATTTGTCGATAGATAAAGAAAATTGGTTACAAAAAAGGTGAATAAACTAGTCTGTCGTCAAATATTTGCTAAGACCGTAGAAAAACGAGGAAAACGCTCTTGGCCTCTGTATTTAATGTTACGCAAAAGTATGTAGAAAACATGGATAACTTCGGTTAAAGCACTGTTTCATCTGTCATTTACAACTGGTGAAATTAAGATACATCAAATTTCCCGCTAAATGCGTCGCAAAGACGCAGCTCTTTTGGAAAAGGCAAGTAAGTCGTCAGGTGTTATGGTATGGATGGAAATGTCCTCTTAAAGCATAACAAAATCATTTTTTGTGTAGAACCAAAGGTTAAAATTAATGCTACATACTCTTACCAGAACGTTTTGAAGCCCATGATCAAAGAAAGTAAACGTCTTTACCTTCGAGGAAAGCTTTTTTTTTTCCACCAAGGCTCTGTGAAACTATAAAATCAATTATAAAATGGCTAAAAAATAAAAATAAATAAATTTTCTTCTTTATGAGAAATAGCTATCATCACCCCGACTGTGCTCCTCACAAATAATTTTTTTGGGGATACTTAAAAAAATAATTAAATAGATGTAAAGTAAGAACACTTAAAAAGGGCTTCAAAAAGCATTCATAGAGGAAGTTAGAAAAATTCCCCCAAAATTGTTCGAGAAAGCTCTTTTGGCTTGGCTAAGCATTTAAGTAAATTGCACTATGTTAAAGGAAGCTACACAGAAAGTTTCAAATAAATAACGTTATTCAATAAAAATTTATGATGCTCTGAAAATGGTCACACTTTTTTTGAATCAACCGGTAGTTTCTAGATAATAAAGTCAAGAACACATGAATGATACACTAGCGGAATTAATTATTAATGCCAAAACGTTTTCAAAAGGTCATTTCTGCTAAAAGAGGACATACTTCGTACTGATACAAAGATTTTTTAGTCTACTTAAGATATGTAATGATTAAAAGCTAAGGTTTTAGAAAAAGTCGATTTTTTCCATTTGTCCCAATTAATTCGAACAGTATAGTATACTATAGTATATATATATATATATATATATATATATATAACACGTTGGTCACACGCTCTATAACAACATGAGGGCTTTTGTTCACAGACCTCGTAATTTTTGTAGTATAGATGCCTCTCTGTTGTTCCCAAGTAGTGATTTTTGAATATGGGAAAATATTGAGATTTGATCAGTGATAAATACTTTATAAAGAAAAGTGTGATCGATTGAAATTTATGCCATTTTTTTAAGACATACAGGGGGAATCTCTTTCTTCATATTCAACTGGTTCCAAGAGGAATAAGGAGTTTAAATTTGGTCAGCAAGGCTTAGACCATTATTAGCCGAGAATGCAGTTAAAATGTGTCACCACTCCAGAAATGATTAAAACTTGTAATGGGGGGGGGTTAATAAACCCCCTTGTTATATTGTATTTCATTCCAAAAACTTTTCAAATCACCCCCTATTATTTTAAAAGTAATTTAAAAATCATGACAAACATTTTGCAATAGTGGAGTCATTAGTTGTGGAGTCAACATTTTGCACAGCCAGTCATAAGTTGGTTGACTTGAAATTGAATGTTAAAGAATAGTTAGACTGCATCTCTTTGAGCCCTTTTTACCACAATTTTCGAATTTGATGTTTCCTAAATGACGAGTGTTGATAGTATTTATTGCTTTGAAATTTTGCAAATTATTGCTAGCCGGATTTTCCAAAAATAGATCAAAACCATTTAAATGGTTACTAAACTATTTTAAAAATATAGTTTCTAAATAGATATTTTTCATTTGATCATTATTTAATATTTGAAATAGAGCAATGTGAAACACGAAAATGAAAGAACTGAAGGTAAAAAGATAAAAAATTTTGAGATTGCTTATCGTCATTTTTGACAAAATATGCAGTTAGAATCGTTAAATTCTTTTTAAATAGGCATTTTTATGCGAAGCAGTGTATTTCTGAATATATGAACACTGTGCTTTTTATTCTCCGATAAAGAGCAAAGTAAGTTCTTTCATATTAAGACAGAGTATTTTCATTTCATCCAGATATTTTTGGAGAGATATTTAATGTTTCAATTTTCACTGCCATTTCTCATATTTTCTTTTTAATAAAATAATGATGAAAGAAAGAACTAGCTGATATTTTCTTTTAAATGTTATAGATATTTATTGTATGTGATAAAAAATAAATAATATATGTGTGTTTGTATACTTCATATATGTAATTTCGAGGTTCTCTTTCAAATATAAATCTTAATATTAATATATATATAGAAAGGACTTTAATACTGATTACATATTATATTATTTATTATTTATATGATGCAATCAAAATGCATGAAAATAAAGAAATAGTGAATTATTTTTTTTTCACACTATTAACATTTTGGTTTCAAACTAAGACACTAAATAATTTAGTATTAGTTTTAATATAAATTCTTATTAAATTGAAACAAGTATCCTTAAATTTTTTTTAGAAGTAATAAAGTCATACGGCTCTGATTGAATTTCTAATTGAAAATATATAATTTACAACGACTATATACTTTTAAACCTATCACACAAGATGTAACTTCTTTAAATCAGAATTTTTCTTTACTTGTTCCTATACCTGCAATAAGATTTGAATGAAAATGGATATCCTTTACATTGGTAAGCGGATATAAACAAAGGATATCGAAAAAAACAATACGCCGCTGAGAAAACTTTCGGAAATGCATATATTTTCCTCCTAGCATCAAAATAAAATCTCTGTTTCACACTTGGAAAAAGAAGTAAAAGATTTCTTGTGTGCTAAGACATCGCGAGGATTGTACTAAGAATACTTCGTTCAACCATCTATACAAACGCTGTGTTATTTAATATGCAGGTGCTTCTCTCTGAACGTGAATGCGATTTTCTTGTAGATTTATAAAACAAAAAGCATCGAAAGCCAGCAGTTTGCATTGACATGTGAATGACATTTCTATTTCACGCTTTTGAGTTGCTGGTCTTAAATGCGCATCCAATTTAAACGTTTTCTATTATTCTTGGAGGGAATATTTCGGAGCTGAACACGTATATAATCTTTTTCTTAGAGATAATTTAATTTTTTTTTCGTACCGTACTCCCTGCCTCAGTAAGGGAGTTTTATCTTCAACTTTTGAGATACCCATTTTTACTAGAGTTGATAAAAGACTGCTTGATTTTGGTTTACCATTGTGTGATTTTGTTTACTATGCAATAACTGACAATAATAAATGAATCATACGTTGCAGATTCAAATTATTATAATTAAGGATAAATTTGAGCGTTGTTCCTTTTAATAAATAACTTTTTCAGTGAGTTTTATGGCTGATAACTGTTTGCTAATATCATAAGCAATGAAACTGAGAGATATTTTTTTACATTTGCGAATATTTAAGCGATACTGAAAAGTTCTCTTTAAAAATATCGCGACAGGGTGTGCAATTGATTTTATAATTTTAGCATAGATGCTCAGCCTGTAGTAGAATCAAATGTTGTATAAAAAAAGAGAACAGAATTCCATTTTGAATAACTGGAATTAGTTGTTTGTGCTTTTGTTTTACATGACAAGCTTCAATATGCTTCTAAACACACTTTCTAACAATAAGCAATTCGTGTAAGGTATATTCTCTCTAACTCGTGTTTTCTCTAACTCGTCTTGCCTTGGGTGCCTCGGCTTTATTTTAAAGTTTAAGATGAAATTTTACAAAATATAATAATATTAAGTTACTGAAATAACATTGTATAGACATGTAGATCAATTTTTATTGAAGAATAAACACTACGAGATAACTCATGCTGGAGTCATTGAATAAGATTCTTGTCCTGAGTGTCACTCACGAGATATCTCGTACTTGTTTTTTTAATAAAAATCTTTATATGCGATTATTTTCTTTTTGTTTTGTCTGATTTTACAAGCTCGTCACATAATTTCGTCTGGCGACGGTCAGATGTATAATGTTATGTCAGACTTTCATACAGATATGTATAGATCAGCACTGGGAAAAACCTATAAAGTGATGGTAATTATACAGAGTTGTAAAGAAATAAATATGGACTGAAAAGTAATAATTAGTAATGATAAAACCAACTATTGGTACAAAAAATTCACTCAACCTTATTTCGAAATCTTCCTACAGAATATATACATTTTCTTTAACCAAAGAAATAGAGGGAATAAAAAGATGAGGATGCATCAATGTAGGGAATCAGTTATTATGTATTCATTTGATGGCGACGGCAGCAATTTCAGGAAAAAGAAGCAACGATAATACAAAAGCAACTGTTTTTTATTACTTCGAATATCGTCCTCCCACAGAAAATAAAAAATAATGTCTACAAAAAGCCATCAAATGTGTACAAAGCAAAAAAAAAAAAAAATGTAAGGTAACTAGGTATTTTTCTCCACTATGATCCAACAACCCAGCACTTTGCACTGATTCTTGCTTTAAAGTTCATCATGCACAACCTCACCATTTTTTAAAAAAATTTTGGAATACATTCATATATACATAATTATTATGTTAAAATCTAATCGTCTAAGTTATAATTTTAATAATAAAAATTAATAACTGACATATTTTGCACAAAATAAATTTTAAATTTTCATCCATCTAATAATTCTTAACTCAAATTTAAATATATACAATCAATCTAAAATTGCAGCACACACTACGTCATATCTCGTAGTTGGCAGTTTGGGTACTTACGCTCTCTACGAGGTAGTTAACAGTGAATAGGTTCATTAAGAACAACGCCTCAATACAAATGGAGACCACTACTGAATTTTATGTTAAATAGTTACTAGAACAGAGGATATCGTAGATAACTGTGGGTGATAAGGCCTTAGTGATTCGTGGTAAATCCACTTTGTCGTATTCTTTGTATTCATGATTCCGGCTGTTTTCAGATAGTAATGGCCGAGAGGTTGCATCTCATTCAGATTACAGATTCATTCGTGCTTTTTTGCTAGTCTTCTCTGCATGTCGTGTAGTCATTTCTAGTGTTTAACTTAATAAAAATAAATTGCTCATATTTCTTGATTGTTATCATTTAGAATTTTATTCAATGGCATCTCCATCCATGCTGCTTTCGGATCCCCGGGGAAATTTGAGTGAGGAACGAGATTTTGCTACGATCAATTTGAGGAGGAGGTGCTAAGACAACTGTGCCTAAATTTAGTTGAACAGCATAGATTTCAGTAGCTGCAATGGTGTGTTGCACAACGCACACATGAATGTCAGGACATCTTTTTTATATACGAATCACATTTTTACAAACAATAAGATGGCTGCCTTATCCATATTCGGTGTCCGTGAGGAAGGCTAGTTGGAGTCTGGGTTACGATATTGTTCACTGGCCTATCACTTGGAGTCATAATATAGGATTTCTTTAAATACCAGTCGAATTCGCATCCAGCCATCATAACCATTACTTTGACCAACCACCATTATTTAGGCAATAAACTGCTGTCTTAGCCTCAGAATGCTATGACTGCCCCTTATCTTCAGGGCTTCCGAAGGTCAATAAATCAACAGACACTTGCTAGATTACATGTGGCACAAAACGCCCTATAGTACCACGATCAAGAGTATCTACTACTGCTTTGTCTAATGTGTTCACAAAATGTTTCAAAAATTAAACATGTCTGGAACAACGAAGCTCATGAGTGGTTAAAAACAGGTAAAATTTGGTAAATGATGAAAAAAAAAGAGAGGACTGTGAATGTGCTACAATACTCAGTGCTGACATCAAATGTCTACTTTATACTAGGGCTTGGGCATGTAGCTAGTTAATGCTACATATGCTGACTACACCCGATACTGCTCTTTCTCTATCTGCAAGTTCTACACTCCTAAGTTACTTGGAAAAAGCTGCAATCATTTTATTTTAAAAGTTACTTCGAAAACAAACATGGCTTTGTTAACTTTCTTTTCTTTGTGGTGTTGCTAATTTAATGCTTAATGTGTATACACACAAAGACGTGTGGGTACAGTTTTATAAATATATATATTTATATTTGTGTGAGTGTCCTTAGTCTTTTACTTCTACTAAAAATCTAAAAAAAAAATTTTTTTTGATTCCTTAATTGTAATTGTAATCTGTTTTAAAGTACTTTATGCATTTTTCCTTGAGTGGAATACTATTTTGAAATGGCGGGAATTCTTTGATTTTTCATGTGTCTTTGTGCTTATATATATAGTCTTTTTAAAAAAATTATAACCCTTATTTAGATTTGGATTTCTAGCTTAAGATTTAGATTATTGTTCTGACGTGATATTTGGTATTGGAAACTATCTTAAAGAATTTTAAATATTTATCCTTTAGTACTATGCTTATAATCTTATAGTATTTAAAAAAAAACATATTCTTACACTTTTTTCTCTTCCTTTTAGAACAGTTGTATAAGCAAATATAGGACAGGTAGGTTGCCCTGAAGACTATATTTATCTCAACAATCTTGGTTCCTATTGCTAAGAATTTTCTGCTATAATACAGTCACTATCTTATTTTGACCGTCTTGTTATATTTCTATTAATTTATTTGCTTTATTAAATTTATATCATATTGTAACTTAATACACACACATATGTGTAAGTATACATAATTTTTAATAGGCACTACTTGAGAGACTGAAATGGCTTGAATATTTAAGATAAAGACTATCATTGAAAAAAATTAAAAATATCGTTGACTGGATATATATATGTTGTGTTTAATATCATTATTTCACAATATCTGTGTCAATTTAGAGAAAATAATTCATAATTGCTTGATTTTAGTATAGTTATCTATCTATAAACCCTAAAATTGTGAATTTTGCCAAAAATTGAGAATTTTTTTTTTTTTTTTTTTTTTGAATTTTATTTTCGGGCCATCTTATTAGCTTCATAAAAATACAAAGTTTATTATTTCCGATTCACTAGAACAAAAACTACAAGTGTTTTAGTGAAAGCAGTTGCCACTACTTTAAGCCAGATGTCATACTTTAAAATGCGTTTTACTCGAAACGTGTTGGTTTAGTAAATGCACAAACGGTGACAGTGATTGCTCAAAAATTTTTGAAAAGAATTAACTGCAAATTTTGTGTACGTTCTGTATAATAGTAGAAGTGTTTTAACGTTCAGATTTATCAATCACTGTTTTATTACAAAATTTACAGTCCCTTATGTGAATATAACTACTGTCTTTTTAAGCAATTTCATATAACTAAGATAAAGTGGTCTAGTGTTTGTAAAAATTAAAATATCCCTTATCCTGAAGATCATTTCACAAATGAATAGGAAATCAACACATCAAAATTGCAAAATTGAAAATTTGTTTATAAACTTTTTGTACAGAATAAGCCCCGTTTATATATTTTTTTGTAAATTTTTACCCATTTTTTCCCATTTTAGTAATAATAATAACTTTTTCTCTTCTTAATTTTAGCATATTTTTCTTAAAATGTACTAAAAACCACAAATAAGTCCCCATATCTCTATTCTTTTAAAAAAAGTTGCAGCAAATAGTCAGATATCTAAATATGAATATATGTGATAATGATAGTGAGTCTATAAAATTTGTTACAGTACTCTCGAATTGATATACAATTTTGTCATAACTTTAATCATTTCTAACACTGAATTAGAAAATTGTTGCTATAATATAAACAACTGTGAAAATTAAGGCTTATTATAAAACATTTAAAAAGGAGATGAAATCAATGAAGTACATAGAAATAAAATAAGTTAGAGTGAACAGTTCTTTTTTTCTATAAAATAAAATACTTTTTATAAGCAAATCAAAATATAGAAAATTAGAATTAAAATTATTAACAAAATATTTGATATTTAAATATTATTAGATCATTCAAACATATGCCTGATGGCTATTAAATTAATTCTTTAAAAAATGCTTATTTCTTATCGCATGAGATAAAGAACACCTAAAATAAAATTTGATAATTATATAAAAATGGAAAAAACACAGTTTCAAAACACAAACTTGCGCTCAATAGGTACTTATCCTAATATGGTTTCAAAATTTCTTAGTAAATTTTACTTTTAATATAAAATTAATTA
>BMAV01015742.1:220461-247344 GCA_019973955.1 Trichonephila inaurata madagascariensis | reverse complement strand
GGCCTTAGTGATTCGTGGTAAATCCACTTTGTCGTATTCTTTGTATTCATGATTCCGGCTGTTTTCAGATAGTAATGGCCGAGAGGTTGCATCTCATTCAGATTACAGATTCATTCGTGCTTTTTTGCTAGTCTTCTCTGCATGTCGTGTAGTCATTTCTAGTGTTTAACTTAATAAAAATAAATTGCTCATATTTCTTGATTGTTATCATTTAGAATTTTATTCAATGGCATCTCCATCCATGCTGCTTTCGGATCTCCGGGGAAATTTGAGTGAGGAACGAGATTTTGCTACGATCAATTTGAGGAGGAGGTACTAAGACAACTGTGCCTAAATTTAGTTGAACAGCATAGATTTCAGTAGCTGCAATGGTGTAATGCACAACGCACACATGAATGTCAGGACATCTTTTTTATATACGAATCACATTTTTACAAACAATAAGATGGCTGCCTTATCCATATTCGGTGTCCGTGAGGAAGGCTAGTTGGAGTCTGGGTTACGATACTGTTCACTGGCCTATCACTTGGAGTCATAATATAGGATTTCTTTAAATACCAGTCGAATTCGCATCCAGCCATCATAACCATTACTTTGACCAACCACCATTATTTAGGCAATAAACTGCTGTCTTAGCCTCAGAATGCTATGACTGCCCCTTATCTTCAGGGCTTCCGAAGGTCAATAAATCAACAGACACTTGCTAGATTACATGTGGCACAAAACGCCCTATAGTACCACGATCAAGAGTATCTACTACTGCTTTGTCTAATGTGTTCACAAAATGTTTCAAAAATTAAACATGTCTGGAACAACGAAGCTCATGAGTGGTTAAAAACAGGTAAAATTTGGTAAATGATGAAAAAAAAAGAGAGGACTGTGAATGTGCTACAATACTCAGTGCTGACATCAAATGTCTACTTTATACTAGGGCTTGGGCATGTAGCTAGTTAATGCTACATATGCTGACTACACCCGATACTGCTCTTTCTCTATCTGCAAGTTCTACACTCCTAAGTTACTTGGAAAAATCTGCAATCATTTTATTTTAAAAGTTACTTCGAAAACAAACATGGCTTTGTTAACTTTCTTTTCTTTGTGGTGTTGCTAATTTAATGCTTAATGTGTATACACACAAAGACGTGTGGGTACAGTTTTATAAATATATATATTTATATTTGTGTGAGTGTCCTTAGTCTTTTACTTCTACTAAAAATTTTAAAAAATTTTTTTTTTTGATTCCTTAATTGTAATTGTAATCTGTTTTAAAGTACTTTATGCATTTTTCCTTGAGTGGAATACTATTTTGAAATGGCGGGAATTCTTTGATTTTTCATGTGTCTTTGTGCTTATATATATAGTCTTTTTAAAAAAATTATAACCCTTATTTAGATTTGGATTTCTAGCTTAAGATTTAGATTATTGTTCTGACGTGATATTTGGTATTGGAAACTATCTTAAAGAATTTTAAATATTTATCCTTTAGTACTATGCTTATAATCTTATAGTATTTAAAAAAAAACATATTCTTACACTTTTTTCTCTTCCTTTTAGAACAGTTGTATAAGCAAATATAGGACAGGTAGGTTGCCCTGAAGACTATATTTATCTCAACAATCTTGGTTCCTATTGCTAAGAATTTTCTGCTATAATACAGTCACTATCTTATTTTGACCGTCTTGTTATATTTCTATTAATTTATTTGCTTTATTAAATTTATTGTAACTTAATACACACACATATGTGTAAGTATACATAATTTTTAATAGGCACTACTTGAGAGACTGAAATGGCTTGAATATTTAAGATAAAGACTATCATTGAAAAAAATTAAAAATATCGTTGACTGGATATATATATGTTGTGTTTAATATCATTATTTCACAATATCTGTGTCAATTTAGAGAAAATAATTCATAATTGCTTGATTTTAGTATAGTTATCTATCTATAAACCCTAAAATTGTGAATTTTGCCAAAAATTGAGAATTTTTTTTTTTTTTTTTTTTTGAATTTTATTTTCGGGCCATCTTATTAGCTTCATAAAAATACAAAGTTTATTATTTCCGATTCACTAGAACAAAAACTACAAGTGTTTTAGTGAAAGCAGTTGCCACTACTTTAAGCCAGATGTCATACTTTAAAATGCGTTTTACTCGAAACGTGTTGGTTTAGTAAATGCACAAACGGTGACAGTGATTGCTCAAAAATTTTTGAAAAGAATTAACTGCAAATTTTGTGTACGTTCTGTATAATAGTAGAAGTGTTTTAACGTTCAGATTTATCAATCACTGTTTTATTACAAAATTTACAGTCCCTTATGTGAATATAACTACTGTCTTTTTAAGCAATTTCATATAACTAAGATAAAGTGGTCTAGTGTTTGTAAAAATTAAAATATCACTTATCCTGAAGATCATTTCACAAATGAATAGCAAATCAACACATCAAAATTGCAAAATTGAAAATTTGTTTATAAACTTTTTGTACAGAATAAGCCCCGTTTATATATTTTTTTGTAAATTTTTACCCATTTTTTCCCATTTTAGTAATAATAATAACTTTTTCTCTTCTTAATTTTAGCATATTTTTCTTAAAATGTACTAAAAACCACAAAAAAGTCCCCATATCTCTATTCTTTTAAAAAAGTTGCAGCAAATAGTCAGATATCTAAAGATGAATATATGTGATAATGATAGTGAGTCTATAAAATTTGTTACAGTACTCTCGAATTGATATACAATTTTGTCATAACTTTAATCATTTCTAACACTGAATTAGAAAATTGTTGCTATAATATAAACAACTGTGAAAATTAAGGCTTATTATAAAACATTTAAAAAGGAGATGAAATCAATGAAGTACATAGAAATAAAATAAGTTAGAGTGAACAGTTCTTTTTTTCTATAAAATAAAATACTTTTTATAAGCAAATCAAAATATAGAAAATTAGAATTAAAATTATTAACAAAATATTTGATATTTAAATATTATTAGATCATTCAAACATATGCCTGATGGCTATTAAATTAATTCTTTAAAAAATGCTTATTTCTTATCGCATGAGATAAAGAACACCTAAAATAAAATTTGATAATTATATAAAAATGGAAAAAACACAGTTTCAAAACACAAACTTGCGCTCAATAGGTACTTATCCTAATATGGTTTCAAAATTTCTTAGTAAATTTTACTTTTAATATAAAATTAATTATATATATATATATATATATATATATATATATATATATATATATATATATATATATATATATATATAATGGGTTTATTTTATTATATAGCATAAATATCAGCATAAAGTTTTTTACAAACTTTTCAACAATTTGCTCCAATTGAAAAGAACGCTCTTATGAGACTTTAAGTACTCAAAAATAACAGATTCTAAGGTTCAAGTTAAGAAGGCTACATGCTTATAAACGTATGTCTTTGCCATTAAAAAGTGATATTTCTTTTTTGATCGATTAAAATAAATATAAAAATAAAACCACTTGATCAATGCAGAAGTAATCTTTTTTCCCCTGTATTTCGTTTGTCTTTTAGAACCTCGACATACACTTTATAGGAATTTTAAAGTACAGGGTTTCTAGAATGAAACTCGATGAAAAATCAGTCAATAAAATTGGCATATGTTACTCTGTTCATCATCATTGATATTCCACTCTTTCGTTCCAAATTCCATCGGAAATGCTTTCTATTTCCGCAAAGCCTTTCTTTTCTATCAAGTATGTCACTACTTCGAATGTTCTTTCCAGACTTTAGGTTCCGAGCATTTCTTACATATGTTTTGAGCAATGCAAGTTTCCTGTATAATATTTTTTTTAAAAAAAATAGCAATATTCCATCTATTTTATTTCATCTTTCGTCATGAAATAAATTGCTAGAAATGTGTCGTACTAAAATAAACTTTTGTTCCATTTGAAAACAAAAACTTAAAGGTTTATTTTCAACGAAGGGAGGAAATATATTGATGGTGAAACATATTTTGGTACAACGTTTCCTTCCTATTTTCTCTTAAAGACCCCCTTTTTTTATATATATAAAAAGGTTTTTCTTCTGAAGATGTTAATTTCTTTATGTATTTGATTTAGTTCTTTCATAAATAAGTAAAAGGAAAAACACTCGCACTCTTTTTGATTTAGAAGCAAATATATAACTGAAAATGTTTCTGCTATTGAACAGGACAAAAGAATGAATTCTAACTAAATATCACAAAATAATAAATTATTAAAAATATCTGCTGGAAATACAATCATAAACTCGGGTTCATAACTTTTTTATTAAAATTGTAGTTTGAGTTAAAACTAATTATATATATGTGTGATTTTGCTCTTCTATATTTCTTGTGTTATTTCTTAAATTAAACTTTCATTCAGGTTTTATTACGCGCACCTCTAGTTTCAAACTCCCCTTTTTAATGTTTAGGTATATTCAACTCATTACGCGCACACTTTGATTTACGAAGAAATTTGAAATGTACATGTGCAATGCTCTTACACATTTGGAAGAAAGTTATTCAAAATATTACACCAGGCTTTTGAGCAACAGTATACTTCTAGAACTAAAACTCTAAAGAAGTGTTGACATTTGGATGCTAGAAGGTGAAAAAACATTTACAAAAGGAGGTCCAAAGTGTTCCGCCAGTCAAGAAATAATGTGTGAGTGGATAATAAAACCATGGATTGAAATTATTGTTTATTTATTTATCAGAGTGATGGGGTGAAGATGAAACAGAATTTGATGATGTACCTGAAGATTTAACGGGAGAATACTTTTCATGTTATCCAATAATGAAGGTTATATAGCATATCGTTTCCTTTAAATAAGCAGCATTTACACACTTTTAGATATATTGCAGAGCAAACACATGTGTAACAAGCTAATTTTCGTATTATTCATCTTCTCTGTTTTTAAAGCTATCATTTTTATATCCGGCGTAAAACGCACACCTGCAAATTTCAGTCTTATTCTTGGTGTTAAAAGTGCGCGTTATACGGTAAATGAACTTTTCAAAAAGAAATAAAAGTAAAAAAAAATGACATGACGCTAAAATGGACAATTATAATTTTATTAAAACACCACACAAACATACAAAGAGACATGTGCAGGAAAAATGTTACTTGTTTTCTGACAGCAGATTTATCTTGCCTTCATTCCCAGAATAACATTATTACACTCTTCTTGATCCTTTGCTATATATGTTAATCTAAACTAATAACACATACTACTATATAGATATAGGTGATAATTATACATAGAGTTTCGCACATTGAATGCATTACATAAAACAATTACTACTGAAAAAATGATATGTTGGAAAACATTGTTCTTATCTACAGGTTTACAAAGAATTCAAATGTGCCATAAAATAAAGGAATACACATGGTCGGTTTACATAAGAAAATTGATTTTTTTTTTTTATTCCTACAAATTTTCAATGCCGGAATTCCCAAATTAATAGTATACATAGAACTTAACTTTAGGGGAGGGTTCCAGATTTCTATTCGGTAATACTCACGAATATTCTCTTCTAATTAATGCTTTTAAGAAATACTTTAATTTTTAAAAATAATCCGAACCCTGTGTCCCCTACCCTGCATATGTCACTGGCGCATGTATGTATTTTCAAATGCAAAAGAAATGAGATTTGTTAACTAAGCTCGTTTAGTATGCTTCATAATATGATAAATTTTAATAACATCACTTTTAATTAAATGTTTGAATCAAAATAAAATATTTTTTTCAAATGGTTTTTAACCCCTTAAATGCAACCGGCGTATATATACGTCTAGCTCATGAAGTGTCATATTTGTCCTGGACGTATATATACGTCTTTCCAAAGTACGATCTTTTATTTGCGCTGGTATCAGTAAAACTATTCTGAAGACTTCGGAATGTGATAAAACAACCTTGACAGTGTTTGCGAAGGATTTACTTATTTCAGAGAAGGATTTGCTTTTTAATGTTTTTATCTTTTTCCCTCAATGCCCCACATATGCACACCATTGTGAAAAAGGATGTCACTGGGGAGAGAATTACACAACTTTTAATCGATTGTTAAGGGGTTAAGTATTTCTTATACATTAACTCCGTAGAAATAAAAGGTATAAATTAATTTTTTTATTAAAACTTGTGAATAATCATTATGCAGAGAACCTACACTGTTGATTTCTGTTTTACAGCAGCAAACATTTCATCAATCTATATTCAATAAAAAATTAACACGTATTATATTTGACTTAAGATGTATTGAATAAATTAATACATAACATTTATAATTTTACTAGACTCAAAGTCACTAAGGAGATTTACAGATGCATCATTAAAATTAATGTTTGAAAATATTGCTGTTGTAAGAAGATTTGCTTTAATTTTCTTTTAAAAAAATATTCCACTAATAACACTTGAACAAAAAGGAAATCTCTGATATGATTTTTTTTTATTCTATTTTGCGTTTATGTCTTTTTTTCAGTAACACACAATCCAATTTTAGTTCAGATGAATATTCTTTTGTTAAATAAAATGTAAGAGTTCTTTATTAAAAATAATCATTAATTCTGCGGTAATCAATGAGAAAGAAAAATCTCTCTGCTAAACATATTAATATATTATTAAAACAAAATGAGACGGGTTTTGTATTGTATTTTATTTGAATTTATGGTACTAAATGTATTTTGCGAAGAAATTTTTTCTTCTTTTTTTCTTTTTAATTTTGCAAAATACGCTGCAACACAATTCTAATGACTTTCTTTAAATATGCAGTAATGACTTAGAAAAATTAATTAATTCTACATTCGAAATTTTTCGTTCAATCTACGTCCCCAACTTGTTATCAGTTATCAATTTATTAAGAAATTTAAAATAAAATAATAAAAGATCTCTGAAAATAAAAGATAACTCTATTTCTTTTAATTTAACCATTTTTATTAAATGAATAAAATGATGTAGTGGAATCTCATAAATGTCGAAAGTCTTTTTTTTTTTGCGGAAAAAAAATAGAGTGCAGCACTTAAAAAAAAGTTTTAATCTTCATTCAATCAAGTAAGCCTATGATGGTGTTAAGACAGAATTAGAGAGAAGATAAAATCTTGAAAATTAGTTATTAAGTTATATTAAGTTCAGTTTTAGGAAACTTTTAGTATTATTTATCGTAGGAAGACTGAAATATACCATTTTTTGAGGAAACACAGATACACTTTTAATTATAGATAATAATGAATATTTTTCCAATATATTTTATAAAATAAATTTAATGATTAAAAGCATTTGCATTACTTTTATAACTTATTGGTAATTACCAATAATAATATGATAATATATATGCCGTATATTTCCAAATATAAGCCGATCCGTGTATAAGCCGAGAATGAGTGTTTTTTTTTTAAATTGTCCGAAATTCGAACCCAGTATAAAAACTGAAAATAAAATAAAAATTTCCTTTGGGAAATGAGCATGAAGCATGTGGTCGTCGACCTATGGTTCATTCACTGAAGGAAAAGCTTGTTGCGGGATGACTGTATGCATTCAGGCATTCCAATAAGTGAATGCGAATTTTACAAGCTATTCGGAAACTGGGATTCAGATCCTGAATTCTAAAGAATTTTGAGACTTTTTTATCTCTAAGAATGAAGATTTTACTATAAAAATCTAAAATAATTTAAAGACTAAAAGATGAAAAGGCCCAAGGTTAACGGAAAATGTTAAAAACTTAACTATTTTCCAGAATTATTTCTTTTCGTGATTAGCGGGTTCGTTATAAAAGCCAATCTTTTTACTTTAAATTTAAAAAGTTCTAAGAATTATCTGCCTACACTTGGAAATATACGGTGATTGTTTTTCAATATACATTCTTAAACCTGAAGAGTGATTTACCCATTTTTTCTCATAGATATTTTATTTGAATATATTTATAAAGAATTATTTAGTTCTAAATAACAAACTTTGGTTTCTCATAATATTTAATAATCTATCTATTTGACTATGACATTGTTAATATTACAGCTTGATTGATGCTTAACTTACTTAAAGCTTAAAGCAGAATGGATATTTTTTTAAAATAATAAACAATATCACAATAACTCAGAAATTATTAAACTTATAATTGTTGTATATATTATAAAATTATTAAATTGTTTCTACTGTAAGAAGTATTGGTCTCGAATAATTATATTCTGTGTTCAAATTGATGGTATTTGTGAAGAATAAGTGAAATTTGTAGATTTTTTCCACTGGTTAAATGCGCTAGTGTAAAATGAAGACAGCATGTATAGTTTCTTGAACAAAAATGAAGTTTTTTCTACACCCCCCCCTCCTCCCCCCATAATTGTCACTTGAAATTCAAAGCAACAAAATCCTTCAATTGAATCATTTAATAATTGAATCGTTTTAATGTCTAAGATATCTTCAGAGCAATGACTCATTGTTATTTTTTCTGCATTATTAAAACTCTGAAACCAAATCCATTTTCAATTATATTTATTGTGATATTAGGGATACTGCCAACAGCCACATATAAGATTTATAATGTATCTCTATGAGACAATTATACAGGAAAAATTCTACGGGTTATACAATGTACTTAGACATGATACAGATATGACAAATATCACGAATAAAATGAAAAATGACTCATTAACATTTAAAGCAATGTCTTCCTCGGTAATAATCTAAAATGTTTCATGAATAATTGAATGCAATTTATCTATTACGCATCTATTTAAAATCTTGATAAACCAGTTTTATTAAAAATACGATTTTCATATGTATTGTAATTTCAAATTTTCATGCTCATATCACAGTAAAGAATTTTCTTGGATATGGATATTATATAATCTGTAATTTCTATACTGATTATATTAGTTTAAATAAGTCTTTAAGAGAAAAATTCTCAAAAATGCCCTCTTATAAACTGAACTGAAATGTAACGAAGCAAGAGAGCATCAAGTGGTTTAAGCTTTCTAAACCAATACGTATCATGTTTGCTTTTGTGATTTTTGTTACAAATTATGTAATATCTCTCTTGCTATATTAAGAATTTATAAAAATAACTATTTCAAATAATGACTTGTCTAAGGATACATATTAATTATTTAATTCTCACTTAATTAAATATCTTGATATGGTACTAATTTTATGATATAAAGTTTTATATTCCTTGATATAATGATAGATATATATGATCTACTTATATTCTTTGATATGCACTGTCTTGTTTTCTATTTATATATGCGATTATCAAATTAAGTATATTTTGGAAATAATTTTAAGAAAGAAATTTAAAATCCATTTTTAATAAGCATATTCTGAATTAGTCGAGCCTGTTACGACCAATTTATTGAATATTCAGAATTTCAACTTTCTTTTTGATCCCATTAGATTCATTTATGTTAATTTAAGCACTTTAAAACTCATTAACTTTTTATTCTGGCTTATTCAATCCAGTGAAACGAGGAAGATTGCTTTGACACAAAGGATTCTAAAGACAAAATTAAAATATTCGAAATTATGAATTGAACATCAGTGAAAAGATCCATCTATAAACATTTAACAAGGGAATTGGTTCACTTACTCAAAATCTAATTTTAATATTCAACAAGAGAAATATAATGTCTTTTAATTAAACAATTTACGATCTGTTTGTAGCCAATAAAATTTCCAACGGATATCAATGAATTTTTGGTATTATATTTTGGTTACTTTGAGAATGATATGGGATTTTAAGCGGAATTAAATGTATCATAAATTGTATCAAATTAACCAGCAATTATTCAGAACAAAGTATAATATAAATGATTAAAATAAATCTTAGTTAAACGTTAATTTAAATAAATGATTTAAGTAAGCCCCCGCAAGTAAAGGGAAACTTTTAATAAAGAAAATTTAATTATTCTACATACATCATAAATAAATAATATATAACGAAATATGTTATTAATTTATGATGCATATATAGTGTTTAATAATTAATTAGCATTAATTTGCTTGATTGCTTAAATTTAATAATTCACGGGGAACGATATTCTTATCTAATGCATCAATTTATAATTATATATAGTTACATTTTTCACATACCGAAAAGATAGTTTTAAGAATTAGTTTTTAGATAGGCATGATATGCAAACTTTTAAAGATTTTTACCTGATATGCTGTACTAATTAAGACTAGTTTTTGATAAGTACACTTACAGAAAATTTTGTCTCTCAATATCCTTGTATAGTTTTACCATGTATAAATATAAGTTAAAATACAGAAATACATTCAATATAAACTTCGAGTTAGTGATCCCTTATATGTTTATGACAGTAAATATTTTAATGTTGCAGAACAATTTCACGAGACACATAAACACGACATTGAAATGACACCTGAAAAGAAAAAAATAATTGATTTTAAAGAATAACAAACAATATATAAACATACAAAGAGAACAAATATACAGAATTCACCTTTAATTAATTGAGTTTTACCATAATTTGGAAATAGATGCCTTTATTTAAATTTTTAAAAAATAACATTGCTCATTTTTTACAAAATGATAAGGAAATATATAACCATTTGTTTCTAAAATATTATATTAATATATTTCTTATATATTGAATAGCTTAGAGGTAGCGTGCTCGCAGGTTCGATCCCGGCTAGAGTTGATAGATTTTATGGATGTGAAAATCGTAGGCACGCATGCCATATGGTTATGCGGCATGAAAAAGACCCCTTGAGTATCAATTTGGCTCTGGTACTATCGGAAAAATTAAACCACGGCAATATTTAGCATCCAATGAGAGGTTGAATCGAATAAACTCAAGCATCATAAATTTGAAAGCGGGAGCCGCCACTAGACAGTGCCACTATCAAAATGAATCTCATACTTAGGGTTTTCAGTACCGTCTGAAGTAATACTGCTAAAATGTAGCCTATTTGAAAGGAAAAAAGAATATATATTGAGATAAATATACTTATTTTACTAATAGAAAGTATCACATTATGGAAATATTTGTTTTATAGATTTTAATATATATTTAATAATTATTTTATTAATTTTTTTTTTTATTTTACACTAGAAGACGGTTTTATTACGATATGATGTATGCAAAATAACTTGTGGTCCTTCAACATAAGTATTTTTTGCATCAATCTTAAAAATTATACTTTAGTCTGAATAACAACGTATTTCACATTACGTTATCCCTAAGTCATTTATAATTTTCTTTCAACAAGAGTGTGACACCCCCTGAAATAAATAATTAACTGTTTCTAATTTTTTTTTAAATAGGTATATTATTAACTCAAGTTTTAAATAAACTTTTACATATATTTTACGAAATAAGCAATTGTAACTAATTTTTAAAACAGCAGACAATTTGTTAAAAATAATATTGAATACTTTCTATAAAATAAAAAATATACAAAGTATAAAAAGAAAATGATTTTATACAAATAAATAAATAAATTAGAGTATACTAATTTACTCACACACTCTCTCTCATCCACACACACGTATATATATTACATTTTTTCACTCGTAATATACTCCAAGGTTCCTCATACATAAGTCTTACTTTATCATTACGGATGACTTAAAATATTTATTAATCATATTAATGAATTTATTTAAAATTTTTTTTAGATATTTTGTAAATATATATATATTCATATCTCAGAAAAGAATAATTATTTTTGTTTATATCTATTGGGTGTTAACATAAAATATATTTGTATAAATGAAATCATTTGTATAATTGAGACGTATTTATTTTCAGAGCCTCAAATGAATTAGTACAATTTTTTAAGAATGCGTGTTGTAATGAAACAATCTTATTTCATTATACGATAACTATGACTCAAAATGTTTTATAGTATATGCTATTATTAACATATTGACATATACAGCTACTTTTAAGAAATATACTAAGAATCGTTGTTAATCCGATTTTCTATTTAATATGACGATTTAACAATTGATATTCTCTAAATATAGATCTAGATTATTCTTTAGAATTTGAAGATTTAATTTTAATTTACGACACCTTCAGAAGCATGATGAAGACTATTTTCGACGGAAATCATCCAATGACAAGGATGATACCTGATACCCTAAGACCAGTTTATCTGACACATTGGCTGCTTTTCTAGTTTACATGCAATGCAACACAATTAACGTGACCCACAGAAGAAATATCTTTTCTACTTTTGAAACATGTAAAATTTGATGTGTGCAAAAATATCTTTATGCACAAAATGTTACTTATAGATTTCAAATACAGAATAGATGTATAGCTTGACCTATATATTTATAATTTGTTGGTTGATTAGAATTTTATTTATTTTCTGTTATTAATATATTTAAAACCTTTTAAAAAACATAATTCTTAATAAAAAATAAAGTACTGCAAATTATTTTATGATCGTTAAACACGTGTTTAAGTCAAATAAAAACATCAATTTTTAGTTTTTCACTTAAATATATTTAATTTGCCCGCATATATTTTTATATTAGCTGCATATAATATTTCAATATGAAGAAATAATTTGACATTATGCAGTAGACTACAGTGTTGGAAACTAAAAAAATTAAAGTTGTCTTGCTGAAATATCAACTGCAAGAGCAGTAGTTAAACTAAATGTCAATAATAGTTAAATAAATTGGAACAATTACGAAAAAAGTAAAAAGAGAGAAAAAATATCCTTATTAGGAAATTTCAAGCTATATTAATAAATACATAATAAGAGTGTTTGAAATAAAAAGTAGTATTTTTATAATGTAGAATTAATCTACAGTGTAGAAAGTTTTTCTAAAAGAATTATATATTGGCAATTCTGTAAAAAGGTTATATTTAATCTACGTGCTCGATTTTCAACATTCGTAAAATAAAGCTGAAAATTTTTCCTATTAATAATGTATTGAGATCTCCAGGGACTTTATAGGAACTTAGAAGGAATATTTAGTTTGTTGACAAATTAAGAGAACCTATTAACCGGTAAAATATGAAAGAATTATTAGGTAAACAGTTCTACTCAAGGAAGATGCAGAATTACTCTCAACAATCTATTTAATAGTTATTTTTGTTCTATTAAAATTCCTCTGCGTAGTTTCCCCCCTCAAGAAATTGTATGAAATAAATTGAGATTCTGAGATAATTGAGATAGACACTGTTTGAAAATATATAAATTACGAGACACTGTATAATGACATAATTATCCTGCATTATAGCATTTTATAATGTTGTATTCAATGAAATTTAAAATAGCTGCTGCGGTTGATATGTAGACAAAATGATGTTTCGAATAATTAGTCTAAAGAAAATTAATGAAAAATCCTTGATATAAATTTTGCAAATCACATCACAGCTGGACAAAAACGATGTTATTGTCAAATGGATTGTTAAAAACTAATTTATCTGTTTAATATATATATATATTAATTAATTAATTTTCAAAAAAATATTCTCATTGTGGTTACAGATTATTCCCTGCTTACTTATTTTATAATCATAAAATAAAACATTTGAAATTTCATAAAATTTTTCTCAAAACTTTGTTACAGAGATATAAAAATAGCTTAATGTTAAATGAGTGTATCAACTATTTGAAGACATGAAATTTTCTTCTCAGTTCTTTTCCAAAAAGCTTGCGGTAGTCGAAAGGTAATTAAATTCTTATCCTAAGAATATATAAAATCCAATACATATATATATATAAATAAGAATATAAGTGAATAATACATAGTTACGGAAGTAATGTACCTGTAACATTAATTTCATTTTTACATATTTGTATTCAATAGAATCAGACGCCCAAATTCCATTTTTTTATTTAGTTATCTTTAATAGTTTAGATAATAGTCGAGTCTAAAAGTTCGATATTAGAAATCTATATAACGCCGGTGGGTAAAAATTAAGACAAGGACAATAAAGTTTTTCTGATAATAAGTACAAAAATGTTCCAAATCGTCATAAGTAACTCCATAAAGCCCCAAAGATATTAGAACTGTGGAAAATTAAGCAAACCTTTCCAAATAAGTAATCCAGAAGATAAAATGAAGCTATTGAACAATTAACTTACAGGGCAGTTGGACGGAAAAATGAAATGTGATATGGGATGTATGGCAGGTTTCTGGCTAGAATATTTCAACCTTTAACATGGAACATAATCAACCCTGATTCCTGCCCATGTCTGAATTTTCTCTTCATACTAAATATAAAATGTCAATGAGTTATTGATGCATTGATGCCTATTTCTCTTGTAGCACCAATTACAGATGTAGCGCTGGTGATGTACAACCAAGCGTCTCCCTATGAAGACTTAAGTTTGTTCATTTGGACTTGGACCAAAGAACTTTCTTGTTTAATATCTTCTCTATTCGAAACGTCTTTCACAGAAACTATAAGTGGAGATGTAAAGGTGTTGTGCTGTCACACATGATGAGGAACTAAGGTCGAATGTAATCCCTAAAAAGACACGCATGTGGAAGGGGAACCTCGGTACATAAAGGGTTACTAGTGACTTAACCTGCTTGGAATATTTAAAAATCAGTTTTGTTACTATGCATAATGCCTTACCAAGTGATACTTTTCAATGTTGTTTAAAGGGTTACGGCGTGTTCTCCGCTCTATCCAAGTACATATGTACCCAGAATCACTAATCACAGATCTAGTCTGTTCTCATACATAAGAAGTACTCAATCTCATTTGCTAATATAAGACAGTTCTCGTGTTTCCATAACCACAGAAAACGATAACTTCAATCAACTGGCGTTTTTGTGCACATATATCGTACTGGTGTGAGGGCGTACAAATAGTATACTACCACATACCTTTCTGACACCACAGTGACCATCTTTCCCTCCTCACCGCTATAATAAGTTTGTAACCGATTGGTCATATCAAACTGAGGCAGCAACTCGACATAGCTTAAACTTATGTACACCAAGCAAAAGTTTTCACAGAACTTTCTAGAGCATATCACCAATGTGCTCTATATTTTTTCAACTAATTTCCGATTTGTCATACTGGATGTATACATATGCTCTATAAAGTATAACTCTCTTAAGCCGATCTCCCAATTGATCCTTAAGGTCAGTTCATTTTGTTGTCCTTAATTTTAGCACGCCAATATATATATATACATCTTAATCTTTTTTTTTGATATATACTTCTATATATATGTTGATCATAAAGATATAATTCTTTACAATTTTATGATTTAAGATGTGTCGTAAATGCTTGATCAAAAATTATTTTAAAAAAATTATTGTGTAATAGCTTCTGTGTGAATTTTTTTTTTTTCCTGTCTTTAGAAATGTTAGAAAAAATTTCCCCTCGGCACAGAAAACATCTCAAGATAGAAGATACTGGTTTCGACCAGTATTAATCTCAACGTCTATGAGAACGATACTTTAAAATGTTCAAAAAATGACACTTTTTTTTTACCTTGAATAATGACTTTTTTAACTCATATTGACAAAAAAAACCAAAATAATCGCAGGATCGTAACGAAACTTGGCATGAAGGTAGAAGTCGGGGAAATATGCAAATGATTAGAAATGCAGCGTGATTTCGCATTGCGTATAGCCGGTAGAGAATGTTTAAAGTCGTTCTACGTGGAGTATAAAACAGGTAACCAAAACTTGTTTGAGTGTGCTGAATCGTTTACAAAGGAAGAGCTGAGGTAGACATGCCATTACACACGCTTTCGACGACAATATGAGCAGATGTCGCAGTTTGAGAGGGGAAGAATTATCGGCATGATGGAAACTGGGTGGTCAGCTAGGCGAGTAGCTCGTCAATTAGGCCGCTCTGATTGTGTTGTGAAGAGGTGTTGGGACAAGTGGATCGGAGAGATTTCATTTATATGAAGACCAGGCTCAGGACACCCTCGACAGTACAGTCGTCAAGAAGACCGATCCATCGTAAGAAATGCACGCGTACAACCAACTGCTTCATCGGCCACCATCCAGGCACAGGTAACACCTTCACTAGGGGCTCCTGTGTCTTCTCGAACCATACAAAACCGCCTGGCTAAATCGCATTTGGGATCACGGCGCCCATTACGTGTACTACCCTTGACGCCCCCTCATCGACGCCTCCGTTTGGAGTGGTGCCATGCACGTTGAAACTGGACTGCAGCGGAATGGAACCAGGTCGTCTTTAGCGACGAATCCAAATTCAATTTCAGCAGTGATGACAATCGTGTTAGTGTGTGGAGACCCCGTTGTGAACGCCTCAATCATGACTATGCTTAACAGCGACACACCGCTCCCACAGCCTGTGTGATGGTATGAGGTGCCATTTCCTACAATACAAGGTCCCCCCAAGTATTTATCCGTGGCACAATGACAGCCCAGCGGTATGTCCATGACATCCTGCAACCATATGTGTTTCCACTCTTGCAACGGCTCCCAGGAGCCCTTTTTCAACAAGACAATGCTGGGTCTTACACAGAAAGGGTGTAACAAGACCGTCTCCATAATGTTACTACCCTTCCTTGGCCTGCCGGATCCCCAGATTTGTCTCCAATCGAGTCTATCTGGGATCATTTGGGACGGTGATTTGGCCATCCCACAAGTTTGAACGAACTAGAGGCAAGGTACAGCAAAATATGGAACTAAATGTCTCAAGACATCATACAGAACTTGTATGCGTCATTGCCCGATCGTATCGCATCGTGCATTCGCGCTAGAGGGGATTCAACAGGGTATTAAATACACCGTTCTTTTGCCTTTTTCTGTTAAATAAATGATACTTTTTCTTTGATTTTCTAATCATTTACTTATATCAAAGTAGTCATTATGTAAAATTTCGTTTCATTAGGACGACTCCTTCTTTGGTGCGCTAATTTTTTTGTCCATGAATGTATATATATATATAACTGAACAGCAAATTAGTACCTGTTGATTCAATAATAATGTGACTAATTTCAAATTATCATAAATTTTTATTGAATTAAATTATTTACATGAAATTTTCAATGTGGTTTCCTTCAGCATTGTACATTCTATTTTAGATCAAGCCAAAAGAGCTTTTTCCCCCATTCTTGGGAGCATTTTTCCAACTTTCTCTTTGATTACTTTTTGAGGCCTTTTTTTTCTAGTGTTCTTACTTTACGTCTATTTAATTGTTTTTCTAAGTATCCCCATAAAAGATAATCCCAAGAAACACAGTCAGGGGAGAATGGTAGTCATTCTTCAAGAAGAAGAAAATTTCTTGTTTTATGTTTCAGCCATTTTGTAGTTGATTTTGCGGTATGACTTGATGCAGAACAAAGTTTCCTTGAGGGTAAAGTTTACTTTCTTTGATCATGCGCATCAAAACATTATTCTGATAGTATTTATGGTAAATATTAGCATTTCGTTCTACGAAAATTAACGCCTTGAGAGGATATTTCCATCCATACCATAACACCTGATGGCCAACTTGCCTTTTGGAAAACAGTTGAATCTTTGCGACGTTTTTCGAATGAAATATATTTTAATTTTGCCAGTTGTAAATGACAGATGGAATAGTTCCTCCTCCAAAGTTATTCGTGTTTTGTATCTACCTTTGCGTAACATTAAATACAGAGGCCAAGGACTTTTTCTTCATTTTTCTACTGTCTTTGCTGCTATTTGATGACAGAAGGGTTTATTCACTTTTTTACAGCCGATTTTCTTTATCTGAATACAAATTGTTGATTGCAATAACTGTAACTTCTTTGTTAAAGTTCTTTGAGGCACATAATTTTCTATAGCGTAGTTTTTCTATAGCTATAATTTTCTCAACTTTCTTTTTCCTTTTTCACCTAGGATTTCCTTTCGTTCACATTTTATTCCTGCAGCTTAAGATTGTCAGCCAAATTTTATTTATTTTCGAATTTTATATAGTAATCTATAAGAAAAATGCTATATTTCGGATTTTTAAATGCTCTATTTATAATAGAATCTGAGCAACCATCCTTCAAAAGCTTTAAAATTTCATTTCGGGGGTTTGAGTATTTAATTTCAAAGCCATAATTAATTCCTACTAACAAAAATAGTTAGATTGGTAATTTAAATATTTTATTTTTAAAATATAATTGGCAATAAAGCGATTAAAGCTTACCATACTTGGTTATAAGCTTTTAAAATTGGTCCCACTTATTTTAAATCAACCTGTATATAACTAAATCAAGTGTTTGAGTACATAAAACATATTATTAATATAAAAATTACGAAAAATAATTCTTTTAAAACATATTCTAAGAGAGAGAGAGAAAGTTGTATTAATTTAAAATGCCTCTTTTTCAAACCTTTTGAAATCTTGTCTTATTGAAGAGTTGTGTCTTATTATTGTAACAATCTTGGTCTTAAATTAATTAGTGTCATTAGTGTGCACCGAAAATAGCTAAAAGTGAGCAATCCGTGTTGGGGGTGGCATTTCTTTAAAAATATTTTGCTCAAACTTAAGAAACTCACTTTTTTGCTAAGTATAAATGTCAATCTTAGCACATGTTTAAGCAAATATCAGCTGTTAATACTTTCTTTAGAGCCATTTTTGTTATTGTAATCAGCATCACCGTCAGTCATAGAAATTGTCATTAGTGAATAGAAACCTACAGTTACCGCGTGGTGGTTAATTGCTCAATTAAAGTGTCGTATGTTAAATTACTTCCGTAAACTGTGCCAAGGTAAATTATTCAAATTCTTATGCTTTCTAAGACTGCAAGAAATGAAGACTGTCAATTTTGACATTTTATAAATAATATTATGGATAAACTTTATTCGACTTAAGGTTTGTTGTAAGATATATTTTTCAAAAGTACCGCTATGTGCAGTTTTAATCCCCTTATTTTCAAGAAATAAGATGTCAGATTTAAAAGTAAGTAGATTTAATCGATCGCATCATTACTCGCAATCACAATCTAATACATTATTATAATACAAATAAGATACTTTATATGTAAATTATCCTGTTTTATTTATATACCGGTTGATTCAAAATAAGTGTGACCAATTTTAAAAGCATATAACTATTTATGATGAATTTCTATCGTTTTACTTCTAGTTTTATTTGAAAAATGAAATATTTAAATTACGAATCTAACCATTTTTATTAGTGGGAGTAAATTACAGTACTGAAATTGAATTATGAAACCCAGAACGAAATTGTACAGATTTTGAAGGATTTTTGTTCAAATTCTGAAAAAATTAAAGCATTTAAAAATCAAAAAACATATTTTTCTATTGTATTCCTATCTAAACTTCAAAAAGAAATAAAATTTGGCTCGCAATCAAAAGCTCCAGGGAAAATATGAGAAAGAAACGAAGTCCTAAATGAAAGATCAAAAAAGAAGTTGAAAAGAATCATCACTGTAGAAAATTCTTTCGATTAAAATCTATGGCAAAGAAACTATAGATATAGTAGTCAGCAATTTATCGTCAGATGAAAAAATTGGTTTAAAAAAAGTAAATTTTCCAGTCTGTCATCAAACGTCTGCTTAGACCGTAGAAAAACGAAGGAAACGTTTTTGGCCTCTGTATTTAATGTTACGCAAAGGTAGATACAAAACATGGATAACTTTTGATGAAGCACAGTTTCATCTGTCATTTACAACTGGCAAAACGAAGATTCAATATATTTCAAGCAAAAAAACGTTGCAAAGCCACAACTGTTTTTAAACATGCAAGTTGGCCGTTAAGTGTTATGGTATGGATGGAAATGACCTCTCAAGGCTTAACCAAACTCTTTTTTTGCAGAACCAAACTTTAAAATTGATGCTAAATACTATCAGAATAAAGTTTTGAAATACTTGATCAAAAAAAGTAAACGTCTTTACCCTCAAGGAAATTTTGTTTCTCCAAGATTCTGCACTAAGTCATACTGTAAAATCAACAATAAAATGGCTGAAAGATTAATAAATGAATTTTCTGTCGCCTCCTGTTAAAAGACTACCACTATCCTTTGTCTGTATTCCTTGCCATTATTTTTTATGGGGATACTTAAAAAAAATTAAATAGACGTAAAGTAAGAGCATTTCAAGGGCTTCAAAAAGAAATTTAAGATAGAGTTGGAAAAATACCACAAAAAGGATCTAAGAAATTCTTTTATAGCTTAGCCTAAACTCTTAAGAAATATGTACTGTAATAGAGGAAACCACATTGAAAATTCCATATAAAAATAACTTTATTCAATAAAAATTTACGATCCTCTGAAACTGGTCACACTGTTTACAGATCGACCGGTATATATTACCTGCTTATTTGTATTATTAATTTTATTGTAATTTAAAAGTATTCTAATTAATGTGGATATTACACAAAATTGTTCTAGTTTACAAAGATTAATCAGTATTTATAACAGATTTCTAAAAATATTTTCCATTATTGGAATTACAAAGAGCATTATTAAGTTTGAATAAAATATTCATTTAAACTGTAAAATGAGCGTTTTATATTTCAGCAATTTATTTCTTCCACTATCCACACAGAATCAAACGAATAAAATAAATCAAAGTTCTATTTAGAGAAAAAAAAGAGATTGGAGAGAGGAAATCCAAAATCAGAATATTGAAGCTCTATGGAATACAACTTTAAATCCCGTGGAGAAATTTCTTGTGTTCTCGAAGAGGAAAGAACTGCCTGAAGCACTGATAAAGCAGGCTTATAAAGAGGCTTATCAAGTTCTGATAAAGAGAATTTTCTGACCAAACAATACCGTCTATTTCCTTGAAAATTGAGAGATGATGGCCTGTCAAGACTTACAGAATCCTCTTTGTTAAGATTTATTCAAGATAAAAAAAATCTAGATTCCGAATCTTGATGTGGTTTTTCATCAATGTAACTTATTAAAACTGCTTTAGAGCTATTGGTGACATACCTTGTTATTTTGAACATGGATTAAGTGACCAGGACGACATCTAGGGTGGCATCCAATTTCTTTTACTTCTCATCCTATCAACGTGAGTACATAGAGTCACGAACTATTATCGTGCATTATACCCACTACACGCTGAACTTTCAGTTTGTTCAAGACAAGAACTCATGACTCACAAGCCCTGAGTTCGTGGCTATGACCACTCGGCTACCGCGGTCACAAATTACGACTTCAATGAATGAGTAATTCGCCCTTAAAGATAATCAAATGGGAAAACAGAAAACTTGTGACTGTTGTTTTTAAATTGAGTCATATGGTGAAACTGAGCTAGATTGTTGAAAGCGTAATCATCACCGAAGGAAAATATTTACTGCTTTTTGCGGCAAACATTTCTTAAAATATTGTCAATCAAGTTCAAATCTGAAAATAAATTGTTTTAATAAATAGAGAAAACATTGTTTCAAACTATGCCGATATGAGTCTAGTTAGCTGTATATTCAATCATTTATCTAAAAAAAAAAAATTAGAAATTTTCCTTGGATATGGAGCAGCTATAGACAAATTACAACACAATCTTTGAAAGACAATAGAAAAATTGAAGAAAAATCTTACCACAATACTTAATATAATTAGATTCTTCGTAATACAAACTTTGGCATTCCGTGGTCTCCAGGAAGTAATTAATTAGGGAAGTACAAGAATTCAGTAGAGAATTGTTCGAAACTTACTGACTTGGCTAAACATGGACCAATGTTGTATGAGCATGCTTTAAAACTAGAATGGTAAATAACTATACTACCACTTACCTATCATCATCAAATTGAGAATGAATTCCCAGAGCTATAAGACGATGGAGTAAGAAAATATATGTTGATAAAGTAAAGAAAGCTAAAAACTTTTGTTTTATATTTGCCAGTTCACCGGATATTTCTGACAACAATAAACTAGTCATATACTAATAGATATGTAGCTATTGATAGCAAGGAAGTGGGTGTTGTAGAATTTTAATTTGGCTCTGTAGTAGTTGAAAAAACTGTTAGGGAAACCACAAGCATGGTTTTAGCAAAATTTAAAAATGAATTTAATATACACCATTGCAACATTGCTTACGATAATGCTGTGGTACTCGCAGACATCTACTCTGATATACAAAATCGCATTAAAAAATAATCCATGTACAGAATGTGACGCATGAACAAGTCATTTTTCCCAATATGGTATTGTTACGAAAAAGGACTGTGGTATACCATTGTATCCAAACTGATAATGGAACATGGCAATAAATTTAACCTATCTTTTATTTACTCGAACAATAGAGAAAATTCAATAGTTCGTGTGGAGGGGTTTCCCTATCGAAATCCTGATATATATATATATATATGTATATGTGTGTGTGTACATACAGTCGGAACTCTATTTTACGAAAATCTATTTTGCGAATTTCTCTATTTTGGTCAATTTGTCCTGAAACCAACCTGGATATATATATATATATATACATGTGTGTGTGTGTGTAATAAGGCCTTCCACTAATATATGGGATATTTCATTTTCTGCCTCTGGTCAAGGTGTGAATAGGAGAATTGTGAAACTCGGAGAGCAAGAAGAGAAGTGGTGACCATCGTAAGAAAACTTTCAATAATTTTAAGTTTTTTTTTGGGAAACATTTATATCTAGAGAAATAAAATAATACTATAACAAGATTAGATGGTGGAATGTTATTCAATTAAATTGGATCTTTAATTTTTTTCGCCATTTCAATTTTTAGGAATACTTGTTTTCGGAAATTTGTACCTCGTAACAATAACTGTAAACATGGGAGTTAAATGTTTATCAATTTGATGTAAAGCACAATTATATATTTACAAATGTCTTTAATTAGAAAAAGAACATGGCAGTGCAAAAAGTAGTTTAATAGCTAATAAAATTTATGAATGACTGGAGATATTTACTCGAATCAAAAAGAAAAATTATAGGTGTTAAAAAGTAGAGTGACGTGGAGCTATATGAAAAACAGAAAAAAAAACAGAAATATGTTATATTTAGGTAGATTAAGTAACCACTGTCCTTGCAAAGAAGTATTCGTGTCTTATACTCTCTTAAGCGAAAGTTTTGAATGTGAGTGTCTAAGCAGTTTTATATTGAAAGGCAAATAAATTCATAATTTTATGTTCGTACTTGTCCTGTGATAACAAGCAAAATTTTGAAAAAATGGCAAGAGTCTGTTATTTTTCTAGCATGTTTTCAAAATATAGGTTGAAAAACTCTGTTTCCAGCATAGAAATATTTTTAAAAACTGTTTTAACAATAGCCATCTGTGTCATGAACTGTAAACATATCTTATCCAAATTAAAAGTATTTAAATCTTCACTCCACAATGAATGATTTAGTATTAGCGATCTAGTCATACCTTCCATAGAAAGTAAAATGATAGATAATTGTAAATTTTGAAAATGCCATTCAAGAATTTCTAACAAAAAAGAAAGAAAAATAAATATATAAGCAAGCATACGTTTCATAATTCTACACACAATATCATAAAACAAAAAATAAATTTATTTATTTATCAGTAAGTGTCAACCACTCTAGATTTCGTTTATCTAGAAAGAGTGGGAAAATGGAAACAGTCCCAGGTGGCAAAAGCTCTGTGTACGCCACTGGGAATACTAAGAGTTTAACACTGCATCTGGCTCAAACGAAAGTTGGTAATTGAGACACTGGTTGTCTTTAGAACAAGCGCAGAATTGTTATTTTTTTTTTCTTTCTCTTAAAAAGTATTTTTGAAAAAAGGAGGATATTTAACATATTTTTTTAGAGAAAATGATTGTGTACTGATGTTTTTAAGCAATGAGTTATCCATTTGAAAGTACTATTTTTACTTTAATAGTTTTAAAAATTATCAGACATTTTATTTAGCAATTTTAAAACGTACTTTTTGTTTAAATATCTATACAAACGAGCAAATATTTCAGTTTTAAATTAGTGTAATCGTGAAAGAATAACTTTTACTGATGAAAAAGTAATTTTTGTTTCAAAAAGTAGATTTTCAAGGGCAGGCACTTAAAGAAATGTTTTAATGCATTATATAAAATCTAAACCACTGATTCCCAAAGTGGTCTATATAAACCCCCAGGGGTCTATGAAGACCTGCACTGGGTCCACATCAGCGAAAAAATAATTTGGGGGTCCATGAGGTGTAAATGGGGGTCTATAATTGCGACTCTCATTAAACCAGATCTTGACTTAAATCCTTAAAAAAATTATCTAGGGGAAATCAGATTTTTCCAATTTTACTGATTTATTTACTAAATTTAGTGAGGTTAATTTATGATTACTATATATATAGGAGACAGCATAAATTTTATTAATACAAGGACCATTTCAGCATTAATTTCCAGAATTAAATTATAGAAGCATAATATTGGACATCCCGAATTTTCTGAATTTGTCATAGACATTCTGTCAAGACATTTTAACCGACGTTTAATATTTAAATACCCTTCACTAAGATTTTGAATCTAGGTTTGTGAAATGATTTTTTATAGTAATAACCACTGTAGACAGTGAATTCATATTGTCTCGCTGAAAAAAATGTCATATTACAATAGGAAACGGTGATAATATGCCCTAACGATCTTAAAATAAAGTTTAGAAAATAATGTCAGCAATTTTCGGCTTTAAAATATATTCCTGTTATTTGTCGTGAATTTTGGAATATCGTGAGAAAGTTTTTAATTGTTTTTCCTAGGGAGATGGAGTTTCAGTGAATTTGGAAACTTTAAAAACAAAACAACAAAAAAGGAGGGGAAAGTGTACACTTACTAACGAAGGAGATTTATGGTTAAACCTGACTAGACTGATATTAATTATTAAAAATTTGTTATTGAAGCACCAGATTCATCACTATCATTAAAGACACGTGTTTGTTGCTTAGTTATTTTATGTATTAATTTATTTTAACTTTAATTTAATTCATCAACATGTGAAGCAACAGTTAGAAATTTAATTCTTTTTAAGTAAGCAGTAGTACCAGTTGTCAAAAAGACAGTTAAGTTGATAAATTGGCAAAAATTCAATATTAGGTTTGCAGTGGTCTACCGGAAACCGAAAAACGTGGTAAGGGGTCTATGAGACAAAAAAGTTTGGGAACCTCTGATCTAAACTATAAAAATATTTTACTCATATCAACTTGTACTAATTTCCTCACAGATTGGAACTTACTTAATCAGCTCGTATGACCCATGAAAGATGGTGTAATAAATTTAAATTTAAAAGAAGTAAGGAATTTTTCCTTACTATAAAATTAGCTCTGTGCGAAAAAAATTAGTTTATCTTTGATACAATTTTATTTATAAATTAAGAAGAGAAGTATGGGCTTCTTAGATACTTCATTGAAACGTATTTTATTTATCTTCACAAATAGTTATCCATCTAGAGTTTTTCCTTTCTTCTAAAGAAAATAAGAAATGTTTTCTATATAATTTTTAAGTTTATATCGGGAAACCACACCACTTGTTACGCATTTGTCATATTTAATTTTCAAATATGCTTAAAGAAAGTACATTTTTGATACAATAATCTCCTATTATATATTCTTGGTATTTCGAAATAAAGAACTTAACATATTATTTTTAAATAATGTTAATTTTTAATAAATTCAACAGAGTATTTTAAACTTTTAAACTTTATTAATAAAAGTTAAAGTACCTTTATTTGATTTGATTCATGAAACATACACGTTACACTTTCATGATACTAAACTCAATTAAAATAAAAATAAAAATAAAGCCTCCCCCCTCGAATCTTTTACAACATACCTTTATCATTTCCTATCATTTTTGCAAAAAATGTTTTTGCGCTGAAACTAGAGGAAAAGTATTTAAACTGTCAAGGGATCAAACAACTATCTTTGTTTTAGAAAACCTGATGCTGAAATCCCCACCAGACATGCAAGCATTGTGCCTAATCCTTCAGCTAATTATTGTATCGTGTTCAACGAGCAGTCGAAGTTTTGAATAATACAAGCTTGGATAATGAGACATAATTTGATGTTTCATGCCATATGTAAAATTACCGCGCTGTCTCAAATAGAAACTAGAAGTTGGTAAGTCTTTTTCAGATGTTATGACGTAGATTTTCTTTCGATGATGTCATTTCTTTCCTTTTAATTCCCGAGACTTGAAGTACTTTTATTTTTTGATGCTGATTAGTTTAATGAATTAAACAAGTCTCGTGATTTGCATAAATCATAACTATTTCTTCAAATTTGATGGTAAATATTCTTTTATTTTATGTTTTATAAAAATTTAGTTAAAATTCGCAAATGCTTGACTTCTTTTTTTTATAGCGAATATTTTTCAACTGTATATTCAGATATTATCAATAACAGTAAATTGTAAAATTTAGCGTATTTGATTGCATTAAGGTATCCGACTATTTTCGGAATTGTTATTTTAAAAAAGGGCATAAATGGATACTTTTCATATTTAGTGTCACTTAGATTAGAATACATGTATAAAGTTGTTTTACGGACATTTTGACAAAAAAAATTATTTATAAATACAATATTCGGCAAAATATTAACTTAGAATAACCTTTTTTCAAAATGTTCTCCTTTTGTGAAAAGTGCTTCTATTATAATAACATTTTGCCTGTATATAGCTCAGACCTCTGTACAGAGGCTTAACTATGATTTTTGAAAAATTCACATTATTTTCAGAGTTTCAACCCATTGAAATAATTATCGGCGTTTTTTTTCTTAAAATTTCTCCCCTCTGTTGTCGTAAAACATGGATAAACCCACTTCTAAGTTATATATTTCAAAATTTCTAGTTGAACCTCTGTACAGAAGTTTGAGCTATACACAGGCAAAATATTATTATAATAGAAGCATTTTTCACAAAAGGAGAATATTTTGAAAATGGGTCATTCTATGTTCATTTTTTGTTAAAATATTGTACTTAAATCATTTTTTATTGGAATACTGTTCTTAAAACAATTTTATATACATTTTCTAATCTAAGTGATACTAAATATCATAAATA
>BMAV01015742.1:199677-214908 GCA_019973955.1 Trichonephila inaurata madagascariensis | reverse complement strand
AACACAAAAATGTTTCAAAGTGTGTCTACATCCAAATTTTCAAATAGTTCGAAAATTCATTCATTCATTGGGATGTCTGACCGCATATGGTCATCATGCAGCGAGTTTTTCATCCAAGGCATGAGACATAGGTCGACAATCATGTACCGTATATATATGCCATATAATTTCTCTTCTCGTTCATTTTCCAAAAGAAAAGATGATTTGACTTGAAGACTTTGAACAAGATAACAATGAAGAGAAAAAAAAAGTTATCCGCAGATAAAGTTACGAGAAATAAAATCATCGTCACATTGGAACTTTATTTTAAGGTGATTTGATATGAAAACAATCCAGTTGTGTTACTTTTGCACTAATTGCGGTATGCTTGAAAATTACAGGAACTTCGTTTTTAATTCAGCTTTCATTTGCGTTTCGAAATTTATACATACGTTTTTGAAAGAAAAAAAAATGCACTATCTGCTTATACATGAGTGTCAGTCTACTTACTAAAGTTTGCGGTATTTATAATTGCATAATTAATATTCGAAGAGTAAATTCTCAAGGAAAGTCAAAATTCAAAATTTCCGAATAAAATGAAATCACTCATTATTTCTTTAAAAATGCATTTTCGTTTCAAAAACACTTCGTATTGTATCTATCAATCTATACTTTAATTATAGTTTTTATAGTCTTCCAGGCTATAAAAACTATAATTAGCTTACAAAATTAAGAAAAGAAGTAACTTCATTTTGAGGGGTAAAAAAGGTGTGAAAATTTTCCATTCACTTTATAAAAAAAAACAGCTATGACAGTTCATGTTTTTAGGCGGAAAACTTGACAAAGCAAAAGGGACATACCCTTTGGGTTAAAGAAGAGCTTTAATAAAGGAGCTGCGTTTTGTTATTCTTTTGAACTAGAGTGCAGAGATTTATCCAGGAAAGAGCAAGAATATACTTTACAGGGAGTAAGACACGTTCAGGCATGTTTTCTGCATGAAGTATTTAGACTTTCTAGGTGTCTAGAGATTAGACTTGTTTTCTACGTAAGAGCTAAATACTTTTTCATTCAAGTTTTTGTTATTCATATGAGATTTATTGAAAACTTTTCACGCAGGTTCCTATCTGATTTGATCCAGAACATTGTAGAGGTAGTTCAAAATGAAGAGGTACACTTACATAAACACACACATACACTGTTGTGTGTTAAGCTAGTTGAAACAAAACTACAAAACTTTTTTTTACTGAAAATAGCTGCATTAAATATCTTCAAAAAGAGAGAAAATTTCCAAAAATACTTGTTATACCTTCTTTTTTAATGTAAAATTTTGAAAGTTGAGCAATTTTTGTGTTTCAACAATTCTGATAAAAGTATAAAAAAAATTCAATATTTCACCATTTAAAAAAATATTTGTATTTTATAAAGCATACCTGGATATTAGGAGGAGCTTCACTTCGAACTCGGCATTGGAAAGTTGCGGATGACCCATACTTGACAGTAGTATTCAGAGGGTGGAACACAGACAAGTCTGGTCGGGTCGAATCTAAATGGTAAAAAATGAATTTCTGTTTAGTTAATTTTCTGAGACAAATTATTAAGCAAATTTTTAAGTTAATACTGTGCCTGAGCAACACAAGGAACTCAAAGATATAACAGCTATTCAAAACTGCGAGATGACATCTTAGCTCACTTTCCTAATATTCTCATGGCAGGAAGAGTATAAGAATGCATTATATCTAACATGTAGCAGCCCTCCTTGCCACATATCACGAATATTTCGTGAAAAAAGGTTTTGAACATATAGTTCTACTTGGCATCGTTACCCACGGTGTTCTCGATCATAACCATTGGTCTATCATTGCAGTTAAGGTATCCGACTACGTTCGGAACGATGATTTTAAAAAAGGGCATTAATGGATAATTTTCATGATATTTAGTGTCACTTAGATTAGATAACATGTATAAATTGTTTTAAGGACATTATGACAAAAAAATTATTTAAATACAATATTTTGGAAAAAAATTAGCTTAAAATGATCTTTTTTCAAAATGTTCTCCTTTTGTGAAAAATGCTTCTATTATAAGAATATTTTGCCTGTATATAGCTCAGACCTCTGTACAGAGGCTCGACTAGGATTTTTGAAAATTTCACATTATTTTCAGAGTTACAACCATTTGAAATAATTATCGGCGTTTTTTTCTTAAAATTTCTCCCCTCTGTTGTCGTAAAACATGCATAAACCCACTTCTAATTTATATATTTCAAACATTCTAGTTGAGTCTCTGTACAGAGATCTGAGCTATAGACAGGCAAAATATTAATACAATAGAAGCATTTTTTACAAAAGGAGAACATTTGGAAAACAGGTTATTCTAAGTTAATTTTTCGCCAAAATATTATATTTAAATAATTTTTTGTCATAATGTCCTTAAAACAATTTTATACATGTATTCTAATCTTGAAAATTATACATTTACACGCTTTTGCAAAATCACGGTTCCGAACGTAGTCGGATACCATAATGTATATTTGTGATATTTTTCAAAATGATGTTTAGAGGGTTGCATCCATATATAAATGTATTTTAAGTTTTTGAAGCGCTAATCACAAATTATCACACACCAATATATTTATAACTGATTAATTTAAATATGGAGCCAGGAAGGATTAATTTTTGTTTGAGATATCTGCTTTGGGTCCAACTGGCAAAAACTGTAACATTGTACTTGGTTCTTATAATTTAATTAAACGCAATATAAATTATTTATAATTATTTAATTGTGAATTTTTAATACTGGTTAAATGCTTCATTAATTGACTTGTATTATAAATTACTTATTTTATTCAATACTTGCAATCAGAGGTAATTATTAAAGTTACCAAGGTTTTTATATGAACAATATTCAACGCTATATTTATTATTGGATTAAAATCACCCATTTTTTTTAAAAAAAAATTATCTTTAAAGATCTCATGTTTTCAAAATTGTTGATGCAGGATTTTACCCATGAAGACTTTTACAAACACATATTCAAATTACTTAGTTATTCATAAATAAAGCATACTATTTTGAGGGACACATGTTTTTAATCTGGTGTACATCTATACCTAGTTCAAAGCAACCGAAATAAATTATTAACAGTTTTAAAATTATCCTTTGTCATCTTTTGTTTTTAAAAATAATTAGTGTACATCGGAAAAAGAGTTTCCAACTTTAAATCAACTTAAACACCCTTATTGTGTTTTATTCTTAAGCAATTCAGGTGAAATTTGAAAATAAGCTAAATAAATATTTATCACGTCTGGATGCAAAAATATATTGCAAGTGATTGGAACGATTCTTTAAAAAAAATGTAAACACAGTGCTTTCAGGTACATCATTTTCCAATAAGTACATTCAAAATCGATGCACACTCCGCTCCAATTTAAAAGGACATGGCTGTTATTTGGAACTATTTTTGCTGAAATAGTTACCCGAATACCCAAGAAATCCGCACCAATTACTCTCGTAAGCTTATAGACGCAATGGTTTCACCTGGACTGAAAAAGGGAAGGAAAAAAACTGAAATTCAGGAATAATCATTATGTTGCGTGCTTCATAGGTTTTCGTCAGTATGGTAATTCCTTATTTCGTGAGTTGAAATTCGCGACATTAAAAACTACAACTAAGCACGACATTTCCTGTTTTAGGTTAAGTTGTTTCACCTATAAGAATTACACTTTGAAGCATGAAAGGAAATAAGAAATTTCCCTTAACACGCGTAGGGACAATAGCAATTATCTTTGAAAGTTTTGCCTTTATTCTCGTCCATTTTTCTCATTTAAAAGGTAAAAAGAAAAAAAAAAAAAAACTCGCTATCTTCTCAAAGAAATCTCAATCAAGAAATCTTCAATCAAAAAATGTAATGAATTATAAATGTCGAGATAATGAGGTTAAATTGCTATTAACTTGGTAAAGATTACCTCATGTTAGCAATTTCTTATTAGTTCGAGTTTGATAATAAAATCGAATTTTTGACTATAATTTAAAAAATTCTTAGTAATTTAGTTAAAAAAATTTAACTTAACATTGTTATTTTAGTTTTACATTAAAAGTCAAAAGCTAATTACAAGCATTTATTATTAGATAAACCTTTGTAATGGTGTGGAGTGTTTTCTTCGAAACTGTATCTTCGTAAAAGTCTTTACTTTTGAAAAGGTTTAATTCAGACCCTTATTTAGCTTTACAGATGCATATACAAACGCAGTATAACAGTCTTATAAAATGTTTTGTTCAGAATTAAAATATGGTTTTTAAAGAATGTACTTGATTAGAAAATTCGATCAATTTCAAAATTAATGTTAGTGTATAATTTTAAAATAAAATCACAGAGTTGTCATCTTGAGTTTAAACATCTTTTTAAATGCTTAGATTAAGTTACAGATTCCTAACACAGGTCAAACCTATAAATATAAAAGTAAACCATTATTTTAGAATGTATATTTTTAATGCACGAAATAATGTAAATATAACCCAATTTTTCTGCATTTGGAGCGATATAACTTGTTCTTTAACAAATACATTGTAAATATTTTTAAAAATGTTAATCACTTGTACAAAATTTTACAGAAGACTGATTACGAACATAGACATACCTTAATCAAATAAACCAATAAATGTGATATTAGTTACGTTGTTTAGTACATTGAATGGAATGAATATATAAAATATTATATCATTCCGCATATTTTCTTCAAAAAAGAAATATTTAAAAACTTCATTTCTTCTTTTTATTAATAAATTCGAGAATTTTTTCAACAAAACAAGTAACTGTTGAGGTTGTACGATTTTAATTAACAAAAACTAATAGGAAAATACCTTATTAAAAAAAATCAAAACTTTATATTTTATATAATTGATTTCCCTCTTTTGTTTTTCACTCTTCATGGTTGCTAGCTTAATGAAATACCTAATATCCCTTTTACCATGGAAATTTTCTTTCTTTCTTAGGTACCTTCAAAATACATTAAATTAGTAATATTTAACATAATTAAATAAAGAAGGTAGTTAGTTTCTAGTAGTAATTTTATTATATACCAGTCAACAAATACGACATTTTCGAAAAGTTTGAAACGAGGGCAAGAGAATGTAGCTTTCTCTCTTCCATTAATGGTTTGACTAATTCTGAATAGCTTGTTTCTAAAATCTGTTCAACATTCTACTATAATTGTGAAAATTACTAAGAGTAAGTAGACTTATTATTCTGTCATTTAAGTCTTTTAGCCTAATGGCATCTTTGAGAGACTGCAGTACATTAATTCAATATTGCGGCAAAATTAAATCTTCTAAGCTGTCTATATGTCCCTGTTCTGCGTGTTCCATATTCTCTACTCGCTAATTAAGCTCATTTTTGTTTCGAGGATTTCCTAGTAGCAGACAATTTAGTATTTCAGTTTCAGACAGAATATTTTAATGCATGGTAGCCAGACTAATTGATTTCTCATTTAAGATATTTTATTAAGAAATTATTAGTACAGATAAAAAAAAATTCTGAGAGAAGTCCAATCTATATTCTATCACTATACATTTCTTAAACCTTTAACAAGACTCATGTTTTCCTGACATAATCTCTTGGGAAAAACATCTTTGGAACCCTTTATTCTTGTAAACAAAAGTATTAAATTTAAAGAAATATATATTTATGTAATCCTCTTTTGTTTTTGATGATATCTTATATGATGTCTCCCGTTTGTGGGAAATTAAAATAACAATGTGATATGATATTAATTGTTCTATACTATAAATTCGTATATATTTAATATTTTCTACATTGGTAAGTAGTAAATAGACTTAGTTTTTCTTGGTAATATTACTCGATATTAGCACCAGTAAGCTGTGTGGTTTTAGTAGACATAGTAATAATTTTCTAATGTTTTGATTATTATCTTTGGTATTGATGGCTTATTCTTAATCTTATTTTTTTTCAATTCCTGCTATTAGTTCACTCTCTCCTTATATATATATATATATATATATATATATATATTGTTCAAGTTTTCAAACGTTAATAAAATACTTTCTATTAATCCATTCAAGTTCAAATACATTTTTTGAACTTGTAGTGGATGACATTTGATGTTAATACAATTTCTTTTAAATACTAAATCAATAATGAAATTTAAAATTGAATAAATAGTAACAAACAAAAATAATAGCCCAACAGCATATATAGAAAAAAAATTCGCTTGTTGTATCCCTGTAACGCAATAGACAGCACGTTGGACTTCTAATTCAAATTTCGTGGGCTCTAATTCCCCCTGGGATGGCTTAATTTCTGAGAATGTAATTTCGTTTAGACTATTTTATGAATAATTAAATTTTATGAAAGCACAAATAGTAACAAACTAAAAAAAGGTCCAACACTATATTTAGAAAGGAAAATGGAAAAATGAAAAGAAAATCGCTTCCTATTTTGTCACTTAATGTTGTGATTCTGCCATATGTATATACATATGACATATTAATATGTATACATTTTAATAAAACTATTTAATTAAAAGTAACTAAAATAAAATTATTCTTTGTTGACCTAAGTAGGAATTGGACTTAAGTATTTTATCGTACTTGTTCTCTCTACATCTTAGTAGTATAGATAAATTACAGGTGAAAGTTGGCTGACATGAAACTACGTTTAAACATGTAATCTTAGTTCCTAAGGTTAAGAGTTTGTTAGTTTACTACTGTGGCTAACTTACTTTTAACCCATACTGTCTGGTTATATATTTTTTATTTACTTTTTTAAGTTTATAAAAAATAATTTATCACGTATAATTATGGATTATGTGCACTGTTGCTCCCCCCTGCTGCTCTTAGATTTTGTACAGATTTATGGGCTCACGGATGTGGTCTAGTCCAGTGCTCCGCAACCTTTTTATCGCTGCGGACCGGTCTAAGTTTGATAATTGTATCACGACCCCCTGAGGGTGGGACACGCTAATTGTTTATATTTTAGACTGTTTTGATTTAACAATTTTAATTTAGTTACATTTAAATATGCCTTCAGAATAAAATATAGTTACACCAAAAATGAATAAAAGTGAATTAACGGGGAATATAAAGTGATTTCCGTGGAAAGTTGCGCAAACCCAAGACAAATGCACTACTTTAAATAAAATAGCAACAGTTTAATATTCTTCACTCGGCCCAGCACCATTTGATCCGCGGACCAGAACCGGTCCGCGGACCGGGGGTTGCGGATCACTGGTCTAGTCAAACTAGTCAAGATAGGGATTAGTCCCACCAACACCCACATATACGTTAAAAGCTTGTGTAGGGAGAAAATTTTAAAACTGTCAAAAAATATCATAATTTTTATTTTTGTTTGCTTTATGTTAGTGAATGTGGTTTAATAAATGATTAGTTTTGTATTTTAAGATATTAAATTCGAAATAATTCCAATGACGCTTGTTTGATTCTACAAAAATTAACTTGGAAAATTTGTCTTTTTCAAAAAACGCCAATAAATATTAGTACAGTCTAATCCTTTCCTTTGATTACATTTAAAATATTTTAAAAAGCATGGGTGATAATAGTATATAGGTAATTACGACGCATTTAAATAATTTAGATTTATCATTAAATAGCTTTGTTATATGCACATCTAGCAGAAAATTTCTGAAATTTATTATGCTTAAGCTATAGATTTCCTATCAACAATGATGTATTATGCTAGTATCTAAAAAAAGGCTGAGGATATACTGTGGATCTTTTTCGTAAAACATGTTCTTTTGAATGGTTAGAAAAAATAACAATCATTTTAGCACACAAGATCATTCATTAGTAATGTATTCCCTTTTTTATGTCATTTATTGTAAGTATCCTAGCATTTGTTTACATAGATAGGGAGACTGTTTTCTTTCTCAGTTACGACATAACATGAGATATTACTATTCTTATTTTTATCATTATTGATTTCGAGATGCATTGAGTCGTGCGATGCAAGGAAATAGAACGAGCTGAATAGATAATATCGTCTTTGATTTAAAATGAGAAGCCATTTGACTTAATGAACTGAGTTAAATAAAAGTTAAGTAAAACTAGTTATACTGTTACTGTGATTTTAACCATTAATGTGTGAGATTTCTTTAATGTAAAACTTTGTTTTTATTGGAAAAATGTTGACCCGAATTTCTGTAGTGAAATAAGTTTTAGTGTTTTACACTTTTCAAATTGATGTATAGGGAAATATATGCAATAAGGTAGATATTTTTTAAATAGGTGATCAGATTCTTAGCATTTCTTGGCACTTCTCAATGCATTTATTTCGTAACTTGGGAAAGCAGCTTCATTACCGTCAGCTTAAATTTTTAAATAAATTTAACAGATATTTTTTCTTACGTTTTTATGAAATTTGAAGTGTTTTATATGTATTTCATACGAACTGTTTTCCACTTTAAGTTTATTACTATAATTGTGGTCAGAATTTAGTTTAAATTGAAATCATGTTAACGAAAGTATCAATTTATGTTTGCAAAATGTTCTCAATTATTTAAATGCATTTAATTCAGTATAACGGTTAGAAAATACTTCCTTAAATAACTTTGTCAATGGCAATTTTATACATTTTCTTAGCGATTCTTCCCCACAAATATATATTTATTGTATATTAGATTCTTAGCTTACAGTTATAATTAAATAATGATTGTATTTACGTAATTCATAAAACAGCAAAATCAGCAAAATAATAAATAACAAAAATAAGATTCATCGAAATTTACGAAGAAAAAAACTCAGTCATCAAATTTCTGAATAGCTGATATTTCATTTAAAAAACTGAATGTTAATGTTTTCTGTCTTTGCGATGAAAACTCCTCACTAATGCCTAAGCCAATGCTTTGACCGTAGAAAGAATAAATAAAATTAAAAAAAAAAAAAAAAGATTACACTAATTTTATCATCTACAGGGGCAGAATTAATCGAACCAATAGAGATCTCAGGAGAAGGGAAGGGGGGGGGGAGAACTGTTAAAACCAATAGAATGAAAAAAGCTGAAAAAGAACTGAAGCCAAAAAAGTACATAATGAAGAAGACTTAAAAAAAAGATTTCAGGGGAGTACTAAAAAGGGAACATACAGTGTGTGTGTGTGTGTGAGTTGTAACCTAATAAGTGTCGTTTTACATCGAATGAAGATTGGTGTTTAACATATTGAACGTTAATAAATTAATTTATAACCAGACACCTACAACAAAAATGTAATTACAGACAGATTCCAATTAAACGAGCCCCTATTTCGCGATTTAACGAATTTTTCTCTGTCCTCGATTAAAATGAAGGTATAAAATCCTTATTTAACGAATGATAAACCCCGAATCATCGAATTTTTTTAACAGCTGAAGAATTTTTTTTATTAGTTTATATTAGAAAAAATTGAATTTTGTTTTTCATAGAACAGTTATTTTTTAACCGGAACAGAAAAAGACGTTTACATTAGACATACTGCTTATCTGTGCAACTTAATTTGAAGAAATTGTTGATTTGTCTGAACCAATGAAATGCAAAAATTGATAACTAAATTCTTATCAAAACTGTTACATTTTCTAACGCTTTGCATCGTTTGGAGACTGTGTGTGTGTGTTAAAAACATACCTCATGCAGCAAGATGTAACGGACACAGTATTTTGTTCTCTGCATAAAATCGAAAAAGAACTCTTTCAAGATAGGAATCAAAAATATTGTCAAATATCTATTAGTCAATATTTTAAAATTTTCAATTAACTGGTGCGTAATAACTCATTAATAGTGTTTTTAGCTGTTGAATTAAAAATGTGCAGTTTCTAAATATACATAATTTTTGTGTGTAGATGCTTATTATAGAATTCCCATAAGGTAAATGCAATAAATTGCATTTTGTTTAAACCCCGATATAACGAAAACTCCCGAAATAACGAACAAAATGTTTTGTCGTGATGAACTCGTTAAATCAGAGTCCTAATGTTTGTTTAAGGTATCCGAATACTTTCGGAACCGTGATTTTAAAAAAGCGCATAAATGGATAATTTTCATGATATTTAGTGTCACTTACATTAGAATACATGTATAAAATTGTTTTAAGGACATTTTGACAAAAAAAGTTATTTAAATACAAGATTTTGGCAAATAATTAACTTAGAATAACTTTTTTCAAAATGTTCTACTTCTGTTAAAAATGCTTCTATTATAATAATATTTTGCCTGTATATAGCTCAGACCTCTGTACAGAGGCTCAACTATGAATTTTGAGAAATTCCCATTATTTTTAGAGTTACAACCATTTGAAATAATTATCGGCGTTTTTTTTCTTAAAATTTCTCCCCTCTGTTGTCGTAAAACATGCATAAACCCACTTCAAAGTTATATATTTCAAAAATTCTAGTTGAGCCTCTGTACAGAGGTCTGAATTATATACAGGCAAAATATTATTATAATAGAAGCATTTTTCACAAAAGGAGAATATTTCGAAAATGGGTCATTCTATGTTCATTTTTTGTCAAAATATTTTGTACTTAAATAATTTTTTATTGTTATACTATTCTTAAAATAATTTTATATACATTTTCTAATCTAAGTGACACTAAATATCATAAATATTATCTATTTATACGCTTTTGCAAAATCACGGTTCTGAACGTATTCGGATACCTTAATATAATGTTGTCTGTGTGGTAGAATTTTTTTTTACACTTCATTCTACTTCAGATGCAGTGTTAAGTGCACTAAAACACGATTTGTAGTATTTTCTTTCAAAAGCTTCCTTTTATGTTAATAATGCTGCATTTTTTTTAAAACGCCAGCTAATATGTATTTGACTTTTTAACCTCAAAGTGGGAGGTGAATATTTTTTAATTCAAAACCCATTTCTCTTTCAATTCTGGCAATTAGTAAAACAGAGGCAATTGTGCTGCTTTTGAAGTTAAATTTCTTGTTGTAGGTGCAACTATAGTATATTTTTTCCTTTAAATATTTTTACCAAGATTAAATGCCCTTGGCATGCCCACTTTCTTAAAACCAAACACTATAAGCTTTAAAATTAACTCTTGTTCTTTAATTGCGCCATGAATTTCAGCATTCTTGACTATTATAATGGAATTTTTTATTATAATAAATATAATAATGTCTGAATAATGTTATGGGGTCACGAATAACGAAAAGAGTTCTGTTCAGTGTTGATTAGAAATAGGTATATAGCAAACTATTACTACTTTTAATAAATTGCTACTTTAAAAAAATTATTTTAATTAATTTTTATTAAATTGTTACAATTGATATAAATATGTATATACATATGACAGAATCAAAACATTAAGTGACAAAATAGAAAGCGATTTTCCTTGCAATTTTCCATTTTCTTTTCTACTTATGGTGTTGGACTATTTTTGTTTTGTTTTGTTTGTTTGTTACTATTCATTCATTAATTAAATTTAATTTTTCTAATAATATATTATAGAAAAAATAAATCACATTCTCAGAAATTAAGCCATCCCAGTTGGAATTCGAACTCACGGCTTTTGGATTAGAAGTGCCTCTCTATCCATTGCGCTACAGGGACACAATAGCAGAAAATGGAGAATACAGTAAATTTGATGACTTACTTATCATTGGAGGCTTTTCCTTCTTAGTGACCAGCAGGTCAAAGGTAGCGTTAACACTTCCCAGTTTATTTGCAACGAAACAGGTGTAGTTTCCTGAATCAGTAACCTTCAGATCATTCAGAGTAATCGACCATTTCATGTATTCTGTGGTTGAGTCCAGCTCCGAAGTATCAATATGGATTCCATTCTTGAGCCAAGTGATGCCAGGTGCAGGATGACCTCTCACTGGGCATTGAAACAACACCGATGACCCTTCTGTGCGCTGAATAGTGGCATTCGGCTCAGTGAAGTTGTAGAAATAAGGAGCAGATTCCGAAACTGGGAAAGAATACAAAAGTACAATAAGATTAAAAAAGCATTTTTAATTATCAGAATAAGCATTAATTTAATTTAAATCTACAGTTAAAGTTTTTAATATTTTTCTTTCCATGTTTAAGAAATTAAACGATAAAATTTAGTCTGTATATTTAAGGTAAACATATTTGTTTTTTTCCTTGTGCTATCGTACTTCTTCTTTTCAAAGTATGTTATACGTTACGAACTGGTATATTAGTTATTTAAATTTAAATCTTAACAATTTCTTATCCGTTTATATTTTTGATTTTTTTTTAATTATTACTTGGAGAAATAATTCATATTTTTCTGCCAATACTATTTAGAAAAAGTGCGAAGATTTGCAACTTGAGGTATCCGACTACGTTCGGAACCGTAATTTTGCAAAAGCGTATAAATGGATAATATTTATGCTATTTAGTGTCACTTAGATTAGAAAATGTATATAAAATTGTTTTAAGAATAGTATCACAATAAAAAATTATTTAAATACAATATTTTGACAAAAAATGAACATAGAAAAACCAATTTTCAAAATATTCTCCTTTTGTGAAAAATGCTTCTATTTTAATAATATTTTGCCTGTATATAGCTCAGATCTCTGTACAGAGGCTCAACTAGACTTTTGGAAATATATTAGAAGTGGGTTTATCCATATTTTACGACAACAGAGGGGAGAAATTTTAAGAAAAAAACGCAGATAATTATTTCAATGGGTTGTAACTCTGAAAATGTGAATTTTTCAAAAATCATAGTTGAGCCTCTGTGCAGAGGTCTGAGCTATATACAGGCAAAATATTATTACAAAGAAACATTTTTCACAAAAGGAGAACATTTTGAAAAAAGGTTATCCTAAGTTAATTTTTTGCCGCAATATTGTATTTAAATAATTTTTTCTGTACAAATGTCCTTAAAACAATTTTATACATGTATTCTAATCTAAGTGACACTAAATATCACGAAAAGTTTCCATTTATGCGCTTTTTTAAAATCACGGTTCCGAACGTAATCGGATACCTTAAAGCATTTTGAATCGATTGTTTAATCCTAAGCCTATAAAAGCTAATTAAATATTATGCTTCATAATAAAATTTAATTTTCTTTTTAGCTGCTAAATGTCTCCTTTATATGGCATAAAAATGCACTTAATTTGTTTATTCCATTTCTTTGAATTTCTGTAAAAGTAAAGTAAAACTATTAGAATTTATTACATTTGATAGTACCACAACCACACACAAACGCGTGTGTATTAGAGGGAAATGTTTTTAATTTAAGTTCAGAGATTGGAATTACAAAACAATAAAAAAATAGCAAAAAGCTCCAAAATGAAATTTTTAACCAAATGCGAATATTATTTATTATATCTTTTGACATTCAAATTTTTAGCTAGCGTCTTAATGGGATGAAAATACTTTCATCATTTATCACAACAAAATGCCACAGAATATAACGCTTCCCTTGCATCACTGGGGGTATTTTTCTTAATTTATTTCTCAAGTTTTCTCACTTTACTCTCTTAAAAATTGCTTGCACTTTGTTATGTTTGTGATTTGATGCCATAACTTATAATTTGTGATCCCCTTAATAACGGAAGAGTGTCATTTACACTGCAAAATACATCGTTTTCACTATATTTTACTTAGTTTAAAGTTGAAACTGTTGATTTCTTATGGGATATTTTTTTTAAAAAAAATGAAAATATATATACCAATGCGTATGTATTTAGTTTGTATGAAAAGGAAATAAATCATAAAAGTAGAAGAAGAACATGATACAAATATTTCTGGGATGTATTTTATAAATTTTTTTATGAAAGACAAAAAAATAAGTTATCGTTACAGTGGAACTGTACTAATGTTATATTTAGAAGCAAAGCCTTCACGTATGGCTTAATGATATGCAAGTAAGTCAATAAAGAAAAAAAAATGTTTACATTTTTTGGGGAAAATTCGTCTTACAGTTTGTGCAGAACGAATTTCTCTGATATTATAATTATTAACTACATTCATAAAGTTCCGCATCATTTATTATTGCATGCTCGACACAAACTAAATAGTTTCTTTTCATCCAGTATTTTTTTAAGTGCTTTACCAAGGCATTACAGATAAACTCACTTTATTCACACACACAAATGAATTCTAATTTTATTCTTATTTAAGGATTCTAATAAAGAATACCGTAAATATGTTCCCTTTGAACATTGACAATAAAACTTAACTCAGTGGTGCGACAGCTCATGAAGGCCAAGGCCTCTACTGTGCCCAACTCAGTATACACGACCATGGGCCTTAAGGTGCATGAGCACAAGTTCCGGTCAGGTGGTCAGTCTGACACGAAAACCCAGTGTTAAGTTCCCAAGCAAACTTGGTACTCATTTTATCGACCCACTGAATGGATGAAAGGATTCGTCAACCTTGCCCAGCCCGGGGTTTGAGCCTGAGACCTGTGGTGTGGAAGAGCGATGCACTAACCACTCAGCCACTGGGCTTGAGCATTGACAATAATACTAATTTATTTCCATCTGTGATAAGAATTTTGAAATATATTAAGATTGTCTTATAAAAGATGACTAAGATGTACTTATTTTTACATGAATAATTTAATAGAGTAAATATATCAATAATATTTTTAGATAGTGTCTGAAATCCCTAAAGACAAAGTTCAATACCTTTCTAAGCCACAATATTAATGACAATGATATCGTACTCAGATCCAATTATTTTTATTTTGTTTAAAGTTGGCTAATTCAAAGTACATTGGTTTTTCAAACATCAAAAATTACAATATTTTTTGTTCAAAGAAATGAGATTTTTTTAAATATTACGTTTTGTTTGAGGTGCCTATCTTAGTTCAAAACCATGACTTTAAAAAAGCGTAAAAATGGATTTTTTTTTACATTTGGTATCACTTAAATTCGAATATAAAACTGCTGTTTGTAAAAAATGCAATACAAAGAAGGAATCATCAGAATTAAATGAAATTTAAAGCACAAACGACTTGTATTACTAAAAAGAAATGACGAACTTTTCAAAGCAAAAAAAAAAAACAATATTAAGTGTCCGAAATCAGTATTTAGTGTAGCCCCCCACGGGCTACAATTAGTGCTGCTGTACGACGTGGCATGAAGTCAAACAGATTTTGAATGTCTGCTTGTGGAAGAGAATTCCTTATTGCTTGTAGGTGTAGTGAAAGTTCGTCTTTTGAAACTGCAGAACGCTGATCACGAGCGAGACGCCGACCAACCAAATCCCACACGTGCTCAATAGGTGACATATTCGGCGAATAAGCAGGCCAAGGAAGAAGTTGCATG
>BMAV01015742.1:118930-180204 GCA_019973955.1 Trichonephila inaurata madagascariensis | reverse complement strand
TTAATTGCCCCGGACATATATATACGTCTTTCCGAAGTATGATCTTTTCTGTACATTGCCTTTCATAAAATCATTCCAAAAGCTTTGGAATGGAATAAAAGGACCTTGACAGTGTTTGCGAAGGATTTACTTACTTCAGAGATTTGCTCATTTATTCCTTTTCTACCCCTTTCCCCCAATATATCGCTTACGTTGAGGGTTGCATTGGGGAGCGAATATCATACACTTTTATCGGCAGTTAAAGGGAATTAATTATAAACCATATAAAAAATTATCAAGATAAATGTGTTAATTCTTGTATACGTATAATTTCTTACATCAGATGCCCATGGGGACATCGGTAATTATTAAACTTGCTCTTAAATTAGTATTGTTAAATTAATGATCAAATACATTGTGCTGTACTTATTCATTGATAAGTGTTTATATCAGTGTAAATGTGTATTTTATTTCTTATTATGTCAGAATCTATTTTGTTTGTTTACTTTCAGTAAATTAATAAATTTTTAAAATAATATTTTGTTTTCGACTTTTCAATATGCTCGAGCTCCCCAGCAGGTTTATCACTCCCCCTGGGGGGGAGTCCTACAGTTTGAGAAACGCTGCCTTAAAATAAAAGTCTGTCTAAAGTCAATTATTATTACTTAAATCCTTTTCTTGTTTCCCTAGATTCCTGCAGTTTTAAAAAACAAAATGGTTATATTTTCGAACATTAGATAAAAATTAAATTTATATAATCAAAATTTATTTTTTACTTCCACGAAGGAGCTCAAATGTGTTAGAGAAATAACTCATATTTCTTTAACACATTTGAGCTCATATCTCACATTTATCTCATATTTCTTATAAAAACTGTGAAATGTTATCGTTTCCATTTTCTTGCTTATCCTGTCTATAAGTGCTCCTCATTCAAATACCACGTTCTTCATCCCCATATTTTCTGGCATCAAGGTTGAGTTCAAATATTGCAAAAATATTTTATCATTCTTTGAAACTACCGTAATATAATAGTTCCTTCTTTTTTATTTATATTTACTCGTCTATAAAAACTGTTTGCCCAAATAAATTTTTATTTTATACTTATTTTACCATATTTTCATAGATTTTGCTTTCATGTTATTTTTATCGCATTTCCGCCCTCTGTATTTCTTTTTAGTGAAAATATTGCAAAACTATCTATCTCAATATTTTCTTCACTAAACTCTCCACTTTCACATTCATTTTCTTAATACTTCACACAGATTTGAAGTAAATGTCTCCTTCATATATTTATCACTCTCTTTATCTAATATCTTCTAAACTTTGGAGTTAAGAAATGCATGATTTTTTTCTAATGATAAAAATGAAAAATCAACAATACTCTTAAATTCATTTCAACATCTTTCGGAATTATTTCTAAGTCTGTAAAATTTTCCTAAATTTCCAATTTTTTAAAGTATAATAAGAAATAAACTATATTTATTTGCAATCTAAATTTAATCTGGATAATATGTTTCATAAAATCTAAATCTGTCTCAACATAACTTAAATTATAAATTTCTAAAACTGAGATTAGATTTAAAATAGGGACCGATTATTCGTTAGAAATCTTGTTAATAACTTTGTATATGTTTAGACTAATAATCAGCTAAAATTAATCTCAGTTATAATTGACAAAATCTGTAAATATATTGAAATTTATGAAATTTGTAACACATACTTTATATAACATATTAAGATAAAATATGCCTTTGAATAATGTAATATCACGATTTCCTTTTAAGCTAAATATATATGTGTGTTGACTGAAGGTTAAAATGGCGATGTGTTGCGAGGGTATAGTTAATAGTTTCAATAGTACTCTATTCTTCTATAGCTTTAAAGTATCCGACTACGTTCGGAACCATGATTTTGCAAAAACGTAGAAATGGATAATACTTATGATATTTAGTATCACTTAGATAAGAAAATGTATACCAAATTGTTTTAAGAATAGTATTACAATCAAAAATTATTTAAGTACAATATTTTGACAAAAAATGAACATAGAAGGACCCATTTTCAAACTATTCTCTATTTGTGAAAAATGCTTCTATTATAATAATATTTTTCCTGTATATAACTCAGACCTCTCTACAGAGGCTCAAGTAGAATTTTTGAAATATATAACTTAGAAGGGGATTTATCTATATTTTACGACAACAAAGGGGATAAATTTTAAGAAAAAAACGCCGATAATTATTTCAATTAGTTGTAACTCTGAAAATATTGTGAATTTTTCAAAATTCATAGTTGAGCTTCTGTACAGAGGTCCGAGCTATATACAGGCAGAATATTATTATAATAGAAACATTTTTCACTAAAGAACATTTTGAAAAAAAGGTTATTCCAAGTTAATTTTTTGCCGTAATATTGTATTCAAATAATTTTTTGTTGTCAAAATGTTTCCTTAAAACAATTCTATACATGTATTCTAATCTAAGTGACACTAAATATCATGAAAATTATCCATTTATGCGCTTTTTAAAAACCATGGTTTAGAACGTAGTCGGATAACTTATTTTTTCTTCATTAAGTAAGTAGATTTAGTTATATTTTTCCATGTTATAATTTTACCTAAAGGAGTAATGAATGATTACTCATTTAAATGACTTAAGCATACTCTTCTTTATTTCCACACTACAGCGCAGAAATATAAGCAAATTGCAGGTGATGGTTGGCCACCTATATATACATATATATAGTATAATAAAATAAAGTACTAAGTGAGAAATTTGTATAACCTACAAGGCCAAAGAAGAAAGAAATTGGATTCCAAGAAACATAACAATTAAAGATACAGAAAGAGTCTTTGAACTAAAATGGAGATCTATTATGATTTCTAAGGCTGTCGCTGAATTAGGCCAGCGAATCAGGGTTATGCTGCTTTATGATACCAACTTCCCCGTACAGCAGAAATTTCGGCATAATAGAAAAAAACAGAGCCATGTTGAAAAGTCATGCCTATTTTTAACACACGTTAATGATAAACCCAACACTAAAATAAAATGAAATTATGAAGAGGGAACAATAAGGTCTCTCTCATAGAGAAGAATACTAAGAAAAAAAATTCTATAGAAAAAACAAGGCTAAAAACTTCCATGTAAAAATGCAAACCATAAAGAAATATGAAGACGATGAATCTTATGCAAAAATCACGCGCTAAATGACGTATTAAAATAGAAATGTTACCTCAAAGAAGCATTAAAAAAAAGTGGCACCACCTAGATAGTTATTTTACAATTAAACTAAGCACACACATATATGTATACGATATTTTACAGAAATTAAAAATCTAAAGTAAAACAGGGTTAATATAACACAGAAATATATTTAAAAATGAATTTACTTGGATAGTTGTATTCCAAGCAATTATTGCAGATTTTTTTTTTTATAATTGTCTTGCTTTAATATATTATCAGTAATTAAATCATTGTTTCTTTTTGTAAAATTTAAGATAATATTTCTAAATATTTATTGGTGTAACTTACTACACCAGAAGGTCATTTTTAGAATGTTAAAATCAAAAGAGTCTCTTTTATCAAAAATATTACGTATTAGCAAATTATTCTTAACGTTTAATTGAAGGTACAAATAATTAGCTGACTCATTACTGTAATTAGATTTTAATAGTTTCAAGCTTTGGGGATAATAATTAAAGCTAAAAATAATATATACATGCATGCACATATATAGGTATAAATATATATATATATATATATACATTTATGTAGTTTTTTGGATTTAATATATACGTTTTATAAACTTAATCGTTTACTATTACTTTACTTATTTATAAAAGTTTAATGTTAGGTATATATAACCAAAAAATTGCAAGTATTACAAACTTTATATAATTTTTTTATAGCTATGTCTCTTTTTTTTAAAATTTTGTGTAAAGTATTTTCGCTGATCAAACTAAAGTAATAAAAACTACATACTGTATCGATTCAAAATGAATCAGCAGTAGTTGGTCAGACTGAAAACGCACTGAGTGTTCAGAAACATAAAGAAAATAGTTCTTAACAATAGTGTAAGTGTTGAAACACTTTCTTAAATTCTTGGGTTTTCAATAAAAGTATAGGGGCCCAAAACGTGACTGTTAGAAAGATAAATTATTGACCCCGAAAGATAATATTGACTTTGCACAAAGGAAGAAACTGGAAGTAAATGATGTAATAAAAAGAAACGGATTGAGGAACAAAAAAGTTCATGAAATGTTATTTTGATGAAACGACGAAAGTTAGTGGTACCAGATACTAACATTAATAATTTATAATGAGGCATGTGATAGTTGTCTTGATTAAAAATTGGTTATTTCGTGACTAGAAAAGAAAAAGATTTTAATATAGTTAGAAATGATCACGGTGTCACCAATGTAAGAATTGAAGGAAGCTCTACAAGGTTTCAAAACATGCCAAAGAGAAAATGACAACAAAAAAAAATCAGGATAACTTGGCTTAATAATTAGTTCCTTTTCTTAATATTTCTATGGCAATATTTTGTTAAATTACAGAAGGTTATCTAATTTATTTTAATAACTGATATGTTCCAGGAAATTTTATTTTTACTCTTTAATGTAAAAAGTAAGTAGAATAGTTAAGACTGGATTATTTTCGTGATAGAATTTTTAACTGAAAAAGTGAATCTGAATTATTAAGTTAAAAATCTTCAATCTTATATTAATGAATAATTTATGTCCATTCCTGCAATATCGTTTCTGAAACGGACATTTAGTTGCAGAATTCAAATCCTTATATATACGGAATATTATTTAATAAAAGATAAATAATATTCTGTACATAATTTTACACGTTGTCAATTTTAAGTATACTAACACATCCATGGATGGTAATTCTTTATCGGTCTAAAATTTATGATACTAATTAGTTATTTTATTACACTTTCCTCTTCTACAATTTATTTTTCCTCTCATTATTTTTAGAATAAGTATAAATATATAATATCACTTAAGCTGTGCTTTTTACATAACACCCAGGGGATATTTATTGAAACCCATCAAAAGTTTAATTAGAATACCTAATTCTTTTGTCTCTCGTGATTTTCAACTTCACTGAAATTTTTAAAAATATTATTTTTTTTTCTAATCCCTTGCTTTTGTTGTTAAAATTGTTTACCACCTTCATGAATGAATCCATTAAGGTTCAAAAAAAAGTTTCTAAATATAAACCTGGCTTTATTTATACAAAAAACTAAAAATTAACGTTCTAAAAATATCTTAAGAAGCATGATGGTATTTCATATTTTAAATATTCAAAAATGCAACAACATTATACTCGCCTTCTAAAATGTATTCTATAACTTAAAATATTTCTTTCGCGTTTGTGTGTTTGAAAAGTAAGCATCTTTTTAAATTATTACTAAAATATTCTGTATACAATGATGTAAGTAGTTTTACTAAGATTTTATGTCTATTCCAATTTAGAATTTGGCCACGTTTTTAAGTTGTTTTTTTTTCATCTCATCCTATCTTTCTTTCAATTTATATATATAAAAATTACTTATTTTATATAGTTTCTTCTTCTTTTCCCCGCATTTCATATCTTCCCTTCTAACACAAACCTTCATACTTATTCAGTTTCCATCTTAAAGCTCGTTTAGTCTTATTGAACCATCTGGGTTTCTTAATACTTCTAATACAAGTCTTCTCTTTCTATTCCTAACCTGATCGAAATGAATACTTAGAGAACTTTCTTTCATATATTAATACTTTTTTATCTGTATTTAAAATTTTCTTATCTTATGCGTTTTTGAATTTTTGTTATTTTGTTTTCTATTTATTCTTTCTTCCGTTCTTTTCTTCATTTCGTTTTAAGATTCTTTGAGAATTTCTTTACAGAGCAAAAACTTTCTTTCGTTCTTTTAGTTCTTCCTCTTGTTAAAATCGGTATCTAGCTGAGAGTCTTCTTCTTCAGTAACTTAGATGATTTTTTCAGAAAATTTTATTTTTATTTTTTGCAACTGTGCCTGCTGTGCCTGGAAAAATACTAATAATTGAGCAGTTTTAAGGCCATTTTTATTAAAGCTTCTATTAAAAAGTGGTATTTTTATTTACAAATAACATCCGTATCTTAAAGATCTTTTTTAACAAAATTTCAACTATGTAGATTTGTATTTCATTTGTCATTCTTTCCATTTTAAAGGGACAGAAAACATGTTAATACATTTTCTGTTAAGCCTTTCAAAGTAAAATAATAATGATAATTATGAATGCTTGGAAAAAAGGTTTTTTTAAATGCCTTAAAACAGTTCTTTTCTTAATATTTCATTTTCTTTATATTCCGAAATATGTATTGAAATACTCTTCTATTATAATGTAAATGCTTTTTTAAGTAGTTACTATGTTTTGTTAATATATGATGTTACTCGCAGAGTGTCATAATATGAAAAGAAAATAAACATCATTCATCAAAATTCATCACAATCTACACTATTTCAAAAAATATTATTATATTTTAACCTTGGTTTGCATGAGCAGGAAATTATGTAAGCCCATTGTTCGAAGGGGGAAAAACAAAGCATTGCTTGGGAGAAATTGTTTATTTTCTATAAATGATAATATTTGACATAAAGATAAAATTATGTTATTGAAATTTAACTCTTACGTAGGTTTTAATATCTTTCAAACTTCATTTTATTAATAATTTCTTAACTGAAAAGGCATTAATAAATATCTTTCATTTCTAAAGTTTCTTAATTACAGTTTTGTTATTTAAGAATTGGGTATTTATATTTATTAAATTCAGATAAAGTATTACGTAAGATATTGCGCATATATATATTTATAATTGTATACATATTCTTCACATGCTTTTTAAAATTATAATTCTAGAGAAATCTTAAAAGTAAACATATTATTTCACATTTTTTTAGCCCAATATCATCTTTCGGTGATAGCAAATGCAACTGTTTATTGAACTTAAGCAAATATAATTGTTTACTTTGAAACCGGTACATGAAAGATTGTATATATATTGACAGTATGCCTTTCAATAAGATAGCTTATTAAAAGGAAAAAAATCCATTTAAAGATCATTTTACTCAATTTTCATAATAACTCCTTTTGAAATGTCAGATGTTTCAAATTTCAGCCCTTTGAAAGAAATTCCCTATCTTTTGTGAATGAAAAAGGTAGCGAGAGAGAATATATGAGAGAGAGAAGAAAAAGAGAAATCCCGTGATATATTTTAAAAGACTATATATAATTTTTTGTTTACGTTCATATATTTACTTTTATATGACAATGAAGCAAATTTTTACCTGAACACATTTAAGTTGAATTCCAAATAAGAAAGTGATTTCCTTTCATCTTAAAAACCGTACCTTTTGACGGTTGTATTTTCTCTTTTCGTATTTATTCTGCTCCAGAACACTAAATTTGATATCGTATTCACTCAGCATTTTTCATTTCCAAATATTACAATATTTCATTTATTTTTTTTAAAGGAAAATTTTATTCTCTTGTTTCTTTACTTTTATGTACATCATAAAGAATTCGGAATGATTTTCCTTTTGTTTAGTTTCGTATCTTAACTTCGGGGCTTGGTTGTAATGCTCCTTTCTGACTCGATTAAACTCATCATAAAATCCATTTCTTTTTCATTTTACTTTCAATAAGAATTCCTTTCTCTTCTTATTTTCTTCACATTCCTATTATTGACTTTGATTTCGTTGAATGTATGACATAGAATGCGTTTTTCTTTGCGATATTAGATTCTTTTATTTCTTTTTCTTGAGGTGAGCTAATATTTAATAATTTTTTTTATTTGATCACCATTAAAAAGTTTTTGTTGAGAATGATAAATCATATTAGTTAGACAGTCTTAAATTTTTCATGTCTGAATTTAGAAATAATATTAGATATTAACGTTCAGGGTCTAAGCTCAGGGTTAATTTTAATAAGCACACAAAATAAGTAAAATTTTCATAAGAAATTAAATGTACAAAAATACTTTAAATTCGCCTTTAAAGTCTCCTATTAATAGAAACATTTGTTAGCAATCAAAGTTACCTTGAAAAATGATAATTGTTTGTATTACATTCTGAAATGACTATATTTTTGTTTTTAGTGTTAAATAATGTGTTAATGAGTACAAAATCTTCTTAAAAATATACTTGAATTTAAAAATTTGATATTATATTAAAAAACATTAAAATATCCAAAATATCTACTAGGAAATCACTTACAATTTTCTTACGGAAAATATAATTCCATTTAATAGAATTTTGTGAAAGTAAATTGTTAAAGAGCTACACATGCAACTTAAACATGGATTATTTAAATTCACTGTTATTTCAAATTAAGTTTTGTATAAATTTATTCATGTGAGATCGTATAAGAAGGCACAAGCATTTATAATGATTTGTTTATTTACTTATAAGACATAAATAAGTTTTATTTGCTTCTTGTATATTTCTTTAAATCTCTGGATTATGAGTAAAACGAAATATATAAAAATATAGCTATTGTTGTTTTTTTTAAATATACAATTTTTCTTCAACATTTAGACTTTTGTTTTGTAATTTAGATCACTTTTTTAGCAAAATTAAGTTTGCCTTAATATCTATTTTGATCCAATACAAAAATATGTACACAAAGAACTATAAAAAATAAAATTGTTTCTTGAATACGTTAACAAATATTTCAAATTTATGACCATTTAAAATAATATTTATTATTCATGTTGTGTTCTAATTTTGGAGTGAATAGTCATTGATCAATACTCCCTACTTTTAAAATACGACATTGTTTTTCAATAGGTTGATTCACAAGAATGCCGTAAAAAAATTATATATTTCTCCTAAAATATTTTATATTTGATTTGTGTGAATTCATAGCAAAGTGTATAACATGAATCCAGGACATTCATAAAAATATTATTAATCTTATGTTAAAATCGAATGGCTATAATTAACAAATCAATTGCATAAATATTCTTAAATGAAAATAATGAGTGCTTTATATGCCTATCTTTTGATATAATTTATCACTCACAAAAATAAAAAACTTTCAGGCAATTATAAAATTCCCTAAAAATAATGCATTGAGTAGTTTTATAGCATCTAGAACTCGGCAAAATATTCGCCATATGTATAGTTTGGCTATCGGTACTTATTTAGAATCACTTACAAGGAATATTCCAATTTTTTCAATATCGTAATTTCCTCTATCTTATGCATATTTTCCCTTAATAAACTATAAAATAACATTATTAATACGAAAGATCAAAATACTATCAAAATATATAGAGTATACAATTATAACATTAACATATATTGTTTTGTAGACCGTATACATTCCACAATTATATTTTTAACATGCTCAAAGTATATATAATTCACATTGTTCATAAAAATTTGGAGTTTCTAATACAAAATCCTGAGAGAGGCTTCAAGGAAATCCATGTTATTTTTCAGGAGCCCAAATATTAATATTCCTGAATATCTAAAGAAGCAATAACGTCCCCGATTTCTGGAGTTTTCATAAAATGGGGCGCTATTTCTAAGCACCGCTTTACGCCAATTGGTAAAAAAAAAACGATATTTTATTCGATGGTCCATGACGAACGATCCATTCTAGCTTGGAAAGGCAATTTCCTCAACGCCTTTTTATAAAACTGATGCACAAGAAGGAACCCATCATTTTCTGCTTCATTGGAGACATCAGGCCATAACAACGGATACCTTGAGCAGCTGGGATGAGAGGCATTTTGTGTAAATTCTTTTTGGAAGTTAAGATTTCCCTTCTCTCACTCAAAAGTGGAAAAATTACTTATTTGATCAAAGAAAACCCATTTTTATATCCTGTTAAGAAAAAACTAATTTGTAACAATTTCAGTTTGCTTAATTACTTTGCTTCACAGGAGCCGCATCATACCATTGGTAAAGGATATTTTTTAAAAACAGGATTATTTACCTTATAAGAAAAGAACTACAGAATTTTGAACTAATTCTAAAGCAGCTATAAAAACGTTTTTTTTTGTAAAAATACGCATTAATTTATTAGTATGTTGATAAAAAGTCTATTATATTACTTATTTATAAAAATAAATAATTCATCAAAACTAATTTTGTTTTTAAATATTTTTAAAAATAAAGTTATTTTATATTTGTGCAGAATCAAAATAACGGTCTTTCAATTCTAAGAATTCGAATAACTTTATTTGAAAAAGAAAATTTAAGTAACTGGAATTTATAAAATAGTAAAATATCTGTACATAGTTTTGATGATTTATTAGGGCAGTGGAAATATTCATTATAAATTAGAATTGTATAAGATTAAAGAATATGAGTATGGAATACATTTAATATAGTTAACCCTTTCAGGACCAGCGGAAGGGTAAACAAACATTTCCCCAGGCCCGTACGTCCGGAGAGTACGCACGGGCCCGCACGGAATCGGGCGAATTTCCCTGTAAGCCTAATATCGCTTAAAAATTCATATAAATTTTTAAATACAATCAAATACGCGTAAACTTACAATTTGCTATCATTGATAATATCTGAACATACAGTACAAAAAATGTTCGGTATATTTGAAAAAACAATTGCGAATTTTAAAGAAAGTGTATTATCATTTTAATCAAAAAAAATGTACTCTTATCGCCATGAGGATTAAAATAAAATAAGCGCAAAACTTATAAAATAATATCTGGCAAATCCCAAATGATAAATTAACTCTCACAAAAACTTGTAACTTGAACTGATACACAAAATCTTTTAAATAACAGCTAATATCGTTTTTTTTTAAATTTTTAATTAATTGTTACATTGCTTAAGTCTTCTTAACATTATGCTTTCTGTTCTTATGGTTATATAACCCTGGTTGCGATAGCAACGAAAAAGAATCCTTTGTTCTTACTGAATTAAAAGTGAATTAGTAAGAACAAACGAATCTTTTTTGAGTCATTGCATTTGTCCTAGGAAGATCTGCTTTTTAAATGTCTTTGAGTATAAAATTATTGTTTTAAATACAAACCGCAAATAAAATAAATGCTGAAACTATTATTATGAATGTCTGATGCCCAATAAACTAATAAACTTTTTTTTATCTTTTTTCCAACTTATTCCAAATATAAACTGAAATCCAGTGCGCTATAAATAACGAACCTTTACATGCGCGATTCTCGGGAAAGAGCTAAGCATGTGCAGTTGTTTTTATTCATAAATATCTCAAATCTAATTTTAAAAAAACTCGGAGCCGAAAGCACAAATTAAAATTAAAAGCTTTGTGAAACATTATTCGAAAAAAAACGGACTTTAACCGCCATCTAGTGCTTGTAAAAATTAAAATAAAAACGTTCCTAACTCAGATCACACCGGTGGATCAGATCATGGGCCCCAGAGCAGTGAACGCTCAATCAGATATATGATACCGTGAGCCCTGGAGGGAGAAACGCGTGATCACACATACGTGATCCTGGTCCTGAACGGGTTAAAAATAGATCGCTATAAGTATTTCATCGCTTGCAGAGAATGCAATTAAAGTTTGAGAAATAAGAAGTTACGAAGTATCGTATGCATCGTATGTTCTAACAAAGAAAATTGACAACATTGGTTAAAAATAGTCCTTCAGAAATGAAACAATAAAGGGTGGCTCAATTGTAATCTTGCATAAATTAAATAGCTTTCATTTAAAAAGAAACCAGATATTTTTCCAACAAATGTCATATACTGTTGACTTTTCTGAAATTAATAGTAATAAGAATACCTTATTCATGAAAAAATTCCCATATTTTCATTGATTAGTAGTATCATCATAGCTATAATATATATAAGATAAGTTGTATTGTGAAAGCTATTCATATATTAATGTGATTCAACTCATTGATTTCAGCATATAAATATGACTAAATAGTTCTACCTCAAATATACTAGTACAAATTCGAATTATACATCATTCCGTATATAAATATTTCTGAATAGGAGAGAAGTGACTTTATGTGTGAAATAAATTATGGAATTAAAATGCTGGATTTTATATACAGTGCAACTCCTGTGTTCTTGATGCAAGGAAATCAAGCAAGACTTCTTTGTCTGAACCAATAATAGCAACTGATTTTACACGTGGGGAAAGACTTAGAGCTTACATTTGCCGTTCTTGGAATTCAACGCTTTAATTTAAAGTAAAGTAGGCTTTCGAGAGAAATGTTTATACAAACATTTCACACGAATAGAATAAATGAATAGTTTTAGAGCAAAAAATCAACTAAATTAGATTTTAAATAAAGTACTGGCTTGCATAGAAAATTCGTGGATTTCCTACATTGTCATTGTAATTTTTTTTGATAACATGCATCTTAATTAACTATATTATATATAGATGCAGTATATTTTTTCTAAAAAATATTCATGTTTACTCCAATTTAGATCATTTCTGAGCTCTGTTTTCTTGGTTCTACATAACTTTATATTTTCTTACATTCTTGATTATTTTAAAGTGCTATTATATATATATATATATATATATATATATATTATCCACAGAGAGTTAAGACTGGATTCAGAAGGCTTAATTCAGGCAGAAACTGTTTTAGAGAGCATAATACTCTTTGTGTACTGAAGTACTTGACTCTCCTTCTTATTGTTCTCTTGTTGTTGGAGTTTTATTTTCTGAATTTCTTACTGTCCGGGGTTTTAGCAGTTTGTATTTTTCTTGATTTAATATAAAAGTATGAAGCTATATAGAGCTATAGATATATAGAGAGAGAAAGTAAGAACACACCAGTGTCAGTTTTCTGTATTACTATGTTGCGTATTCATTCCAAATATACTTGTTGATTTTAAATAAAATAATAATAACATGTTTTAACATGTTTATTACCCTTTTTAAAAATCAAAGAAAGAATATAATTATGTTTGAAATTATACGATAGATTACTCGTAGAAAGTGTTTAAGTAACTAAATAATGCTTCGCAATTATTTGTATTTACGATTAAAGTTTATTTTCACACACAACTCTGAGTTTACTCTTTGCCTTAGAGTTAAATGCTACAGAAAACAACGTATTTCTGAAGTGATAGTTAAAATTATACGATATATTACATTTAGAAAGCATTAAGTAATTGAAATCATATGATGAAAGCCTATTTTTAAACCTAACCATCAGTTTACGCGTTGCCTCACAGTTTAATGTTATCGAAAACAATACGCTTCTAGAGTGCTATCTTTATGTGTGTTCTTAATTATTAAAGGAAAAAGATAATGACATTTGAAGGTAAGCAGCAAATGCTTATATATGTCAAATTTTGTATTTTTAAAAGAAAATACTATTTCAAGTCTTTTATGAAACATAACAAGTTTCTTGTATTATTTGATATAAAAATTATAGTTAATCGTAGATGTGTTCAAAAAATTTCTTAGCATGTAATAGAACTTTACTAGCTCTACAAATTACCTTTTTTGTATCAAGTATATATAAAAACTAAATTTTCACATTTAAAATACCATATTTTATAATCATCGTTTGATACGAAAAAGCGTGTATCAGAAGTATATGAAAGAAAGAAAAGGGGAGAAAATATTGATTTATACCATTATAAAGTAATAAAATATAAATGGAACACAGTATTCTAACAAATATTTAAATTTAATCTATGAGCCATTTTAAAGATAGTGTAAAGACAGAAAAAAGGATATCTCAAAGCAATCCATTGCTTTTTTTTTACATGGATAATGTAAGCAAATAAGTAAAAGAAGTCAGTAAAATTAAGTAAAAATTCCTTTTTCTTTTCTGGTGTTAAAAAAAAGGGTTTATTGATTGCTGTTACTGTTTAAAGAAATTAAAAAAACAAGACTGAGAAAATACCTTAGTATTGGTTTTTTAGAGTAATCTTCTGAGGATTATAGGATTTACTACTCACAAGGGCTGAAGAAACTAAATTTAGGTTCCCAGTACCCTTTATTTACAAAAAAGGTATGTTATTACCTTACTTCGTCAGTGTTTAGACCTTAAGCAAAAATAAATGAAAATTGATGAAACAGACCTTAAAAATTAATAATGCTTTCTGTTTAGTAGAATTTTGCAAATCGATTTTCCTCGAATCATCTTAAACTTTAGATTATTATTCTGTACAATTATTTAACTTTCTAAAATAATTTTTTTATTTTCATTTGTAACCACACTTTTAATGTATTTTAAAGATTGTTTCAGTAATACAGTTTGTTTCGGTACAACCTTGTTTTAATGGCAACAAAAACATTTAGCTCTAATTAGTAATATGTTTGATAATGTTTTATTAAGTAAATAGATTACAAATTATTAATACTTATCCTTTGAATTACTTAAAAAAATATTTTCTTGGAAAAAAATAAAATATTATTTGTCTAATTTATATTTAGATAAATGACTTAATAGAATAAACTATATAATTATTAGTAGCACTAAGAATCGTAAAAAATAATTTAGAAATATATATATATATATATATATAGCTTGCATTCCTTGTATTTCTTATCTTTTTTATATTAAATTGACTGGGGCATTGTACAGTGGAACCAGTTTTTGTGCGGCCTTTTTTTATGCAATTTATTTTTGTGCGATATTTTTTTGTGCGTTGTATGAATTTCAATGGCTTTGGCGCCATTGTAATGTTTTCTATCTATTTGCCAGTGGTGTAAGGGAGAATGTTAGGACTCCCCCTAAAAGTCAAATTTTGCCTTTAATATCTTATAAATTCGGTAAATACGTATTTAGCGTAAGTAAGGCCTTGGGCCCCTAGAGTCCTGCCCCCTCTTCGGTGATGCGTGGATGTACGTTACGCCGTTGAAATGTAGACACTTCATGATACTCTGTTCATTTGTTATAAACAGTCAATGCGCATTCAGTTTCTTTCTCCCGCCCTTGATTAAAGACGAAACTTTCAATGACGGTGGCATTATCAATAATTTGATAAATTATGAAGATGAACAAGAAGAGCCGGATTCTTTGAGAGCGGATAAAAATATGCAGGGGTCCAGTTTTCTAACAAATTGGAAAAGTATTTTCTTAAAATGGATACCAATTAAGAAAGGAGTATAAATTCAAAAAAAAGGGCTTCAATCATGTATAGCTGGTTATCGTGACATTTACAAGCAACTGACCACCCGACCTTCGTCACAAAAACTTATGTCTTACTTTATGTTGCCAAAAAATAAATCAATTTAAATTGCACCTTCAAGTGATGAAAGCGATTTTGAACTTATTCATTACAGGGCTTTGGATGTAGCAATGAATTATGAATGTATATTTTGAAAACTTATCCGTATATACAATGAGAAACTATATGTTTTTAAAATGTTCCGTGTGTAATAGTTAATTATTTATTTTGTTATGGAAGTACTCTTACATGAAGTTCGTAAATAATTGGCATATTGTATAAATGCGACTTTTTTTATGCGTTCCCTATCTACCACATAAAAAAGTTTTTTTGTAGTATTTCCACGAATTAGTTTGTTTTATGTAAGAATTTATGAAATTTTTGAATATTTTTTTTGTGCCTTTATATTTATGCCGTCCCTATCTATCGCACAAAAACAGGTTGAACTGTATTAAAGACTAATCAAGCTTTCAATTAATTTTTTTGTTCTGATATCCCATATATAAGAATATATATATATATATATATATATATATATATATAACATTTCAGGAAACACTAATAAAAATTAAAACTTATTAAATTAAATCAATCGAATATTGGAAATGAAAGTATTCAGAAATTCACTAAAGTTTTAAAATTAGTGTTTTCTTCATTACAATTATACTCTCAGGGTATACTTATGAAATAATATTCCTTTTAATTTAAAATTTAATTTTCTTTTTAAAATAGACATATTAATGATACATATTATTCATACGAATATAAGGTATTTTGATAAAAATGAAAATTAAAACGTGCAGCTACATTGTGATGCTGAGACCCCTTTTATTAAAGTTATATTAAATTAAGCATGTTTTCATAGAGGTATAACAATAATGTTTAATATACTATTCGATATAAAAATGAATATGCTAATATGGTTGTATAGCAATTCAATCTAAAAAAGGATAACTTGATTTGTTCTTGTTTACTGTGTAATGTATTTCAAATAATTTAACTTTTACTGCTATTTTTGTTTTTAACTCGTGTTTACATGAAAATTAAGTATTAGAATCGACAGCTTATAGTGACTAATTTAATCATGAAACATTGTTTTCTTTTCTTTTGGTTGAATTTTTTTTAATCTTTTTTATTTTTATTTATTTATTTATTTATTTATTTGATTGCATATGTTTTATTTGTAATACATTTATCAAAAGTGAAAGCCGTTGAACTTAGCACATGAATAAGAAAATGATAAAAAAAAGATAGATATTTTCATCATTAAATCATATTCTTAGGAGGAAAAAGGATAAAAAATGTGTTATTTTTTTAAAAAATTAAGAAAACTTTCTTCAAAGTAGTACTCATTTAAATATAATCAGAGCTACTCTTCCTTACATATAATTCTCAAACGCATGCAGAGTTATTTTTGATTTAACATGTAATTCGATACTTAATTACAAATGGCTTCAGTGTTTGATTATACGCTCTAAAAATACGTTTAATATTTGAATTAGAAAGAGTTCTCGAAAAGGTTTACTTCGCAAACTTAATTTCTACCTTTTAGAATTACGTTTGTAGTACCTTTCAGAGCTACCTCGATAAAAGAGTAAACTTTTAAGCCTAAGTTAGAGTTAAATCATAAAACTTCAGTGATTCGTTTGGTTAGATAAAGTGCAATTCACAACTAAAAATACTTCGAAATCTTCGAACATGATAAAGCTCAACCTAGCAAATATTTAATTCCGTTGATTAAAATACTTTTCTGTTTACTTTTAAATAAATCAACTATTGAGAGAGAAAAAAGACGCTTTTTGTAAATGTCATTATACTTTGCATGGTCTTAGGTTGCGGTGTGCTATGTTTATTTGTAAAGATGATGGAGGGATTTTTTTTCCCTTTTTGCAGACAATATCGAACATTTCTCTTTTGAAATCCGTTCTTGTTATCAAAGTCTGAAAATTATTCAAGTTATTCAGTCCTAGTTTGAAAGCTATTTGGCAGCTTTGCGCGTTCAAGTTCAATCATATATGCAGATATTAAATAGCAGGCTATTTATAACCGCAGGGGATATTCTCTCACACTTAGATATATAATTTGATTATCTAACTAGCAGAAGCTGAATAGCCATATAAATATGAAATAAATTTAATATATATATATAGCATATTTTAACTTTTATTTGTCATTTTTAGAACCCTTATAAAATTGAGTATTATTTATTTATGTATTATTTATTCTTTTTTTACAGATTAAACAAAAGAGCTTGTATGGGCAAGAGGAAGAGGAGGTAAAACATTTAATATTTTGGTTAGAACTATTGATTTTGAGCATATTCACCTTGTGCCTACTGATGTTTTTCACAAAGACTTATGCATTAAAAGTATTAACATTTAATAGATCCTTCAAACTTCTAAGCCAATAAAAGTTAATTTCATATACTTGTATGATAATATGAAACACTCTTTTTTTTTTACTTTATTAGCAATTTAAATTCAGACATACGCATATATCTAAGGGCAAAAATAACTTTCTGGAACATTTGGTAATTTATAAGTCTAGTTGATTCTGTTAAAAATATAATCACAAATCACGAAGTAAAAAAATATTTAAATTAATTTCATTTAAAATTAGTATACAGGGAAATTTAAATTTAAGAGAATTATCATATTCAGTAAAATGTCTCGAAAAGTAACAAGGAAAAGTAAAATTTTCAAAAAGGGATTCATATCTATAGTGTCAATTACGAATGCGTACGCTTGCTTACATACTATGCTCTTAAAAGAAAATGTTTCATCAGCGTTAACACTGATTACCGCGCTTAGTTAGTTCGTTCATATCTGTGATTTTCTTAGGTGGGGTTTTGGAACATTCAGTAAAATTTAAAAAAACAAACACCTAAAAAGAATTAACTTTTGAATAATGGAGTAAGTTGGTGAATTGACAAGAGACTAGAGCAATGCTTCTCGAACTTTCAATATTTGTGGCCCAATATTTAATCATAATTTTCATCGCAACCCCCCAACCTCCATACAATAATGATGTATTACATTGAATAATAGTATACTTTTAAGCTAAGACTACAATACTACTTTAACCGTATATAAACTTCTAATTCAGCCAGTGCATTAATTGCCCTGGACGTATATACACACCTTTCCGAAGTACGATCTTTTCTGTGAACTGCTATCCATCAAAATATTCCGACAGCTTTGGAATGCAATAAAATGACCTTGACAGAGCTTGCGAAGGATTTTCTTATTTCAGAGGATTTACTTATTTATTCCTTTTCTACTCCCCTCCCCCTCTCTCAATACACCACATACGCTCGCTAACGTGTTAAACAGTGTCATTGGGTAGCGAATCGCGTAATTTTTAATCGGCATGTAAGAGATTAATTATAAACCCTTAAAATTTTTAAGATAATTGTTAATTTTTCATACAATTTTATATATGACAAGCCCATGAGGTCATTGGTAACTATTAAACTTGCTCTTAACTTAATATTGTTAAATTATTTATGAAACACATTGCATGGTACTGATATATTTATAAGTATATTGTATCAGTGTAAGTATGTATTTATTTTTTATTTATTTATTTTTTTTGTCAAAGTGTATTTTGCTTGTTTACTTTCAGTAAATTAATAATTTTTTTTTAAATAATCTTTTATTTTCACATTTTTAATATGCTCACGCCCCCTCGTAGGGTTATCACACATCTTTAGTGGGGTAGGCCCCACAGTTTCAGAAACACTGGACTAGAGACAAGGCAATTTCAAGTGTAGATTGTAGAGACTTTAACGCCCAACGTTGTGTACAAATTAGAGAGCCAGCTTAATGAGACTGGATCGGCATAGATAAAGCCTAGAAAAGCTATTCAGTTCAGTTATTAGTCCAGATTCAGTCTAAACACGGATTCTCAACATACTTTTATCTAGATGGAATCAGGCAACATCATGGTACTGAAGTTTGATGGCCTGGGTAAGCATCATGTTAGATGGACTGTTGTGTCAACCAAACTGCTAATTAACCAAAACTGAAAACTAATTTAATTTTAGGCATTCGTTTATTTAAATTGCCTAAAACAGTCATTAAAATGTATATTTTAATTACATTATAGAAATTTAAAAAGGCAATTAAAATGATCAAATTTTAAATGTCCTATTTATTCAGAAATTCTAATTCATATAAAAGTCCATAACAACAGATAGGGAGATATTTCCTTAAAATTTTACGGGGAATTTTCTTCAAATACATTTTTTTTTATGTATTTGAAACTATTTTTACATTTGCAGATTTTTAAAAAAATTTTATAACAAATTCATTCAGTTAAAATCTTTCTAGTTTTATTGTCTTGTTGAATTAAGTTAATTATGGAAATGCTTATATCAAATAAAAATATTCTAGATAAAATGTTTCTGAAAGAACATTTTTTGCTTTGTTTTATTGATGCTGAAATTAAGTGCTATCTTCTTAGAAAAGATTAATTTTTCCGAGAACGTTTGTGTTTCACTACATGATTGTCGTTCTATTGAGAAGTAATTTAATATTCAAATAAAATATTGCACCTTTTTTGCTGCTTAGTGTTTATTTTACTGGGGTAAATTAATTTTAAAATAATAATATGTAATTATAACAAATATTCTGAAAATGGTTTTAGAAAACACATGAAAGTGTTATTTTATCAAGAAAATAGCAAAACAGTACTTTCGCTAATTTAAATCACTCTAAAAGAACCTTAGACTTTCAAATGATTTTCTGAAATGATCATTATGACGATAAAAGACGTCTTAAAAAAGAGGCAAATGAATTTCAGTGTTATTACTAAACGTATTTTTAATATATGGTCATTTATTTTGAAGTGATGGGACTGTACAGTTGCTATACTAATAAGAAAGGGAAAATATAACTCTCGAATAAAGAGATGCAAACATTTAAAATTTAATTAGCGTATTTGTAAAAATAAAATGTTTTTACGTTCAAAAAAATATAGATCTCAGCAATTTTTTATTTAGAAAATTAATACATCAACATGAATTTCAATATTTTCAAATAATTATTTATACTTTAAAAGCAATCTAATGAACATTCCAGATGTATAATTATCGGAAAATATGCTTTGAGATCAACATCAGTGTTGTAAATATAAATTTAAAAAACAACCCTTTCAAAAATCTTAAGGGGTAGATGAAACGAGATTTAAAAGTTCAAGGACTAGGAATTCAATTGTGAAATCAATTTTTTAAAAGATATATTTGATCTAGTTGTATTCCAGAGTATATGCTCATAAATTTTTGTAACTCTCAATCAATAATTAGAAAAAAATGTTTCATTGGTTCCAAATCCCTTTATAATAAACTATAAGTTAACATTAACAGTACTTTAGATCAAAGTATATAGAGTATGCAATTATCTCATTAATATATATTGTTTTGTAGACTATATACATTCCATGATACGATTACATTTTTAACATGCTCAATATGACTATATAATCCACATCATTTATAAACTTTTGAAGTTTCTAATTCTAGATAATAAGAAAGGCTTCAAGCAAATCCCTATTATTTTTCAAGAGAGTCCAAATATTAATATTCCAGAATATTCGAAGAAGCAATAACGTCCCCGATTTCTCGAGTTTTCATAAAATGACATTATTTCTAAGCAATATACATTTACTGCACTAATAATGAAGTGAAAATAAGAGAACTTGAATCAAGAGATATGCAAACTTTTAAAATATAATTAACTTATTTGTACAAATAACCCGTTTTTACGTTTAAAAATATAGATCTCAGTAATTTTCTAATCAAGAAAATTAACTAATAAACATGAATTTCAATGTTTTCAAACCATAAATGATGGTTTATTAAACAATCTACTGAAAACTTCAAATGTGTAAATATAGGAAAATATATTTTAAGATAAACATCAGTGTTGCAAAAGCAAATTTGAAAGACAATATTTTCGAAATTCTTGAGTGGTAGATGAAATGAGATTTATAAGTTCAAATACAAGGAATTCAATTGATTTTAAAGTTTTCTTTTGAAATGGAATTGCAACACTATTTACCGAAACCGATCTTTGTGTTGCAACACACTTCATTATAGATAAACAAGATCGCAAGACGTGAAACCTTAAATTCCATCTCAAAATACATAGAGGTAAAAAATAATGTAGTTACTGAAGATGTAATTAATAAATGTAATTATTGAAAGCCTTAATTATTTGAATTTACTATTAATATATATATATATATATATAAACACATAGACAATAGAAAAATCACACAATGAAGGACACATGAGCAACCGAGATTAAAAATTATAAAATGGATGCTGCAGTATTATAAACATTGCTGAGGTAGGACACATAATATATAAAATATTTTATATAAAAGAGGGGTTGAACATGTTTCTTGGCCAGCCAACCTTCCCCCTTTATGCAAATAATACTGAGCAAAAACTTATTGAATGTAATGGATAGGAATATCGAAATCCATTTTAAGATAGAGATAACTTACCTAAAAATTTCACTTAAAAATGCAGAGCCCGCTCTAAATCTGAGTGCAATAAATAATTTATTGCCAGATTCTGGACCCTAATGCAGATTCAAAGCATGTGAATGGTTGAAATGTAGCACTTAACAAAGTATAAAAAGAATAGAAATAAAAATTAAAAAGAGAGTTACAAATTACCACATAACTTTAGTGACACTAGAGTATATATGAATTAAATAATAATAATTAATTTTATCTAATATTAGAATATCGAGGTAACTACAACTAGGAAATATGTAAACTTATAGCAATAAACTATTAATTATCTAAGAATTTTTAATCCTTACTATTTCGAATAGCTTTATTCATATAACTATTAATAAATTTAATTGGGTATTTCTGATTTAAGCAAGATTTAGTAAAATGTTTAGAGTTATGTATTTTTTCTGATTTTTTGACACTAGAAATTTATTGCGTTGTATATAATTATAATATATATATATACTTTATAATTAATTACTGCCCAACATATGTATTTCGAAGAAAAACTAATTTTTTAAAAAATTATTTGATGGCAGGAAAGCTTCTTTCAATTGGTATTTACTTTCATGTGTATATATGAATTTTTTTGAGGTGAGTATGACTTGGTAATAAAATCACAGCTTTTTCAAGTTTCTAAAAATTTCTTAACAAAAGCCTTGGGCTGTAACAAAGAGACAGTAAATATGGGATTAACATTTCGCACTTGCTCTTGTAAAATTTATTCCAAATTCAACAAAATAATTCCAAGAATTTTAAAATACTTTAAGACATAATAATGTAATTAATAAGAATTGTGCAAAAGTTGCAAAGTATTCCAAATCCTATACACCTACGCACATAAAGATTGAAGTATTTTGAATTTAACATTCTTAGCGCGCAGTAATCAGTATAAGTAATTGTGATTCATCATATTTATACTCTAAATACTAACGTAATACGTATGAGTATACTGATGTAAGATACGCATGAGTAATACGGATAAAAATATGAAATATTAAATTTCAGAAGTAATAAAAGGAATGAGAATAAAAAGTATGTTTAATTCAAAATATGATTAGAAAATTTAATTCGAAGTTTATTTTAATTTTTGATTATTCTATCAAATGTTATCATTATTATAGGAAACATGAACAGTTTAATATAAGTAAATTTATTTTATCTAAGAACATTTAAAAAGTTTCAATAATTATATCTATCTTTAGATAAGCATATTACTTAAAATAAAATGTCCATACATTTTTTCTCTTTAAAACAAAGATACAAATTCTGGCCCAAGAGTTTTCTCTAGACTCTACTAATACCATTTTGTTATACATAAAATATATCTACTGAAAAAACTAGACGATATATTCAAAAATAAAACAAAAATCTTTATCTTAGGGATTTTGAGTGAATTTCTGACCTTATATATATTTTACTCAGAAAAGATTCCTTTCTTCTAAAAAATTCATGGTTTCACGATGCAACATTTATGAGACATAGATGTCAAAAACGGTGTTGGGAAAAATGGGTTGGACCACTTGCATAGAACTGGAAGACGTCAAAGCCATCAGAAAATGAAAATGAAATGATAGTAACGATGCAAGAAGTAAATGGAATACCATCAGGGAAGGTTGTAATGGCTGTGGCATCGTCAACACACAAAAGCACTGTTTGAGGAAAGGAAGTGATGTGTATGTGTGTGTGTTAAGCTCAAACAATGACACACTAAAAAAAGAGAGCTGCTTCTGAGATGTCGATTCCATTATATGTTATGGACTCTCAACAAGATACTCGAAAGATATCGCAGAGTGAAGTGCTTGAATGCTTCCTATTAACGAGTAAATATGTTTTGGTCTTAAATTTACGAACACTTTCTCACTCTGTTGGCCAGTTTGCACCCAATATATGTTTCCTTTATCCAATTAGCGGATGAAATCTGATTTATTTTATTAATACAACCCTATTTTATTTTATATTTTAAAATTTTTAGGATGAAAATATTTCATGAAGTAACATTTTCTTTTAAAGAATAGAAGGAAAAATTATTTAAAGTATACTCTGATGTTACTTACAAATGTATACATACAAATAAATGCATTACTATTTTTATTCCATCCTGGATCATCTGTTTTATTTAATAATTCGAGGGTAAGGAAATATCATTCATTTCAAGAGTCAAAGCTGACTAGTTTAATTGGTTTTAGGATGGACTCTTTTCTGTACTGTACTAATGCCATTATATATATATATATATATAAAATCCATAAATATATATATATATATATATATATATATATAGCTATAGAACCTAAGTATAACTTTCAAGATAGGAAATATTAGGCACAGTAGTATTATAACAAACTCCTGGCCTTAGGAACCAAGATTGCAGGTTTAAACAAGTTTTAGGGCTAGCAAACTTTCACATGTAATTTGTCTATACAATGTGCCAAGGGGAAAGGAAAGAATAATATTAGGAGAAATTTAAATATTACAAATAAAATCACTATACTATTAAAATATAATGATAAAACTATAGCCTACTAGTATTCACAGTATAGATTTAAAGTCAATACAATAAGGTAAATAATAAGGTAATAAAGTAATAATAAGGTAAATAATATATATATATATATATATAATTCTCGAGTGGTAAGGATAACTTTTAAGACGTGGCGATTGAATGGGATTGCTGTAATGAAACGACAGAGCGTGGCCTTTGGTGAAGATTACTGTAAGGCTGATCATATTTTATACGGTTGATGCTCTATAATTAAGGTATTCATAAGGTAGTTTTGTAGCTAATTAATTCAGTTTATTTCACATCTTGAGCCACACAAGCATGCACATATTAAATACAAAACGACACAACAAAGTACAAATAAAACTAAGATCTACGTTCTGCAGCCGGCTACATCATTAAGGACGAAGACAGAAGAGAAAGAATTTCCAGAAACCTCGGTTTACATAGGAAGCTTAAATCACATGATCTGGGTGGGTGAATGGATGTAATTCCAAAGGTTCCCGTTAGGGGGGTAGCTAGTTAAAATAATTAAACAGTGATCCTGAAGGATTGTACCATAGATAAATCAAGAGCTATTAAACATTACATTACTGGGAATTATTATATATATACACACACACATTTATATATATATTGTTCAAATAAGAAATTACCGTATATTCCGTCGTATAACACGCACCTTTGCTTCCAAACAGTATTTCTTGTCTTTGGATTATTCGTAGTATAACATGCAAATTATTTTTACTAAAAAATCTGAAATGTACAACTACATTATTCTTATCTTTTGAAAAATAGGACTAGTCTTTGAGTCCATAATTAAAGAATAGAATGCAATTAAACCTGACATAATTAAAAAACCATTTTGAAATATACTATGACAATCTAGAGGGAATGAAAGATAAATGTTTATTTATGGATTAGAGTAACAGTGATAGTAGAAAACGAAATATAATTTGATGGTGTACATGAAGAGATATAACGGAAAACGAATATGACGACCTTTTAATGTTGTCCAATAATGAAAGTTCATAAGGTATGCCATTTCTTTTAAATAAAATTATTGACATACATCTAGAAATATTTTTTACACTCATCTTTTCTTTTTTACTTTTAAATCTAATGATTTTATATTCTACGTATAACACTCCTCGTAAGTTTGATCTTATTTTTGTGTTAAAAGAGCGCTTTATACGTCTGATCATACGGTACATAACAATATTGCATGTAATTAAAATTAATTAAATATATTGATATTTATCAGAATTTCTTTTTGTTTTAACAATTTATTTTATAATAACTGGAGAGCAATATAACAAAACTTTTATAGAATTTGTTTTAAATTTAATTTACAATATATATTTTAAATTTATTTTAGAATTTATGTGTTAAATTTATTTTAAAATTTATATTTTAAACTTATCTTAGAATTTGTGTTTTAAATTTATTTTAGTTTAATATTTATATTTAGAATATATGTTATGAAGTAACCAAATATGTCTGAAAATTTCTATTTTCGTATATGAAGAAAGACTGATCCAAAGGAAATAGTCCCCATCTATATCAAAAGAAAACGAAGTACTGAAAAAGAAAAAATATGAAAACAGCAAGTAATTTATGGCAGACTGTTCGAAAGACAAAAAACAGTGAATTTAATTGTTTAATTAATTCTCTAATTTCCTTATGTCCCTTTTATTGCGTGTATTTTAGTTCGATAAGTGTGCCATTATATTTAATGGTACTAAATACTACCATTAATTTGTCTCCAAAGGAAAATTATTTAAATTAAATGGCAAAATATATATTTAATTAGAATCAATGGGTTGTTGCATAATTTGAATCTAAAAGAAAAAGAAATAGAAACTTTATCAGATGAAAACAATTAAACGACTTTAAAAATATTTTTTAGCATAAAAAATGTTCCTTTCATAATCACATAAGTTTCCTATGAGTTATTTAAAAGAAAAGAAAAACAGTATGAAAAAAACCAATTACGAACTATATATTTATTTTTTGCATAAGTTTCAATGACTCTGTTTCTTTTTCTTACTTTCTACTTAATTAAATCCTTAAAAAAGAGAGAGAAATGTAGACCTGTATTTATTTATTGAATTTTCATTTTTTTAATCGTGAAGAATTTATCCAAACATTAGTTGCATTGTCATCTAAACAAATTTTTGTGTCAGTTTTAACAAACTTTATTATCTGGAAATTCTTCTTTAAGATTTTTTTTTTTTTATTTATACGGAAAGAACTTTATATCAACATTTCGCTTTAAAAAAATTAGGAAAAAATAAATAATTAGATGCATTTTTCATTATAATTTAATATAAAACATTTTGTTTGTTAAAGTATTTATGAATTTGTAATGCTTTATCTTAATTTTTTATACTACTTATTTTTAAAGAATCCTGAAGCTTAACTGAACACACATATTGCATATGTGTATTGAGTTGATCGAAAAAAAGTTTGTAACAAATGCTTATATTTATTATTTATTTATTGTAATGACTGCTAGAGGGTACCACCAGACAGAGTACTAGTTTAGTTTTCCCCTGGTGGAAAAACGAGAGTTGAGTGAGTAAGACGGTGGATCTGCTGGTGTACACATCGAGTGAGAAATCCTTTCCCACGTGTTCTGTAATTTTATATATGTATATCCTAGAACAGTATAGCTGTTTATACATACAGTAAATAAACTGTATTTAGCCCTGAGGGGAATTAATATCATCTAATGATCTTTCCATTCATCCCAGCTGGTTAAAACTGACGCTCAGACCCGTGGCCCGAAGCCTTACGACCCCTTAGAAGCAGAAACCGCCACTGTGAGAAAACGCCGCAGTAAAATGAAAATTAAACCGGCTCAGTAAACCACACCATCCCGAAAGAAATTATTGGTATTGCATTGCAATCCTTCTAAAGCAAGAGATGAACCCCGAATACAGAATGTCTCCTGTAAAAAAGGAAATATTGAGAAAGGAAATTGAGGACCTTCTTGAAAAAGATATAATTGAAGAATGTGAATCTCCTTACGGAGCTCCTCTTGTACTGATCCCAAAGCCAAACAACCAGTTTCGACTGTTTATCGACTACCGGAAGTTGAATGAAATCACGGTCCCTGATACTTATCCACTACCACGAATGGATGATTTACTGCAGGAGGAAAAACATACTGCATTCATTTCCACAATTGACTTAAAGTCTGGTTACCACCAAGTGAATGTTAATCCTGCTGATAGGGACAAAACCGCTTTTGTTTTTCCATTTGGAACTACCGGTTCAAAAGGATGCCCTTCGGACTTCAGAATGCACCCGCAACCTTTCAGAGACTAATGTATATTTTTCCGAAGAGGGTTACCTGTACTTGCATATCTAGATGATATTATAATTATGTCCCCTACATTCGAACAGCATTTAGTGGTCTTGGAGGCCGTGTTTAAGCGCTTGATGGATTTCAAGTTACCGGCAAACAGGAAGAAGTGCCAATTTTCCGGCTCACGTGTTAAATACCTAGGCCTATGGATTACACCACAAGGAATAGAAGTCGATCATGAGAAAACTTCTGCTATTTTAGGGATTCCACCTCCTAAAAATGGGAAAAAACTACAGTCCTTCTTGCATACCTGCTCATGGTACCGAAAATTTATAGCCAATTTTTCTGAGATTGCCCACCCCTTGAGCAACCTAAGAAAAAGGCTTCCTGGAAATGGTCAGAGGAAGAGGAGAGAGCATTTCAGACCTTGAAGCAATGTTTGGTGTCTCCACCAATTATGAAGCAAGCAGACTTCTCTAAACCTTTCCTGATAAGAACTGATGCCAGTAACTATGCTCTAGGAGCAGTCCTCTTACAAGGAGAAGACAAGGAAGAACATCCAGTTGAATTTGCTAGCAGGTTGTTAAACCCAGCTGAAAGAAACTACTCGACCACTGAAAGAGAAGCTCTAGCTGTGGTTTGGGCCCTCAACAAGTTTAGGGGCTGCATTGATGGGGCAAGCATCACTGTAGCATCTGACCACCAACCCTTGAGGTGGCCCAGGAAACAGAAATCTCCTACTGGAAGACTAGCCCGTTGGGATCTGCAATTACAATCTTTCAACCTCAACATTGAGTACATCCCCGGAAAGAGTAATGTGGTTGCAGATACGCTATCTCGGCCTGCGTGTCATGAAGAAAATGAATAGTTTGAGGTCTGCACTGTAGCCATTGATGCCCCATCCAGGTTTCCCAAGGAGATAAGGGATAAACAAATGAAGGATGAGGAGATGGTCAAAATTATTGCTTGCCTCGAAGATCCTGACAAGAATTATCATTATGTCAATTGGGTCGAACGAGGTTATTTAATGAATCAGGGTGTCCTATACAGATATGCTCCAGACTCTGAGAGTGAAGAGGCGCAGTTAGTGGTGCCTAGCCATGAAAGAACTTTGATCCTCAAAAACCATCATGATGCCTGAATGGTTGGTCATTATGGCGCCAAAGTCACCCATACTCGAATATCAAAGAATTATTATTGGATTGGCATGAAGAAATACATAACTGATTATGTAAAGAACTGTCCTGACTGCCTTTAATACAAAGCTTCCAATAAGAAGCCTTCCGGGCTATTACAGACACCTGTGCCATCCCAACGTTTTGAAACCTTGGCCATTGATCTCTTTCGGCCCCTACCTGAGATTAAAAATGGAAAAAGATGGATCCTCATCATTGAGGATTGTACCACCAAGTGCGTCGAACTTTTTGCACTACCCAATGCCACAGCAAATGAATGTGCCATTACCTTGATTGAAGAGGTCCTACTGAGGTATGGTATTCCTCGACGCCTTATCAGTGACAATGGAACCCAGTTTGTGTCAGCAGTGATGCAACAAATATGTTACATATTAAACATCCGTCAATCCCTGATCCCTGTGTACCATCCACAAGCTAACCAAGTTGAACAGAAGAATAGAGATCTGAAACCACGGCTGGTAATTGTAGTCCAAGACAAGCATGACTGTTGGTCAGAGGAGCTACCCTTCATCCGCTTTGCTCTCAACACAGCCAAATGCGAAACAACAGGACAGATGGCAGCCTTTCTAAATTTTGGTAGAGAATTACGTACTCCAAGTGAAGTGATAAATGATATCGGGATCATCATTCAGAACAATAATTTTGTGCCAGAGATAACTCCCTATCTCAAGAAATTTGCAAAGTTTTCTACTCAAATTAGAGAGGTTGTTGAAGAACAGCAGGATAGTAGGAAGTTTTACGCTCATAAAAAGAGAAAAGCTGCTCCAACAAATCAACCTGAAAACATGTCTTTGTAGCATCATATCTGCTGAGCAATGCTGCCCAAGGAAGAAGTGCGAAACTAATGCCACGCAGAGACGGTCCCTACGTGATTTTAACTCAAAAGTCCCCATCATCTTACGAGATTGCTAGTCTTGATAATCCGGGGGAACCTCTTGGTGTTTACCACACCTCTGCTTTAAATCCTTGTAATATTGACAAAGTAAAACCCCTTATTCCTCTTCGTAAACGTGGCCGTCCACCAAAGGTCCCACAGATTGCTGGTTCCTAGTCGGGAAGCCGTCGGAACCAGAGGGGGAGGATGTAATAAATGGTAATATTTATTATTTATTTATTGTAATTACCGCTAGATGGCGCCACCAGACAGAGTACTAGTTTAGTTTCCCCCTGGTAAGACGGTGAATCTGCTGGTGTATGCATCAAGCGGGAAATCCTTCGCCATGTGTTACTGTAATTATATATATATATCCTAGAATTGTATAAATGTACCTGTGTACAGTAAATAAACTGTATTTAGCCCTGAGGTGAATTAATCTCATCTATTGAGCTATCCATTGATACCAGCGTGCTAAAAGTTTCGCTTTTTCTTAAGAGTTATAGATTTTGTTGTATGTTTTTACAGTCAAGTTCACATTCAATCAGTATTGTTATTATATATTTTTACAGCTTATGCAACACGATTCGTTTATAAAAAAATTTGTGAAAAGTTTTTATTTTGTGTGTCCTATTAAATATGGAACTCCAAAAGCAACATTTTCAAAGTATTTTGGGGTTCTTTTACTATCGAAACGATAACAATCCTATACAAGAAAGAAAAATGTTATGCAATGTATATGGATAAGATGCATTGACAAAAAACCAGTGTAAAAACTGGTATGCAATATTTAATTCCCGTAATTTTGAAGTGGAAAACTGCCCAAGTTCTCAAAGGTTAGTTGAAGCTGATGAATGCTTTGATTGATGCAAACCTCTGAATAATAACCTGTGAGTTTGCCGAGAGATTGAATTTATCAAATTTGACTATCCATAATTACAGGTTAAAAGACATGGCTTGATTTCAAAACTCGACGTACTGTTTGCACCTGTTAGTGCAGAAACAAAACTTTGCTCCGTTCCTCTGTCTTCTGTATTTTCTTCTCAAACATCAAGAAAATGTTCTATTTTTTTCATAGAAGCATTTCTAGTGACGAGAAATGTATTGTCTACAACAACGTGAAGCTAAAGAGATTATGGAGTGAAAAAGAAGAACCGGCTCATAGCAATTTACAAAACCGAAATTCGTCAAAATAGGTGAGGATGTCTGGTAAAATTTCAAAAGAATCATTTTTTCTTTTTCTTTTTTCGAGCTTCCATAGGACAATGCTCCTATCAATTCTGAAGTGTAATATCATCAAATAGATAAATCGAATGATTCACTCAAATAAAAATTGCCAGAATGTATTAACATAAAAGGTATAGTATTCCACCAAGATAATGCGAGAACCGCATGAAAATTTTCTTTCTTTTTTTCAAAAGTTTTTAGAGTTTGGATAGGATGTGCTACTACACCCACCATATCCTTCAGATCTGTTACCCTTAGGATCAGTACTTTTCCGGATCCCTACAAAAAATTTGAAAAAGACAAGACCTTTACTTCAAATGTCATTAAAAATGACTTATGTCCGGTTTTTCGTTAGGAAATAGGATAAGTTTTATGAGCGTGGAACCACGCTTCTCTCAGACAAATAGTAAAAAAAGTTAGACTAAAATAGAAAATATATAATTTAAAAAAATATTTGAACTCTATAAGAAAACCGTCTTTCATTTTAGGCACCCCTCCCTCTGAAAAACGAAATTGCTTACCAAAAAACGTAATATTATACGTTTCTTAGTACCTCAAGTTACATACTGCAAAACTTCAGGCTAAATTGTTAATATATTTTTTGCTTCTATTGTTACAGAAAGCTATTTATGTATCAAATAATACTGCTGAAAGTAATATTAAGTTGAATTTATTAGCCTCTACAGAGCTAAATCTCCCTTTTTAAAAAAAAATATTTATACAAAACAGATATTTTAAAGTGATGTTCTTATTTTAATATGCCGTGTAAGCCTCTGATAAGCAAACGTTTTAAATATTAATAAATTTTCAATAATTATGGATAGATAAGGCAAACGTCACATTTTTTTTTTCAAAAGCTCAGCAAAAACCTTTCAAATCATCCCTAAAAATAAAATAAAATTAATATCATTTACATTTATATTGATGATTTGCTAATGGAACTCTTTTTCAGTACTTTTAACTTTGTAATGGGTTTTTAAAGTATTTTTCTCCATACAGTTAGATCTTACTAAAATTTTATTTTATGGTTCTAATTTATTTCTAATAATTTAATTTGTAAAAAAAAAATTAAGCGTAATAACCTCTTTTTTTCGCTGATAAGAAATATAAATGGTACGATGACAGAAAAAATTAGACGGAGTAAGAGTTTATTTTTCCTACACTACTTTGTCAACCTTAACATTGACTCAGCCGTCCTATTTTTCCGCGCTTCTGACCCCAACTTCAACTTCAAAACTTAATAAACTGAGGTATTATTACCGTAAACAGGAAAAACAACGGAACACAATGTCTATGTTCGCCTTCATAAAAAGGCAATAGCAGTTTACAGCTTTTAACCCTTTAACTGCCGATTAAAAATAACGCGATTCACTCACTACCCATCGCTACAGTTTTACATAGGCACGCATATGCAGTGCATTGGAGAGAAAAGGAAAGGAATAAATACGCAAAATTTTCTCTAGAACAAGTAAATCCTTCTCAAACCCTTTGCCAAGGTCATTTTATTACATTCCAAAACCTTAGGTATAGTTTTATTGATAGCACCACAAAGAAAGTACGTATATATACGCTCGGAAAGACGCATATATACGTCCGAATATTTAACACACAGGTTGAGTGAGACGTATGTATACGTCGGTGACAGTTAAGTTCTAAATATTCATAGCACCTTTAAAGGTGTGATTGATATCTCAAACTACAATTTACTGTGTGAAATTAAGTCTTAGAGCTAACAGTATATTTTTTTCAAAATTAATAGTGCATATTATCTCTTCTTCTGAATTTGTGACTCAATCCATAAACTACGAGAAATCAGTTTATCTCATTATAAGGAGATACATAACAAGTATTTTTCTTGAACAGCTTTTAGTATATTTTAACTTTAATTAGTATTCACTATTAAGAGAGAGAATCCACATTTTAAAATATTTTTACGAACTATTTATTTATTTAAGCTTCCATTACTTCACATAAATTGTACTTTCTTTTATTTTTAATATTAAAGAAAAATCGATGTTTACTTTTTTTAATACTTTTACGGATGCAGTAACTCGCTTTCAGTTTTTACCCATCTTTTCTGGGATCATAGATCATATTATAAGGCTCTTTTGATTTGAAGGAATTGATTTTGCTATTTTTTCTTATTGATGGAATCATACAAAATGGGGCATTATAAACTCCTGAAACACTCCAGAAAATCTTTTCGAATGCGTAGTGGCACCATTTCTCACTCCTGGTGAGTGAGAAGCCTTCACTTTCAAAAATCATTCCCACTGAAGCTCTTGAGGCACTTTCACCAAGGAATTTTATGTTATTCGGTTTCTCTTAGGGGGAGAGAGTTACTCTCTACGTTTGTTTAAACTCTTTGTTGCTAGGATACACATGTATCTTTTTTATGCTTGTTTTTTCTTTATACTTATTTGTCAGTGGTATTCATTTTATCTTCTGGGTATGTATTTTCTTTACTCACTTGAATTTTTCTTCTGAAAAATTGCGAGTGATCACTACAAATGAATATATTTCTTTATTAATTCCAACTTATGAGCATTTAAAATTTATTACCTTTAATGCAATTTTTTATTGGACATTTTGTGATATACAAGTATTTTTCATATTATGTTTCTAAAGTAAAATTATTTAGCTATAATGCAATAATACTGCTTGCGTTTCTGGTTTATATAAAATTGTATTGTCCAGTTATTTTGCTTTTAAAAATATTATGTGATTTATTTTTTTAGAATTCTTCAAAAAAAATCATGAATATTTGTTTTGCTCTGATCGTATCTAAAAAAAACCTCTAACTTTTTAATTTGTTTTAGACAATTAAGATGTAAAATTTTGTATTATGTAAGAAAATAAGTATAGCTTTGGAAATATATTCAATAATATGTTAACATAAGGATTTCCGATACTATAAACTAAAAGCATTGTTAAAAATAAATGTTTGCTATTCTGGGACTAAATGACATTAGATACAATATTTTTGACGTCAAATCAGTATAAAAAATGTTTTTTCTTTCAATTTTAGAAAACTAAAACATAATTTTTTATTGATTTAAGACTCAATTTTGTATGCTTTTTGTAATCTTGAAAACTGGAACCAATTTTAAAATGGTGTTGACTGCAGTAGAAATGAATCTTTCTAATGTGATTATATTACGGATAATGTAGAGAGAAACATTTGCATCCTCTATTTATAATACTTAAATTTCTGACTAATTTCAAAATATTTGAATTAGTTTTTAATTAATTTTTCTGCAAAAAATTACATTAAAAATACTTAATTCATTTTTTTATAAAATATATATATATATTTATATAAACCTACCTTGAGGATTTCAAAACTTAAATCACGATCATGTGACGAGCGCAACACCTTAACTGATACCTTTTTTTTTTCATAAATTGCGTATCACAGCTTTGAAAAAATTTGGTTCCTAGTTTAATTCAAAATGTATGATTCCAAATTATTTCATACGGGTCTTTAGTGGTTTCTGGGCTCGAACCTGCTAATGGCCTCGAATTTTAGCCATCTTATGCTTACCACACGACCCCTCGATAATTGATTCTTTTTTAATTAAGCACACTAAAGACAAAATTACAAAACTTTTAAAAGCTGATTGATATTGTGCATTCCTGTTTTTATTCAGGATAAAAATTTTAAAATTTTTATCAATACTCATTAAAAAATGCATGCCTAACTATACAAAATCAAGCTTTCTAATTTCAAGTTTTTCTAAGACAAAATAAATTTTCAAAATATAGTAATTATATATTCAAATATTTTTTCACTATCACATTCCTCAAGCTTTATATATTTCTGTTAAAGCAATTTTTTGAATAAATTCAGTGAGAAAAAAATACTAATTAATTGTGTTGTTACTTATGCCACTGATCGACAGTAACATCGGATCAAGGTCCACGAAATTCATCGCGGCTAAAGGCTAAATTTTTACACCTGTCATTAGCCTTAGCTTTCAGCACCATGCAGGTGACACTACGATTTTGCTCTGTTCCACCCCAATTTTGAGAAAAAACACCCTGGGGGTGGTCAGGTTGCCTCCCACCAACCTCATAAGAGGACTTGCGGCTAGACGGCTATTTAAAGTACCCCCATGTCGCGAAGGCACTATACATTTACAAACATCCATTCCTTTTCCTGGATTTGAACCCAGTCCCTTCGGCACCGCATTCAGCGTCACTAACCACTATACCGGATAGGCCTAATTAATTGCAAAATATATTATTGGGAGGTCGGTTTTAAAGTGTACGACTATATCGAAACATTTATTTTTGATGAACTACTAAAGGACAAAATAAAGTGCATAAGTTACACAAATTTTTTATTGACTGTTATTCGCATTCAAATAAATAAATAAATAAATGAGAACCACATCACTATTTTAATGCGATTTTCACTATATCGATGTTGTTACCGGTGTTTATATTATTTTAACCTTCATGTGTATACGATCGAGAAGTTTTCTCAAAAATAACTCTCTGATATTAAAACTATTTCCGAAAATTCAATCCAAAATAAATCAGTTGAAAATAAATTGTTTTTGCTCGATTCTTTTATAATGATGACAATCTCTGGAAACGAAGAAAGGAAGATTTTAGATTAGAGGATTTCAAGAAAAAGATTGAACAGTGAAAGTTATTTGCTCGAGAGAAACAGTGGTTAAATAAAAATTTAGAAAGAAAATCACTCACACAAACAAAATAGCACTTTTTCTTCGCTCAGTAGCTCCCTGAAGATGTATTTAATGAAAGAAAAAGTTTTGGAACCTTTTTTAGCAGTTTTTCTTTGTAGAAAATTGGAACATTCTTTAGCTATTAGGTGATATGTGATTACACACAGCAAAGATATTTTGCTGAATTACATATGTTTAACCCTTTATCTACCGCATTATGATTTACTGCAGTTTTTTTTCATGCAATATTCTTTTTTTGAATCACTACATTGAAAATTAAGGGATATATACATATTCAAAATACTCAACTTTGGGAAATTTAATTACTTTGAGCTAATTAATTAATTAAAGATATCCAACTGTAAAATTAATTATACACACTGTTCACTTAAAATAAATAATCAGATCGTTTTCTAAGGTCTGCATCAAGAAACAAGAAAAATAAGACACTTTCCTTCTGACACTAACTATTTTTTCGGAACAAAAATAACAATCGCTATCCGCTTAAAACGCCGTCAGATGAAGACGAAATTTCTGCTATAAAACTATTCGCCTTCCCCACTAAGACATTCATCAGAGAACCCGTGCTGCCATATATCTTGAAAGGGTGGATTTCAAAGAATATTCCTGCTAAGTATCACTGAGTATTCGTAAAAATGGTTATTCTATGTAATTTTAAAGTGAGTGGTACTTATAAGTACCGTCGGTAGATAAAGGTTTAAAGTATAAATCTATTAAAAGTCACGAGTTTTGATCCAAAAAATAAAACTAAATAAAAGAAATTTTAAATAATAATATATCGCAATCAGTACCGATGTAAAAGTAGCAAAAAACAACTACTTTTTTAGAACTAAACCAACAAAACAATACCTAAAGAGAAATAAACATTGCATTAAGAAGCTAATTATTATATTAATTGACAATCATGTCTCGCAATACAGTTTTTGTTTATTATCGTTTAGTTAAACTAAACAAGCATAATAACGAAAATTAATCAGTTCTTTTTTAGTCTATTCAATTTAAATTACCTAACAGAAACTTGCTTTATATAAAAATTATATTAGGTAGTAAGCATTGTTCTTGTTTGTTAAGTAATAATTTCGGATTTTTTTTTCAATTACTAAGAACAAATGATAAAAAATTGTTGGGATAAATTAACGCAATAAAATATAACATTCATTGAAAAGCGTATAAAAATATTTTCCTATTGTAAATCTTCAGAAAATATAGTTAATGTTTGTTATCCATAATTGTTAAATTATTTTAACTGTCGTTACATTGCCTGAATGATCAAAACTCATGGGAATTTTTCAAAAAAATAGTTAATTTATCAATTAGGATATAAATAAAAACGTTTATAGATCAAAAATGCAGAACTTCATTTTTATGTATCTTATAACAGAATGTCAAATTTTATTTTTGGTAAATAGTGGCACAACCATCAGCAGAAATGATGCGTCTTTAACAACTTCCGAATTTCACATTACAGCTTAACAGAATTAAAATTAATGTTAATAGCTTCAAGGGAGTCACATTTCAGGGAGTTAAAAGGAGGGTGTATAAATTAAGATATATTAATTACCATAGCTAAGATGTATGATTCATCAAAATGAATAAATTAAATTAATTAACTCAATGTTTATAAAGTTAATTAATTTAACATATTATTTGTGTGCATATCTCCTTAGGAACAAAAATTCTAAAACAGAATTTTTCCATTATAGAAAACAAAATTTTTCGCATATTTGAATTTTTTTTCTTACAATTCTCTGAAATTTAAAATTTTTAAAATTCGTTAAGTAACATTTTAAAAGTTATGAGGATTTAAATATATGTATCATACCTGATATTAAATGACTGTTACAAACATTTTACATTAAAAAATATTTTCCACCCAATACATCCCCACTTTTCTTACACAAAAAGGTAAACAATTATTTTCTCAATTCTACAAACAAGAAAATTTGGAAATAATATTAATACTTTGTAAAATATATTATACAATCAAGGAAAAGTAGTGAAATGTAACATGCCAAACTTTTTTAATATTAGTATTCATCATTTTATTAAAACCCCTAGGTTTAAAATTTCATGGTAAATCCTCCTATTGTTCAGGAAATATTTAAAACCAAATATTGGAAATCGTGGAGTATAAAAAGATGCATATTAAATTATACATCGTGATTATTGGTCCATTCATCACGTGATGTTAGGAAAAGAGAATAACCTTATAAATCACTTGTGTGGAAGAATTAGTATACTATGTGAGGTTCTCAAGAGTTTTTTCCGAATATCTGTGGGACCTATGATTCAAATCAAATAAAATGCATAACTTAAGCTATTGTTACTGTTTTCAGCCTACTTCTGCAAAAAATTATTCTTGTAACGAAAAAAGTTTGTTTTAGAAGTTAATGAGCCATGTTAATTAACTAATTAGTTAATTCATTGACATGATAATTTAATTATCTTTGATTCAATAATATTGATACTAATTGTGTCTAGCTGCGATAAAAATTGAGAAATTTAGTAGGGGGTGAATTAGTTTTTTTCTTTCTTTTAGCAAATAAACAAAAATAATGAATTATTTCTGGTATAATAGATGAATATCTATATTTTACTGTAATTAAAATGAAATAAGGATTTATAAATGTAATTGAATTTCCTATGCAATTCTGTAAAATGTTTAAGATTAAATGAATAATTTGAGAATCTTGATGCATGAGAATTCGAGAATAATTCAAACAGTTTAAAAGCTAATAATTGAATAATATTATGAATCTTTAAGTGATTATAACCTACAGCGAACTGAATAAATATCTTATAATATTAACTTAACATAAACATTTGAACTTATGTATATATCAGTTAAGTATCAGAATTTTATTTTTTAAAATATTAAAAATTTTAAATACTTTTTATATTTTACTACGGCAAAAATTTGTGAAGAAATTCCTTTTTAAATGCTGCGAAAGAAACTGTATTGCTTAAAATATTTTGAAATGACTTAAGTAAAATGGGGTGAAAATTAATCTAATGATAAATTTTATTAAGCTTAGATAATGACACATAACAATTGTCATTTTATACAATCCTATAATCCCTTTGAAAAAATATCGATTTCATAATTTAGTAACAAAGCTAAGATATTACATGATGTAGAATTATAGTGCAAGTAAAAAACGCACCTGTTTCAACAAACATATAATTATTGTGTATAACTTAAATAGTTAGTTATTTAGATTATATATATATATATATATATATGCTCCTACGCGTGTGAAAATCTATAACAAAACTGAAGCAAATGCAAAGAAAACATGCTTTTTTCAATTCGTACTATTAGTTCACATTCTCTCTCTTTATATATATATATTAGGCTTAACTTTTCAACTTGGTTTTTTTCCCCCTATTATGTCGAAAGTTTTTGCTGTACGGGGAAGGTTGGATCCATAAAGCATTGCTAACCCTAACTCGCTGGCCTAATTCAGCGACAGCTTTAGAAATCATAATAGGTCTCCAGTTTAGTCCAAAGACCCTTTTGAATCTACATTTGTTATGTCTGGTGAATTCCAATTTCTTCCCGCTTTAGCACTGTAGGTTTTAGTACTTCTTCACTTTTATTTTATATTACTATATATATATCTTGCTCAAATTTTCAATCATAAATATAATACGTTTTATTCATCTATTCAAGTTCAAATACATTTTTTTAAGCTTGTAGTGAATGACACTTGATGTTAATACAGTTTTACAAACATTAATTCATTAATCATATTTAATTAATAATTAGTAACAAACAGAAATAATAGTCCAACACCATACATAAAAGCGCTCGTTGTGTTTCTGTAGAGCAATGGATAGCGCGTTGGACTTTTAATCCAGTAGTCGTGGGTTCGAATTCCACCCGGAATGGTCGAATTTCTAAGAATGTGATTTATTTTTACTGTACTATTTTATTGGAATAATTAAATTTAATTGATGAATAAATAGTAACAAACACAAAAAAAATAGTCCAACACCATATATATAGAAAGGAAAAAATCACTTCCTATTTTGCCAAATAATATTGTGATTTTGTCATATGTATATATACATTTTTATATTAATTGTAAATATTTAATAAAAAAGCAACTAATATAAATATTTTCTTTGTTGACCTAAGTAGGAATTGACTTTAAAAAAAATTTATATATTACTTGTTAGTTATAAGTTAGACACGAAACTTTTCTTACACCTTAGAATTTTAAGAGAAAATGTGCATGATGATACTAAGAAAAGATATTTTTTTTTTTTTTGCACTTTTATTGTAAATATTTTTATAGATTTAAATAAGATATTTAAATAAATTATTCATAAAAATTTATTTTCATAAGGCTCTGATATATTTCCTTTTAGAAATTATGGAGTTTTGATATGAACATTTTTAAAACCATGTCAAAAATAGATGTATATTCAGCTACAGGTGGAAATTATTTTAAAATGTCAAACTATATATCCCATTTGTATACTTTTAAAAAACAATAGAAATTTTATACCAAAGTAATGGGCAACATACCTTACGTTACTATTAGGGACTAAAGCTGTATTTACCCAAGTAAATAGCTAAATCTCGATTTGTCAGCTGCTGCAGTCGGAAGAAAATAAACTGCGTGCAGCTCAGTTGCACGTACAGAGAAAAACGCCATCCTTCATTTTGATATCCATTTGGTATCAAAGAATGCTGACTATTTGATTCAGCGATATGTCACGTAGAGGACCGGAATAAAAATACACTTTCAAACTTCCTCTATCCACATATATATTTCTTTTCTCAAAAGATAACATATATTTATTGAAATAAATCCTATTACATTTAAGATCCATTGTACTGCAGTAAACGTGACGAAACAATATTCGGATTTAAGTACAATTATTCCAATTCAAATAAAAGCTATTTCAATTTGGCAAATTTTGTAAATCATAAATCAACGTTACGAATAATGAATGAACACTAAATAAATATTTTTATTCCTTATTATAAAGAATCTTTAATTGCCATGTATCAATTTTAATGTACTTTTATATTTTCTACATTCTGGAAAAATTCTTGGAAAAAGGGTACATATTTAATTCTCAAAGTGCTCCATTATTTAAATCTTACACTTGTATTTTAAAAAAAAACATAATACATTAATAACCACACACACACACATATATATAGTTGAAATATAAACTCTTTTATCCGTACATATAAACTATTTACGAAGCTAAAAATTTAAATGATGGTTCATTGAAGAAAAAGATATTATGTGAGGGACATTTTTAAATCTATTTATTTTACAAATTAAACGCGATATATACTCAAATACTTATCATTCTAAACAACTTTTATTTTTGAATTTAATCTTTAAACATTTTTTTACAATAAATTTATTATAAGTTGAAAATTATTTCCATTTACTTTTTGATATGAATAAATATTATTTTTAATGAAAAATTTCTATTTTGCTCAAGTAAATTTAAAGTAAGAAATGAAGAAATATGACATTGAAGAAAAATCTCAAACAAAAAAAGAGAAAAAAAGTTCTAAATGTCATAAAAATATTTAAAATATCTTCAGTCTACTTTTTCTCTTACTCCGTACAATATAATTCCAGACGGTTTTGTTAATTTAGAATATTTTAATTTTCCAAAAAAAAAATAAAAAATAACTCATGAAAATTAAATTTTTTAGAACTCTTAATTTACTTGCTAATAAGGTTGTTTTTAGATGATAAAATAAGTAACATCATAAAAAAGCAATCTATTCACAAGTTTTTATTAAAATAAGTTCAAAAATTTTGAATGTATTTATCTTAGTTCTGGGAGAATTCTTTTCGACAACAATTAGTAAATTTTGAATTCAAGATACTGCATTTCCCTTCGTTTCATACTCACTAGTCCTTAGCACTAGTTAGAATAGATGTTTACAAAGTTATGAGAACACAAACTTGAAAAGCGTATGAGATGAAACAACTTCTTTCTAGTACTCCGTGTCCTGAAAAATATCAATTCTGGTCAAATATTTGCGGGATCTAAAATTGGGCGCATGACCATTTGGTATGCAGAATAATCAGTCTATAGAGACACTGAGAATTATTTGTAAAGGCCTTCATTCAACGCTCCAATTGCTATCCTTATAATATGGATATTGGTATGTTGAAAAGTACTTACGAGGCTTTGAAATAAATATCACAGTTGTATTATGTATACATTTTGCAGCCGATCCCTTAATTATACATCATTCTTGAAAATATGGATGCAGTACAAGTTACATATGTATAGGTATCTGTTAAGAGGGAGATTGTGTTTATAGGTATAGGGGTTGAGGCATAAGATTTAGATGCATTGCAGAAGACTTATTAGAGTAGGGGTCTTCATTACCCGCAGGACACAGAAGACCAGCTGAAGGCATTTTAGGGCTCCCTCCCCCTCCTCCATTTGAATTTGAGGTAATTTAAAAAAATGCCTCGTCTGCTTTTTTTGTCTAAAAACGCATTTTTCTGTTACCATTGAAATTTAAAGCATTTCATCCATGTGTTTGCTATCTATATAAAATAAAACTTTCTGAAAATGACAAATCTTTCAAAAATTTCACTGTATCTTAAACAAAAAAAAACATCTGTCCACGCATAAAATCAAAGACATTTTAGGAAAAAAATGGTGAAATCTTATGTTTAACAGTTTTCAAAGCATTTTAATTCTACTTTCATTTAACTTTTTTGAACCCGATATATATAGAAAAATATATACAAATCTGCACTCTCTCTTCCCTTAGAATCAGTTGTAATCTTGTAAAACAACTGTGAATTTATTGATGTAGCTCGTGGATCATTACAAATTTAGTAATTTGGCCCTCGAGGTTGAAGAGCTCTAATGTAGTGCATAATGCTAATGGTAGTGTTATTGAAAGATCAAGGTGCTTTGTACTTTACCATATTGCTAAACGGCTGAAGAATTCTGTGAATTTAGGATTGAACCAGTTATCTGCATCAAATCTCGAAGTTGCTGAGTAATCCAGGATACAAAAATCTTGATAATTTTAAAAAAATAAATTTAAAAAAATGTTTTGAAAATGCTACTTAATTATTATGGAGAATGACACGTGTATCATATTTGAAGCATGATTTATCATTGAGAGAGAGAGAGAGAGAGAGAGAAAATATTATAACTTCTAACAAATAAGAAAAATACTAAGCAATACTTCAGTTGGAAGAAAATTGCTTTTGAATCAGGCAACTTCTGTTTCACTCATTATGCATTAATACCTATAATAATAAAATATGATGTTCTAAAATTACTCTAGGTTAATGGAGATACTCCAAAATATTTCCATAAGCAGAAAAGAAACTTTATTTAATGACTTTCTCTCTAAAATGAGTTTCAGAAATACTCACTGACGTGTGTGACCCAACTAGAACATTCCTCAGGTCAAAAGATCTAGGACATATACTTCGTGAATAAAACTTCTCGGGTAATAACTCTTCAAGCACTCTAATTATTACTCTGGAATTCATAAACACGCTGCCATACTATCAAATGCTCTTATCCTTATGCTTTGTGTAATTTTAAAGAATTTTAATTTTAACTAGAATAGAGTTCTTTCTCAACATAATTGTAGTGATATGCAATAAATACATTTTGCTTCAGAGTTTTTAAATTGAATGATTATTTCGCATTTCAGATGTGTAGAACTTAATCAATATTTAATGTATTCAAAAACTCAACAATTCTTTCTGTTTTTATTTTTTTTTTATTTCTAATTTGAGATTGTAAAAACTTATTTCATACTATGAATGAATCTTAAATATATGTGTAGCTTTCAAAGAAAAAATATCATTTTTCTTAAATGTTGAATTATTGTAGAAAGCAAGAAAATATATATCACAATTAATTAAATGTTCTGTACACATTGTATGTATTATTAACTATATTTTTAAAGAAAAAATACCTTGCATTGTAAAAAAAAAACTATTTGTTCAATATTTTATGAGGGATGCAATTAATAGTGTAATTAAAAAGAAGGAAAAATACATTAAGTGAAACGAGATGTTTTACTCTAGTATACGAAATATTTTGTATTACCCATATAAAAATGAAAGATAAAAACTTATTTCCATGAATGCTGAAAAATGTTCCGCTTAAATTATTATTATTTTTTTTTTTAATAAAATGGATCGCTTACAAAAATTTCTAGTGAAAGGAAAAATTTATCATGAATTTTTATGTTTTTGAATTAAATGCTTCGTAGTTTTCGTGGAAAGTTTCGGAATCAATCTTTTCTTCAAACAATCTGGGGATTTTATCTATCTGAAAAAAAAAGAGAGCGAAAGAAAATCGAAACTCATTTTTAATTCTTAAAATTTCTGCTGTATTATTATTTGTTTTATATCGTTGCTTACCCCATCATAAAACTAGATTAACTCCATAAAGTTACCTTATTTTAGTTTTTGATGACCATGCTATATCAGGAGAATAGCTGGTCAGTTATGGGTTTCTTTTTATATTAATGCCATAAGACAAAGGGACTTTCTACACATTTCGATTTTTTTGTACTTTTTATCCCTTGTATAATGCTACATTTCTCTCAAAAACTTGTATAATTGAAAAAAAAAATCATTATAGAAAAATTGAGAATTATAAAATCATCACCTGTTTGGATTTTAAGCGAAATACATATAATTTATGATTTTTAAAGCATATTTTATTCAGATCTAATACACTTGATAGTATTCTAGTAGCCGCGGAAGTCTAGTGGTTATGGTCACGAATTCGTGGCCGATGTGCCATGAATTAGAGCCTAAAAGCCACTGCATATCGTCATGTAAAGGGGATTATTCGTGTTAATCCAGTGATACTCAACCTGCGACCCACGGGCCGTTCGTGGCCTGGTGGCCTTTTCCGAGTGGTCCGGTTATACCCCATTGCACTAAAAAATTCAATTACTTAAGAAAAATGTACTAAAAATTTTTGAGGGAAATTTTATCACTGAAGCAATCAAATCTATTAATTTGCTTTTTTTTTTATTTTAGAATGTGTCTTTATTATATATACATATATGTATATATATATATATATATATATATAACCCTAATTCGCTGGCCTAATTCAACGACAGTTTTAGAAATCATAATAGTTCTCCAGTTTAGTCCAAAGACTTTTTTGTATCTACATTTGTTTTGTCTGGTGAATTCAAATTTCTTCCTGCTTTAGCACTGTAGGTTTTAGTACTTCTTCACTTTTATTTTATATTACTATATATATATATATAGTTCAACCTATTTTTGTGTGGTAGATAGGGACCGCATAAAAATAAACGCACAAAAAATTATGAAAACTTTCATAAATTCTTACATGAAACAAACTAATTCGTAGAAATATTGCAGCAAATTTTTTTATGCGGTGGATAGGGACCGTATAAAAATATGCCAATTATTTACTTAATTTATGTAAGAGTACTTCAATAACAAAATAAATAGTTAAATATTACACATGGAAACATTTTAAAAACATTTCGTTTCTCATTGTATACATGGATAAGTTTTCAAAATGCACATACATAATTCATTGCTACTCATCGTGAACCAAAGCCCTGTAATGAATAAGTTCAAAACCGATTTCGTCACTTGAAGGTACAATTTCAATTGATTTATTTTTTTTTCAACATAAAGTAAGATATAAGTTTTTGTGACGAAGGTCGGGTGGTCAGTTGCTTGTAAATGTCACGATAACCATATATATATGATTGAAGCTCTTTTTGGAATTTTATACTCCTTTCTTAATTGGTATCCATTTTAAGAAAATGCTTTTCCAATTTGTTAGAAAGCTGGATCCTTGCATATTTTTATCCGCTCTCAAAGAATCCGGTTCTTCTGGTCCGTCTTCATAATCTATCAATTTATTGATAATGTCACTGTCATTGAAAGTTTCGTCTTCAATCAAGCGCGGGCTGCAGGAACGTTGAGAGAAAGCAGCTGAAGGCGTATTGTCGGGAAACTGTTTATAACAAATAAACAGAGCGTCTTAAGGTCTCTGCATTTCAGTGACGTAACGTACACCCCCGCATCAAGGGGGGCAGGACTCTAGGGGCCCAAGACTTGACTTACGCTAAATACGTAAAATATTAAAGACAAAACCTGACTTTCCGAACTATCATGGATATCTTCCCAGTCCAGTTCAAGGCAGCATGATGTCCTGAGGTGAGGCTGGCATTCAGGGCAAATATATTTTATATGGCATGGAGAGCTCTTATTGCCTCCTGACACAAATTTAGACATTTTAAGTGCTCTCTGGCAAGTCGGAACGAACAAATGTTGGACTGTCTGTCATAAGAAAGAGATAAGGAGATATATTAGAATATAAACAAGAGGTTTGGTCATGGATGAAAGGAAATTGAAACTACCCCGTAACTCAGTAAAAGAATAAAACCGTAATAATCGTAAATAAGTGTTAAAATAAAAACTGAAGATGCGAGTTTTGATATTTTGATAAATTTTGTTTTATCCAATACTGCTTTGGTCTTATAGTGTTTCCCTCCATTAAACTCATGTTGCGGCCCGCGTGAAATACCTGTCATATTTATATGCCCCACAGGGAAAAAAAGGTTGAGTACCCCTGCATTAATCTGTTAAGGCTTAAAGTCTTTCAGTTGGTGGGGCAGTTTAGAGACGGGGTGCCATCTCATGTGTCGTTCTCGTCAATTGATCAAGTTTCAAAATTGAGGGTCCCTTGTGTTTTTTTATAATGCGACGTTAATAAATACTCAATATTATTCTGAAGATAATTTGCTTCAATATTTGAAAGAAATTAATTTCTTGAAAAAGTATAGGCTATTTTCTCTCAAATTATCCATGTTTGAAAAAGCCTATTATAAGTAAAATATTTTCTTTCATAAAATAAATTGAAAATTGAATTCACCTGAAGTAGACAATGGCAAATTTTATTAGTGTTAAAAATTTATTGTTTTGCTTGTTTAATAAGTTAAACCATTCACCTAATGCAATTATGGATTATCGATTTAATTAACTCAGTCAAACATAACGCTTGCAAATGTATTGAATTGTTTAAGAAATAATTTATTTCCAATTAATTTACGAATTAGTGTGCTAAGTAAAGAATGATTAAGTGAATAATTATGCTGTAATATTTGGTACATTATTTACATTTAAAAAGAGTTTTGCTTCTTATTAGTAGTTTAGTGATTGTTTTATTTATGTAGGTATTTTTTTTATTGTAATGGACTTCTCATCATTAAAAAAAGAAACTAAATAATGAAGATTTTATTACGAAATATTTAAGTTTACTTTAGAACCACTAAATAACTTGAAAATTTTGTAAACATTGTAATTTGTTTATTTGAAACTACACAGCTTTCCTGATTTAAATTCACTTTAAACTTTTTTGTATGCTTATGTACAAGTTAAAGATGGAAGAAAAACAGAAAAAAAATATTTAAATAACACTTTAATTTAAGAAAGTATTTAATAACATATATAACAGGTTCTATTCTCAGTTCTTTATTAATCCTCTTGGGAAAATTCTATTGATTACGTTGTATGATTATAAAATCGCTTTCTGATGAGGAACCGTGATTTATGTTAATGAGAGTTGTAATTTAAAGACAAGTGCTGTGGGCAGTCGAGAAGAGTCGGTAAATGTAGTAATGCTGAATCTATAGAGTTAAAAGCACTGAAGCTACTTAAGTTCAAGAAAAAGGACCGAATGCGTAAAATTGGGACAATTTGAAGGTTTGTCTACGGTGGACTTAAGTTTTGAATCATCTAATATAGATATTTAAGTTAGTAATTAAACTGACAGATCCTTTCGCTTAAGTTTAATTTTAATATTGATTTGATTGTCATAGAAAAAGTGTTCACTTTTATTATTATGTCTCTTAATTCGGTGCATCCACACACATTAGAGGGCAAAAGTTCAAAACGCAATTACAACATTTTCCAATAAAAGACAGAAACCGCTTAAAATTTTAAGTGTAACAAGATAGTGAAAGGGTATGGCAGATACAGCAAAATCGTTAATTTAAATTACTAATAAAATACTGTATATTTAATGCTGGGGATATTTATTGCACATTACATACTAAAGAAAGCATTTTGAAAAACTTTCGGTAGTTTGAATACTCGTTTTATATATTACTAGAAATAAAATTAATGCATGTATGACATTATAGGTTATAAAATTCAGATATATGTATATCAATTTTGCATGTAATTAATGTCAGTTTAAATTTTACCCTAATCTACGCAATCAGAGTTAACTAAAATTAATTACCTTTTAAAGGTTTGACAAGTGCTGAATCTCTCTATTCAAGAAAAAAAACACTATGTAAGTTTCCTGTCCTTTCCATGTCATTGTATAATCGCAATCTTTACAGAAAGCTGCTAACACACTTTTCTCGTGATCTGAAAGGTGTTACGTGCCTTATGGTAATTAATCATCTTGAGACCTCTACATAAAGAGAGTTTTAGCACTTGGGCAACATGCATTGTCTTCAAAGTCAAGTTGATGTCGGATTGAAATCTTTCAGAAAAATGCAGCTTTTATGAACGGCACTTGTATCTTGATTTGTTTAAGTACTCTCGAAAGTTCATCTTTTCTGTCCAGTTAACAGATGTATCAGTCGTCTGCAGTCAAATTTAATCAGAAATAATTTTATTTGAAGGTACTGTATTCGCAGCACGTACTTATATATCGCCTAACACTTTTTTCTTGTTGCTGTTGTTAACTTCCTTATTATGGTATTATTTATTTCTTATTTAGTAAGAGAATGAATGGAAATTGTGTATCACTTTGTTCCAAAGGAAGTAATTACTTTCTTTGCAAATCTTCTTTAAATTTATGTGTAAGATTTATAGAATCTTGAGAGGAGAAAACGAACTTCGACATTAATCAAAATGTATTCTTACTAAATATTCAATATTGAATATAACTTGAAATTTAACATAATACTGAACTGTTACTGTAGTATTGAGTAAGTAGTAACAAACTAAAGAATACAAAAATAAACTAAGCAAATCAGCTAACTAAAACCATTTTTTCGAAACAAGAAATTTAATAAATATTTTTAATTATTTTACGAACATTATACTCATTGTTAATAATCAAATAAAACATTTACATATAAAACTTTTTTTGCTGATAAATGGTCTTTTATAAAACATCAGAATAAAGTACTTTTAAACATGGATTAAAATGAAAATGAATTTATTTGTTCTGAAAAATTTGCATACAAAAAATTATGCTGATCATTATATAATTTGCTGAGTAATTCGAAAGAGCACTAAAATGTTCAAAAAAAGTTCTTTTTGAGGAATTTGAAAACTTCAATAAAAAGATTGGAGAATTTAAATTACTTATATTCAGAATCCTAAAATATTCCCTGCGCACCATTGTAATTGCAGCACAATTAAGGGTGGATGATACAAATGATAAATTTGCAGGAAAGAAAGAAGATGCTAGAATATATATAAATAATTAGCATTCAGCGTCATCTAACAAATCAGGAAGTCGAAATAGAATCTTAAACTCTGCATAAAGGGAAAGTTGTGCAGTGGGTTTCTCGTTCAAAAACCTTATTTTAAAAATTTTATTGTAGTTTGTGAGAAAATCGTGTTACTCCTCGTGTAAAAAAAAACACAGGTACCTTCACGTATGAAAATTCCTTAACGGCACGGTCCTGCCCTACCAAGGTTGTGGTATATCGTTTCATATTATTGCTATTCCTACTAATTGAAAACAAACGACTGCTATGCGAATATGAATTTCATGCGTTCAAGAGGGTCATACTGAACGCATGTATACACTGTCCTTCAAAACTAACATCGGAGAGGATAGACAAGTTATCCAGATCGAACCTTGGGTGACTGTACAACCAAATTATGGACCTAGAGCCAGGAATTGGACTTGTTTGCATCGCTACAGACCCTGTGACGAAGTCCAGAGCAGCACGGACTTTTTGCGACCATTATTGCAGCTTCCCTTGACACCTCAGCATATATACTTGTGAGGATAGTTTTGCGTTCAACGACAAAATTGCATACAGGAGGGGAACCACGTCGTTATTCAGACCAGTACCGGTCATTTGTGGTAGAAGAAGCCATTGGGTACATTATACGAACACTTCTTATTCGCGTCATCGGTAACATGAGCAACCAACTTTGCATTTTTCAAATCTTAAGGCCGATAGTTGTGCCGTTTCTTTGAGACCTGGGAGATATCAACTTTCAACAAGTTATCGAAAGAATGTATGCTGCCCTTTGTGTCCTGATCTACTTTGACACAAAAGGTGTTTGGTTGTTGCCTTGACCAGCATGTTTACCGGATATTTCACCCATCGAAATAATCTGGCCATTTGTTGCTGAAATAATGGACCATCAAAGCTATTTAGCCAATACGATTTATGAAGTGTGTCATCGACTTAATGGAGAATGAAATTAGTTTACTATATCTATTATTTAAGCCTTCTTTGACTTAATCCCTAGGCGAGGTAGAACCAGTTTAACGTCCAGAAGTCCTCACTGTGTACTTATTTCGGACCCTGTGCACTTCCAAATTACTTACAAATCCAATAGTTTTATTTTACTATTGTTGTATACTTAATACGTACGTTTTTGAAAGTTGCATATGTACAGAAAGTAGAGTTTTGTTGCACACTTTCTTTCCTCATGCTATATTTAAATAGCCAGCTAAGTGTATTAATAAAATGACATCAATAGGGACAATAAAACATAATTAGATTCATACAACGCAAACGCAGCTGTTTTAAGGTATCCGACTACGTTCGGAAACGTGATTTTAAAACATAGCATAAATGGATAATTTTCATGATATTTAATGTCACTTAGATTAGAATACATGTATAAAATTGTTTTAAGGACGTTATGACCAAATATTTATTTAAATACAATATTTTGGCAAAAAATAACTTAGAATAACCTTTTTCAAAATGTTCTCCTTTTATAAAAAATGCTTCTATAATAATAAAATTTTGTGTGTGCTTATATAAAGTAAAGACTTCTCCAGAGAGTCTGAACTATTTTTTTAAAAAAAATCACATTATTTTCAGAGTTACAACCAATTAAAATAATTATCGGCGTTTTTTTCTTAAAATTTATCTCCTCTGTTGTAATAAAATGCGGATAAATCCACATCTAAGTTATATATTTCAAAATTTCTAGTTGAGCCTCTGTAGAGTGGTCTGAGCTATATGCAGGCAAAATATTATTATAATAGAAGCATTTTTCGCAAAAGGAGAAAATTTTGAAAATGGGTTATTCTATGTTCATTTTTTGTCAAAATATTGTATTTAAATAATTTTTTTACTTTAATAATGTTCTTAAAACAATTTTATATACATTTTCTAATCTAAGTGTCACTAAATATCATAAATATTATCCATTTATACGCTTTTGCAAAATCACGGTTGCGAACGTATTCATATACCTTAAGAAATCTCTCTTTTCATTTACTATAATTCCAAATAAAATATTTTTGACCTTAGTAAAGTATGGCTCCAACAATAAAAATCTAAATGTGTGGAATAAAATATTGCTTTCAGAAATATTTAAATAAAAATTTCGTTAACCAGAATGCATTATTGACATTAGTTAAGAAATAGAAAAGCGTAAAATATTCAAAGATTCTATAAATAAAACCATTTGTTTCGAAGTTTTATGGTTAAAAATGCCTTTTTCTTTTTCCTTTCTTGTTTAACAAATTCATCATTAGATTAAAATATCAGGATCATTAAGGGTTACTTCCTTCTACAACAAATTCATTTGAAGCGAAACATGTCTTCATTCACCTTAAAAGTCATTAAACAGATTTTTTTTCACTTAGAAAATAGCTCTAAAGGCGTTAAGCAATTTACTCCTTTAAAGTCATGCAATGCCAATAAAGAACGTTTGGAATGTTGTATAAGCAAGAACAACTATTACAAAAAACAATTTACAAACTAAAGGAACTCGGGATATTTTAATTTATTTTCTGGAAGAAATGCTTTCAAAACATAAATATTTTCCTCCTTTAACAAAGCAGATGTAGTGCAGATGTTAAGAAATCATTAGGGGTTTGAAAAGCATATTTAGAGAAAAATGAGTAAGTAAATGATACTAAAAACAGAGAAATGTTAAAAAAAAAAAATGGCTTGGTAAAAATTTGCAAGTGTTGAAAAGTGACAGTCAATTTTTCATAAAAACAAGTTTTTAGAATATGGAAAACACTTCGAATTTCGTTTTAATAAAAATGTTTAAATGCTATTATTCGCATGTTTTCCTGAGGGTTCTTCGCAAATACTTTATAGGTTGCATTAGCTCATAATAAATCCTTTCTAGTGAAGATCTCGCAATTTTCCTTAATGTAATTTTTATTATTATTTTTGAAAACAGAAGTATGAAAGACAATATTTTTAAGGATATAATTTATTTCTTCTTCTTATCACATTATGCAACTAAGAAAAATGTGAAAAATATTGTATTTTTCAGTAAGATGAATATAGGTAGATTTGCTTATGCATAACATGTTAATTTTTATATACAGTATTCCTCAAATACTTGAGTCGAGACATTTTAACACAAAATTTCAGCTTGGATTGTTTATAAAATCTCAATTCAATGCATATTTTTTTTTAAAATATATAAATTATTCTTGCACATATATACGAGGTGTGACACAAAAAAAAAACGAGACTGATCCAATAAATCATTGTTGGTACAGAATCCTTTCTCCATGACAGTATCACCTTTAAAGTAGTTCCCTTCAGCATTCACATACTTCTGCATTCGGTGTTGCCATTCCTGGTAGAAGTTCTGGAACGAGGTTTTGGAAAGTCCCTTTAGGAGATTTTCCGTTTTTGCCTGAATCTCTTCAACTGAGATAAAATGATCTCCCTTTTAGCAAGATTTAACTGTAGGAAATTAAAAAAAAGTCTGATGGGGCCAAATCAGGTGAATAAGGAGGATGTCCCATCATATTAATGTTTTTGCTGGTCAAAATCTACTTGACAGATAGGGTCATGTGAGCGGATGCATTGTCTTGGTGCAACAGCTATTCATCACTTCCCAATTTTGGCCATTTTACCTAATTTATTTCATGAATTTTTTTAATACTTCAATGTAGTAGTGTTGATCATCAGTCTGACCACTAATGTGTGTGGTAATCGACTCATATCATGAATTTTGGCTATGTTTTGTTCTGTAATCGCTGGCCTTGTGTGTCCAGCAGGTTCATTGTCTTCCGTACTGACCCTTACCCCTGAAAACATCTTATACCATTCTAACACATGTGCAATAGAGAAAGTTTCATTGCCATAAGCCTTAGTTAGTATTTTTAATGTTTCCGTGGCTAATTTCTCAAGTTTCGCAAGAAACTTGATGTGCATTGGACATTTTTCTGGCAGAATGTAGTTGCCCGTGTTCCCTCAAAGGCATAGTACTCCCAAATGGCATGGTAGATTAAGACTAAATTTGGCCATATGGATAGAGGAGGTGAGTGGAATGAGACATCCTCAAAACAAATGTAGCCAACTCCACCTTCTTTCAAGCTACGCACTTAATGTTTTTATTGTGTCACACCTTGTATTTCTTTCTTTCTTTCTTTTTCTTTTTTTTTTTACATTTTTACGTATATCTATACTAGAAATACTATTTTGAACATATTTCTCAATTTTAAAATATAATTTGAATTTATATACTAAACAAAATGAATAAAAAATGGATTATGTTTGTCTTCCCTAATTTGCAAAAAATTCTTAAGGTATCCGACTTCGTTCGGAACCGTGTTTTGCAAAAGTGTATAAATGGATACTATTTATGATATTTAGTGTCACTTAGATTAGAAAATGTATATAAAAATGTGTTAAGCATAGTATTACAATAAAAAATGATTTAAGTACAATATTTTGACAAAAAATGAACATAGAATGACAGATTTTCAAAATATTCTCCTTTTGTGAAAAAATGCTTCTATTGTAATAATATTTTGCCTGTATATAGATCAGACCTATGTACAGAGGCTCAACTAGAAATTTTGAAATATATAACTTAGAAGTGGGTTTATCCATGTTTTTAAGACAACAGAGGGGAGAAATTTTAAGAAAAAAGAGCCGATAATTATTTCAATGAGGTGTAACTCTGAAAGTAATGGGAATTTTCATAATTCATAGTTGACACTCTGTACAGAGGTCTGAGCTATATACAGGCAAAACATTATTATAATAAAAGCATTTTTCACAAAAGGAGAACACTTTGAAGAAAGGTTATTCTAAGTTCATTTTTTGCCGAAATATTGTATTTAAATAATTTTTTTTGTCAAAATGTCCTTATAAAGCAATTTTATACATGTATTCTAATCTAAGTGACACTAAATATCATGAAAATTATCCATTTATGCACTTTTTTAAAATCACGATTCCGAACGTAGTCGGATACCTTAAGTTGAAAACTATATTTAAATTAATATATAAATTCTAATAAAACCAAAAGTAGATTTAACAAATCATACATAAAGAACTGTAAGAGAGCAAATTCTTAAATGTGCTCCTTCTAAGGAAAACATATTTCTTTTATACTCTCTCTTTTATCAAAAGAAGGGAATATCCGTTTTTTCTCGACTGATGAACTAAAACTAGAGACCAATGAAAGAGCTTAATTTCTCGGTGTTCAGAAGTGAATTGAACTTTTGATCTTTTCTTTGAAGCTATAAAAATATTTTCCGTCATCCTAAGATAGCACAACTAGTATTTTGTGAACATAAAAAAACATCGCATTGCACGTTTTGCTGATTATAAAGAATTACTTGAGAAAAAGGAATAAACAATGTATAATAACCGATAAAGTAGAACAAGTCTTTTACTGCCACATAGAAATAATTAACTTCGTCTTTCAGCTTTATTTACAAACTTTTATGGAGGAAAACATTCACGATGTATAAAAATACATTTAGTTAAAAAATTTTGCTCCACATAATAATAAATTTTGCCATGAAATAAGGTATTAGTGGTCTATTATAGTGACATTTTATAATAAAAATGCAAGTAAACAACATCAAAAAATATTTAAGATTCTGTTTTCATAATTATATTTGAAGAAAGTCTACACAGTTACTTAACAAATGATTACGCGTACCAGAATTTTTTTTTTTTAATTTGTTACACATAATTATTTTCAAACAATATTTGTATGAGTTGTTGACTGTTAAAATGGATCTTACAAAGAAAAAATTATATTTCTGATTTGAAAGCTTAAAGAGAAAAAATCATTATATTTTTATAGGTTCTAATAATCATGTTTTTACAGACCAAACACGAATATTACATTTTTTTTTCGGAAAAAAGTTACTTTTGGAACAAATCAAACACCGAATATAATCAATCAATAAAAACACTTTTTGAGAAGGTTTCACTTAGATAGTTGCCCTCTGATGTATAACAAGAGGTATATAGATATGAAAAACACAGAACAATGATTTAAGTTAGTGATAATTGAATGAAGTTGATGCTGTTGTTGTTTCTAATGCCACACAGTCGACTGTGTCAGATCGAGGTTCACGAAGTTCATCGTAGTAAGGGGCTACATTTACGCCAGCTTTGAAAACCATGCAGATAAAGTTTATTTGGCTCGGTTCCACCCCAATTTTTGAGAGATAACACCTTGGGGGTAGTCCGGAAGTTGATAATGTTTGTAGCGTAAACAAAAATATAAATTTTTTTTTAATATATCACCTACTATAAATTTCATTTAACGTAGGCAAATATTTCTTGTGTTAAGTTTCTTGCAAATGTTCTTCAAATATTTATGAATTTTTTGGGTAACAATTTTTTGGTTTCATTTTTGGTTATTTATTTTTTATGGTTAAAACATTATATTTGGTTTTAGTTGGTTATTCGGTTAAAGTTTGATGTCGTTTATTAGTTTATTTTTTTGGTTGGCTTGGCTTTGGTTTTTTGGTAATTTATTTATTGGTTAATTTTTTTTTGATTACTTATATATATATTTCTTTATTTAAATATTTTAGATTTATGTTATTTTAAAGTAACTAAATATTTCTGTTAGAAATTAATTCCATGTACTGTCTCTGACTGAGTATTTAAACTAAATAAATGAAAAAGCTTAATTTTTGTAAATTTTCCAAGACGAAGCGAATTTTTTTTTTCTTTTTGCTTTAAAGTTAATCAAGTATTAAATGGAAATTTGAATTAAATTATTTGATTTTGAATTATTAAAAATATATCTATGAATACTAAAAAAAAAGATTTATTACTTAACTTTAATTTATCTATTATTTGATTTTTTCTAAATGTGATAGTAGAAAAATTAAAATCTATAATTACAAAAATATTATATTTTGCGAAAGAGTCTCAGCATCATTTTTGACTTGAAAGATTATTTTTCACGAAAACGTTTTGCTCTTAACATGGAGAGGGGCGGAAGAAGTATAAACACACATATAACATCTTTAAATGTGCTCTATTCAAGTAAATCTTCCTCTCAGAATTAACATCCCAAAACCTCATTAGAGTCGGAAATTAAACGTTTTCACACCTAAGATGCAACTTTTAATGTTGCTTCGTCTCTTAGCTATGCTGGGTAATTTTAATAAGAAACACTACACGCAAAGATGTAAATAAACTTTAAGATAAATACAAATTTAACGCAAAGCTAACTGTTTGCTCAAAGTATTAAGACAGCCTATAAAAAGTACTTCCATCCAAAACTGTATTCAAGACTATAAATAAGGACGACGATCCAACTGGTTTTAATTCCAAGTCACGCTCACAGCAGTATGTCAAAATAAGTTTTTCTTTTGACATCGTGGATAATTTAGCAGGAGAAAATTTCGAGAAGGGCTGAATGTTAACAGCTTTAAGAATTTGTTCCTTTTTATTGATCCAAACTTCTTTTATTTCCAAACCGCTATCCTCTATACTTGGAGAAGGATTTGTCGTTTTTCAAGACAGGAGAAAGAGGGAAATGAATATACTTCACCCAGTTTAAGCCACATTTTGCTTTATTCAGCTTTTATTTTCATGTTAGTATTCCACTTCAGAGACTGGAAAACCATTGATAAATAATTCCTTCCCTGAGATATTACTCTGAGAATTAATATCCGTAGATGGTCATTATTCGGTCTCCGCTTTTCGGTTGGAAACCATTACATATATGGAGAAACATGTATATCCCATTATGCGATATATCATTTGAATTTAGTGGCACCGTTAAAGGTTCAACTGAAAATCAGAATGTAGCTTTAAAATAAGAAGATAACTTGAATCATTTTAAAGACTGATAAATGGGGGAAAGAGATTTTATTATGGAGAAACTTTTAATCTTTTCTTGATACTTAATATACATGATAATAAATATATTTTTCTAGCTCTTTACTTTATTTTCCTTATTTTTCTCAGTTTAAATTTTCTGTTTTTTAATATTTTTCCTTTATTTAAAAAGACACTGTCATGTGTTTTGATAACTTATTTCAGTAAATTACTGTAAAATAATATATTTGTTTTTAATTTATTAAAATTGATTTGAAAATATATTGATTAATTTAATTATTTTGTCGATTGACTGTTGAAAATATGTTGGTTAATTTAATTATTGTGTAAAATGTAAGAAATGTTCTCTCTCTCACACACACACATACGTACATATATGCGGGTGTAAACTGAATGTACAATATGTGATTTTGGCCTATTTGAAGTAAATGAATGACGTCATTTTAATAAGCTTCATACTATGAAATAGTTAGATCAAAATAATTGTCACAAGCATACACTTTTTTTTTTTTTGCTTTATAGAACTTAATTAAATTTTCTATTGAATTAATGAAAATGCAAACCTTATATCACAAAAACAGTAGGTGACAATCACTGCTAAATTCAGGCAGAACTTGCTGAAGTAAAATTAATGAAATTATCGAACCATTTCACTTGTTTCAAAAGGGAAGTCAACATGTCTAAAATATTCATATATCCATCTAACTTTTTGTATTATTTTTCATGTTGATGACTGATGAACTTGGTAGTTAGTTTTTCTAGAAAATGAAATATTTGTCGGTATTGATTTATTTTATTAGTTTGTGGAAATATTGTAACTGTATATTGGGTAATAAAGTTCCTTTCGCGAAATATTTTATCTGAAATAACCAAACACTTAAACATTCATTAGTAAAACAGCAAAATTTCAGAAAATTAATTACCTATGTAAATTATAAAGTTCTTGAAAATTATTTTAGGTAAGGCAGTTTGACATCTCCATTTTCTCAGCTTTAATGAGCCAATAAATAATTTTAAGTTAAGAAAAGTTTGTTTAAGCTGAGTTTGAAAAATAGATATTTTAAGTTAGAAATTTTGGAAAATGAAAGAAGGAATTAAATATTGGCTTTTCTTTACTTATTAATTATTTGACGAAAGTAAAGTGCATTAAATAATTTCTTAAGAACACAGTTACAGTTACAAGAATACTGTTACAGTATTTCTCAAGAATACAGTTACTTACATGTGTCTATGACTGTGCTAATCTAAATCAGTCATAGACACATGCAAGTTAACTGCAAGTAAAGTTTCTATGTTATAAATCAGGGGTCGGCAACCTATGACATGTGTGCCACATTCGACACGTGATAAATTCTCTGTGGCACTCTACAGTACTCACCAAATTTGTCAGTTTTTAAGTGGATGGAGGTTGATAATTTTGAAAAATTGTTTATTTTACTAACATTTTCAAAATTATTGAAAACAAACTTACGGAATCACGAAAAAATCTGAAAGATAACTAAGGAAAACTCGATAGCTATTTTAGATTCGGATATCATTGCTCCAAAGATTTAATTTTTTGAAGAAAATTACATGCTTTCTGTGGTTCCGTTTTTGACTCCACATATCTATGTAAAAAAATCTTCTCATGTGAAAAATATTTTGAATGTGTAAAGTTGTTTAACAACTGAATGTTAAGAATCGTGTCAACATGAAGATCACAAATAGAGCAGTGCAAAGACAAGGTTTGCAAAATATACATATATTTTTTTAACTGTATCAAAGGGAGATACTTATATTTTACATTGTTAATTTCTGATTTTAATAAATATGTTTAAACAATACATATTATATGTACAATTTTAATTTTTTTATAATGAATGAATAATTATATTTTATGTTGTTTATTTTTATGTTAATAAATACATTTAAATGATGTAAATTTAATATATAATAAAACTCCAAATCTGTATACTCGACCTCTATTTCTTAACTCTGCATGCATTGTAGTGAGAATCAAATTTTGTCAAATATTTCCTACAGTGAATATTTCCCCCCTAAATTATATTGTTAGATTGGATAGTCTCGCTTCAGATACAAAATTGCCGAACCCTGTTATAAAACTTTGGAAATAAGAATTTTAGCAAATTCTAAAATTTAAATATATGTGCAATTCTTATGTATTTGAGAGTTCATGTAATATTTCTTTGTATTTGTGAATATTTGATTAAACACAGTTGAGGATTTTAAATACTTTTTTGATAACATTTTAAATTTTTGAAACTCCTAAATGTTATTTTACTTCCACTACACAAAACCTTCGTTAGTCATTAACAACAATAAGAAAAAAAATAACATAAACATCAGCTTGATGCTAAAAGCAGTTGATTTGATTCTCATTATAAATGTATAATTTAGTTTGAGACAAGATAAAATTTTTATTTGCTACTTTTTTTGTAAGAGAAATTTTTAATGAAGACCATTTTTAATTATAAAAAAATAATCTCGAATGCTTGTGTTTTTAATTGAAGTAATAATTACCAGCGAAATTTTATGCTCGGAATTCTTAATTACTTCTACGAAATTCTAAATTACTTTTAATATTTTAAATGAAACTTTTGCTCGTATTTGCTGAATAAGCCATTCATTTATTTTTTGGGGGGCAAAATAACAACTTAATCCATGATTTCATGCAACAAAAATAAGAAAATATTTATTTTTTTTTTATTATTGCTCCTAGACTTTTTTAAAAATATATATTACGATCTTCAGAATTCTGAAAAAGTTTACAAAATAACTGTATTATTCCACGGTCAATTTGTTCCTATGTTATTATAGGGGATAAAAAAGCTCTAATATATTTGTATATTTAGAGTTCATATATCTATCTCACACTGAGTTATATAAAAATGTTTCTGATGGAGAAATGCTGTAGTTATTCTAGTATATGTAATAGGTAGATTGCTCATTTGTATATATATGCATGTGGTTTTGTACTTTCATGTAATTTAAATGCCAAAAAAGATATTAAATTTCCTTAAAAAATCTAAATTACCGCGTAATTCAATGAAAAAAAAATATTTCTTTCCTCTAGTACAAAATTTACATGGTGGGGTTTTAAAGTGCTTTCCTTTCAGACTATTTTTGTCAATGAAAAGTTTTATAAATATTTTCATTTTGTGTGTTTGGTAAAAAGCACTTTATGTGTAACTGATAAAAACTTTCTCAAAACCTCAAGTCTAATACATCTCAAGCAATTACATAATTAATAGTGGAAAACTGAGAATAATGCATTTGTTCACTGCATTGAAATAAACTTATTTCAAAAAAAAAATTAAAACTGTAACATTATTTGAAACATTGAATACTATATATTTTTAAAACTGCATTTTTACTCTTCTTACATTCACTTTATATATTGAGGGATCAACTAATGAGTAAGAACTGCTTCATCTGAAATATAGCTAAAATGTGTATTCAGCAAGGGAATATTGCTTCTTTGAGTTAAATCAGCTATGAAGTGCATTATAAATTATGTTTTTCAAGTCTTGAAAATATTTAAAAATTGATGATCTCTTATGGAATAAAGATACATTCAAATACTAAATATAATGTTTTTCTTGTACTTTGAAATACGAATTGCAAATTCCGGAAATCTGCTAGTCATAAGTGAGTCGGAAATTTAATAGTATTTTACATGAGAAGTCGTATATATTTAGTAGTTTTAAAATGAATAAGGCTACTCAGTATTTTTCCTTACTTAAGAATGCTATTATAAAGGATGAACATATTATTAAACAGGGGAACGGGGCATAAAATTCCATATCAGAAAGAATTTTAAACTCAAAACAGTATAACAAAATACTGTAATAGAAAAATTAATATTCTTTAATCTAATAACAATAGAATGAAAAGTATTTTTTCACATTATTATTACTTTCTTAAGTATTTAGTGCGAAAATGGAAATCTCAATATATTTATGCTTAACTTACGACAATATAACACATACCGTTTGTTCTTTTTATAATTCTTAAGGGTTAACAAACGGGTTAAAAAATTATTCTGTAGTTTAGATTATCAGTCAGATTCCTGTAGATTAAAAATGAATTTTTTTTTAAAAAAAAAATTGATTTTTATTTGTTTGTTTTTTTAGTTAAAAGGGTTTTTTTCAGTTTTTTTTGTTTGTTTTTGGACAATTTATTTCTTTCAGCAAACTTTTGTTCATTTTTCGCAGTTCATGAATATATACAATAGGTGAAGTGACCCACATTTTATACTCCTATATATAATGGCGTTCTTAACCGCAGTCGAATAAAGTGATTAATTGCCTGAATTGCACCACTTCCTAAAGATAATAGCCGTTATTCACCATTATAGCTATATTAGGGTCTGATCTGGAATTCTTCGGTTCAGTCACCGTATCAACTTCCCCATTTTACTTACATCACGTATTTGATCTTTATTTTACTACTTACTTCAAGTCAAGGGTTACTTTTGCTTTACGTTTTAAGCTGAATAAAATATTTAAATCATTTAAA
>BMAV01015742.1:79370-118530 GCA_019973955.1 Trichonephila inaurata madagascariensis | reverse complement strand
CACACATACACGCACATACATATATTGAATGCATATATTGATGAAGGAATACATTGATTGATTCTATATAAATTATAATACACCGTATATAAAAAAAAAGATGAAAATGTCAAGCATGTAAAATAACAAATCAAATCATTTGCTTAAATTCAATTCCTAAGAATTGTCTCAGAATTTAAATGAGGCTCTTCACAGCATCATTCGAATAAGTGCTTGAAAACGTCATATTCTTCAGAAAAATGGATTTGCATAACAGAACGTAAGACATTTTTCGATTTCAACGTTGAGACTTTTATGTCTCCTGCATACCTTCAGTAGAATAGGGAAACAATGCATTTCATTAAAGCATAGAAAAATGAAGATATAACAATAGTTGTATTCAAACTTATTAATCAATGCAGAATAGATAGCTGTGCTGAAATTGAAGGAAGTAAAGCTTAAATAAATATAATTTATAATAAAAGCAAAGGAAATGTAAGGATTGAGTAATTGACTTTATTTTAAGCAAATATAATAACTGAGAAATATGTTTATTATTATTGTTGAATATAGTATTTTTAGAAAATGAAACGTATTAACAGTTTTTAAAATTCAAATACAAGTATATAGATATTTGATATTATTTTTCCCTTATTTTACATGAATTCTTGTAATAGAATATTGTTCGAAAAATTAGTACATTTGTTATAAAAACAGTGCTCGTAGTTTCTAAAATATTTCTCTACTTTTTTTTTTTTTTTTGTGTTGATGAATTTATTTTCGGAACTTTTCTCAGTAATGATTCTGCTATCTCTACATGCCCAGTTTTCTACCTAAATACCTTGTTTTTATTATTCATTCAAAATGGATCTAAATTTTTTTAAAAAAATACCGTAAATCACATTTAAGATGAATTTATATATGTCTGCTAAAAACATAATTTATTCTAAGTTAAAACTGAGTTTTTTTTTAAAATTAAGGAAATATTCTTACAAAATTTATTTATATATTTTAATTACATCTGCTACACATCTACAGCATATTGCTTTAAATAACAATGTGATAAATCTGAAAATTCGATCTAAGTTTACTTAAAGGCCGTAAAAAGGTTTACTTTACTTTTCTTTTAAAATTAATTGAAAATGTATAAATGCACAAGCTTCAACACTTTCAGCTACTTATGTTATTAAAACTAAGCATTAACTGAGGTTTTGGTATCCAATTTCTTATGTTCGTTCAATTTTTTGATTAACAGATTACAAAGTTTAATAAATTTGAGCATATCAATTAGAGATTTTTTAAGTATTATCATATTGAATTATGTATAAAATATTATCATGATTATGTGCAGTACTTCATAATGTTTTGTTGAATGAAGGGAGCTGGTAAATAATTTTGATACAAATTACGAGAAGCAAATTCATTCATAAATAGCTAAAAGGGAAGCAATTTTTAAGAAAAGGAAATTTTTTGAAGCCATAATACTTATTTTATGGCAGGAATTTTTCATACCGATTCCTGTGACCACGTTAGTCGAGTGGTAATGGTTGCAAACTCGTTACCAGCTTTATTTCTGCTGAGTCATGGATTAAAGTCCTGACGCCACTAAAGACTCACCGTGAAGATGAGCTGAAACATGTTAAAACAGCTGAGGTTCAAAGTCCTTACTTTGGTGTGGTGCAAAAATTTGAGGTTCCAGATCACAAATGTTGTCTTCATCAATTGACAATAGCTCAAAATTATGAGTTCCGTCGCCATTAGAAATAGTATGCCTTCTCAATACGGTGCTAGTATACAATCAGGCACATCAATTGAAATTTTAAACATCTTTTTATAAAACAGAAATAGTACTCCTCAAAAAGAACTACTGGGGTATTAATATATTTCAAATCTCAATTATTCTGATATTAAAAAAAACATTGCTGTTTAAGATAAATGTAGCCAACTCTTTTTTAGTTGGTTTTGCCATAATCTAGACATTTTTTTTTATTATTTTCAAGCCTGATTTACCATGCTATGATTAAGAATCGATGATTGTCCACAAAAAAATGAGACCAAAATTCATCTATTAAATTCTATTTCAATTTGTGAGACACTTGAGGTTGATATACGGCAGGAAAATAACTTCTTGAAATATTAATCTAAAAAACAGTGCTCCTTAAGATTTCAAGGTCTGATTTGGGCAGCTGTGTACTAAGAATTGCTATATATTATGAATTTATGAAACTAAAGGAGCAAGAATAAATAAATAAATCACATATTTCCTGATAAAATAGTCAATACCACAAAATATTTTAGGAAGCATTTCATATTCTGAAAACACTATTACCTGATGAAAATCTTCATATTATTCAAGCAAAAAAAAATTATGGTTGACAGTGAATTCGATCCATCTCACCGTAAACAGGTATGCTTTGCATCAACAAATAGTGCAGAATAATTAATATAATATTTGTGTCTTAATATTTTTAGTGGAACTTTAAAAACTTCATGAAGCAATATGCCTGCGTTATAATATTACTTAATTTCGTATTGAAACTTGTACATTGTTTTTAGATAATGTGAAACACATCTCACTTTTTAAAATATAATAACCCATAACAACTAACAACATGCATTTATAAAAATCTTATTTATACATTTGATTTGATAATTTTATGAAATTTTCTAAGCTGAGAGCTCTCCAATGTGGGATAGTTTCTGCTTAATTACATATATTTGATTTTCAGGTGGACTATTCAGGAAACATTTTAATAATTTGAAATAATATATCCCTTTAATAACTATTTATTAAATAATTCCACTTGCTTTACATTATTCTAAACGTTAAATATAAAAAGTCCCGATGACAGCTAAGTGGGCTTAATAAAAGTTAATGTAGTGAAAAATAACAAGTGAGTTATCATTTGGGTGTGGATAACTTTATTATATATATATTAAACTAGTATATTTTCCTTTATTTGACACAAACTTCTCTTTTAAAAATATCAAACTTTAAGACAAAGCCTAATGTATTATTTATTTCATCTTAGCAAAAGAAAAGATTGAAAATATTTCCTTTGGAATATTAAATTTGCCTCAATTATAAACATTTTGCATAAATAAATTAAAAAGCTGTTACACATACTACTTATAATTAAAACTCAGAAGGCACTGTGCGATTTAATCCGAATCACGATGCAACCTTGCCAGTAATTACATTTATTATATTAATTATCTAATACAAGAGGGCCGTTATTTAAACTCATTTTGTAATTAAACATTCACTCATCCTAAAACTAATAAACAGAAAAGCGCATTTTATTGTCACTACTCCTTAAGTTAAATATTAAAGGTTATAATTTATAAGTAATTTTCTCGTCAAGTGTTTCCCTGTTGAACAAGTTTTAAATCAATAGTGGTAGTGTGGATTTAATGGCACGTTACAGCACAGTTATTGATGACTTTCAAATTTAATTTGTTTTCTAGTTGAGATTATGAAATTATCAAGAGTTATTTGTTTGAACGGGATTTGTGCGTTGGTGGGTCAACTTTAATGTTAGATTTAAATATTGTTCCGCCGTTTTAAATGTCAAATAATAACTAGCATTTAAATTACAATCGACATTTCTCTACAGGCAAACAATAAATATATTTTTGTAAAAATCAATAATAATAACACAAGTGATTGAAAAGATTTTATTTTTATTATTAAATTTAAAAAAATTACGCAATATGTATTTTGCCTTTAATAGTCAAGTTAAAAAAAATCTGAAGATGGTGAATTTCGGGTACATAAAACAGTCAGAAAACTTACTGTGTTTTATGAGTAAATTAATCGGAATTTAATATTTTTCATTGTAAAGAGATACCATAGAAACTGATATGTTAAAAACTGTACATACTGTTCAAATATTTACGTTTTAAAACTTTTTCAATTAGATTTTTAAAAAATTATCCCTCAGTGTACTATTTTAAATGAAACTTTTTTCCGGTTGCTTTTTCATGTGGAAAGCGTATGATTAGCTGTAATGAACACTCAACATTATATTTTTAATTTCATTCAGATCTGTACGAACTCTCATAATACATATAATATTTCTGAATATACATATAGTTGTATTAATTTCTCAGTGAGGTATTTTAATAATATTAAAGTTTAATCAATCTCTCTTTTGGCATAAATATTAGTAATTGCATTTTTAATTGTATTTCAATTTTTAGAAATTTTGCTTCTAAGTTATTATTTGTCTGTATTAAATTAAGGTAATCCGGATATAAAAGTTAGTGTTTGGTTTGAATTCTCTTTCTTACCAAATATGATAATTTCATCTATATAAAAAAATGTAATATGAAGTTATTTTCATAAAATATATACTAGTTCTATTATTTTTGTCTCCACATGTTACATGTAAAAGAATTAGACGAGCTATTTATATCGTACATCAAACCCCCAGCGAATGGAAAATGCTCTATTCCATTAACGGGAAGCCTAATCCTCTTAAAAATGGTTAAAACTATTGTTCCGGCTAATCCTTAGTACAATGCTTTGATGGATTCTTTGTAAATACATTACATAAATGGAATTTGAGAAAATATGACGGTAAAATTGAAAACAAATTCCCTGTCTAGTTACTTGTTACATTAAATAGTCTTAAAAGTTTAATACATTTTATTTAAAAAGTAAAACACATTTGAAATGAAAATATTATTGTTAAGCTAAGAATGAAATTAAAATAATATTGTAAGGTAAATAAACTGATGTAAATATACGAAAGGATTAAAACTAATTCTTTTAGATACTCCCTTTGTGCATTTTATGTTGATTCTTGATTCTCGAAGGAATTGATTTTCATCTAATTTTTCGTAAATAAAACTTCATGCTAAGCCTCTATTACCTTAGTAATTCGTAACAGTGTTCAAACTTTCAAAATTGCTAAAATATTTAAGAAAAATACTCGACTTACATCGATTCTAGAATAATACAAATAATCTTTTTCTCAGAAGCATGATGTTCGACGCAATTTTATTGCAATACTGAGTATCTCTTGATTTTAAGTTAACCCTAAAAGTACCTTTGGCGTATATATCCGTCTTGCTCAACCGGTGCATTGTGTGCCGTGAACGTATATACCCGTCCTTCCAAAATACGATTATTTTCTTTGCGTACATTACTATATTCAGTAAGCAACTATTATAAGTAACGTAATAATATTTGGTCCAGTCCTTTCTTATTAATTTATCTTGTCTTTGAAGTTTTATTTTCTGAGATTTTTGTTTCATAATTATTCAGCAGATAGCTTTCTGACTCTATGTTGCATGGATTTACTTTGAATCTGTATGTATAATATGTAATACACACACGCGCGCACACATACATATAGACATGGATATATATATCCCCCAGGTGTCATGAAACTCAACATCAAGAGGACGCGTGGTGAAACGGGGATCATACCAGTACCGAGAAAATGGATAAAAAATTCCTTATCACAAAGCAAAGATTTCTCTACAGAGCCTGAACATGGATTTTTGAAAAAAATTCACATTTCACTAAAATTGAAATAACAAGCAGTGTTTCTTGTTAAAGTTTATCTGCTGTGATGTATTGAAATATGAATAAATCCAATTATGTACTATATTTCTTAAAACTCCTAGTTCAGGCTCTATACAGAAGCCTTAATTAATTATATATATGCAAAATATATCATGAATATAGAAGCATTTTTCATAAAAGGAGAATTTTTTAAAAATATGTTTTCCTCCTTTTTTTTTTTGCCTGAAAATTGCATTTAAATAATTTTTATTGTAATAATATTCTTAAAACAATTGTATATGTATAAAAGATCAGTGAAAAAATTACTGTAAAACTGAAAATTGAGGGCACACTATCTAATGATGTGATCGAATGTGTCAAGTTTCCTTATGTTCAAAATATGCTAGTTATCATTAAAGCAATGGGCATGGAATTTTTATTATTTTTTTTCTAGAATTTATATGACCCTTGTTTCACTTCATACCTACTTGACTTTGGGTATAGGGACAACCTGTATATCTCATTATACAGGAAATAATTCAGAGCACCTACATTCCATTGAAGATTTTTCAATAACATAAATGGATAGGCGAAGGTTGGCTAATCATAAAAAGGTTAAACCCCGTTAGAAAAAAACAGTGATTTTGTATGCTTTCTCTTATTTTATAGGATGAATTTTCTACTCTTATGACCATGTTTTCATGATTGTAGTAAATCTACTTTATATATATGAATTTAAAAATATATTTATATTTTAAAATTTTTGTATCAAATTAGAAAATTTCGCATATTCTATAAGTTTACTACGTACTTTGCTACTTTACTATTTTTGTATTCATAATTTTTTTAAGTTAAATTATTGAAGTGGGTCTCTGTATGAATGTAATAATGTTAAAGTGAAGTGCCATTTTATTATGACCACCCCTCACCTAAAGCAGTGAGTTTGTGTGAACAAAAAGCCACGGCTACACGCAACTGATGAGAAAGTATATAAAGCACTCATACACTTTTTATTCCATACGTAGAATTTTTAGTGATATTATGGGGAAAGTAGCTGATATATCATACCAATAAGGGCCAAATTGTTTTGATTCGGTATTTGAGAACATTGATTTCAGAAATAAAACTTGTGGTGGGATTCAGCCGTTTTGAGCATCTATCAAAAGTGGTATATATATGGTGAAACAGCAAGTCTCCTGCTAGTGGACTGTCACGGTGACAAAGCATTGATTTTAGAGGAGAGCGAATCTGAGAAGATCAGAGGAGAGTGAAGAACGTCACGCATTATTCGTCATGACCGAAAGTCTTCAATCAGCAGTTATAACAGTGGCAATCTAGATAGCGTGTCTCAACATAATGTGCAGAGTACACGGCTGCGAATGGGTCTACCCAGCCAGGACCATGATCCCGTCCTGAATTATTGGCTCTTCATGGCCAGCTCTTGCAATGGGTCATGAAACATCGGAATTGAACCATAGAACAACGAAAAAGTCACCGGATGTGACGAATCCCGTTTTCTGACCAATCACATTGACAGGAGAGAGTACTAATACGCAGATTTTCAACAGAAATCCTTGCAATTGTTTGAACAAAAGGCAATACAAGGGGGTGTTGGTACTATCATGTTGTGGGTGATATTTTCAGGGGGTACATTAGGATCCATCACTCCTATACAACAATTCCTGACTTTTACACTATGCAAAGAGCATTGCAGACCAGGAGCGTTCCTCCATGGCTTCAATAACCGCGGCAGGTAATTGCGTTTACCTGTAGGATAATAGGTGCCCTTATGCCCTATGTCATAAGGGCTGAATTATCCTGCAGGAACATTCTGGTTATATTATTGTTAAATATGAACACACACACACACTCTCAGAGCTTTAACCAAAAATAATCAATATATCAATATAAATATAAATAATTTTTATCAATTCTTTGTTTTTAGTAAAAGTATAAATGAGTTAGAGACTATTGCAAACAAGGTCACCTTGTGATATAATTTTAATTAGTGTATATATATTACCATTATAAATAATATAATTTTCTTTAAAAACTAAATTATTGAGAGTGTTACAATTCTAACAAAACCTTATTGCATTACTTAGACCATTATTATCATAATTTTCATTATAATAATTAATTATACTTTTATTATATCGTTAATATCTAATGAGTTAATTGGATCTTGAAAATCGAAACGATGGTTAGAGCTAAAAAAAACTGTTTATTTTTTAAGTAATTAATGAGGGCTTTGATATATTTAAATTATAACTTAATAATTCAAAATATTAAAAAAAGTTTTCTAAATAAATTGTAACAATGGATGATAAATTTTAATGTAAGTTTTTGTGTAAGTAACTGATAACACAACGAAATTTAGTAGAATTTTCATAAATTTTATAAATTAAAATATTAAGAGTGGAGATCAATGTATTCAAATATTTTTACACTAAGAGAGAGAATTAAGATACGATTATTAATTTCTCTATCACATAGCTCAGGTTAATAAAAAGTATTATTGTTTTGAAAATGCTTATTGAGCATTATAACGTAATAGTGTTTAAAATAATCGCATAATTTTCAGGTACTTTATGTATATGAACAATAATAAATCTTAAGTATATTATTAATTATACTTTAATATTTTATAGCATAATAATTAGTTTATGATTTAATTTCATATATGTTTTAAAATATCGCGTATTCATATTCTTTAAAAGTTTTCAAAAGCAAGCTATATTTAATAGAGGACTAGCCGTCTTAAGAACTTAGTTAAATCTTGTATAACTAATCGTACCTTTATACATTGTGTCTCTTAAAACACTTTCTTTTTATAATTTTCAAATTTCCCCTCAGTACATGGTGGTAATGCTCTTCAATAAATTCGATATATCCTAAGCGTATATATCACTGTATTTTCTTAGAGGCTAATATCAAGTACTATGGTAATTAAAGATTAACGTACCTTTTTTGTTATGTTTGAATGCTTACACACCCAGGCACACATATATTTATGCACATTTATGTCAGCTGTTCTATTAAATAACACTTTAAAAGGAACCATTTTTTTTCTTATTCTGCTTTTTTTTATCCAAACTGAGGAATGTATCAGAAGTAAAAATGTCTAAATAAATCGTTTCTTCCATGTAACGAAGAAACTAATGATAATTCTCAAGTTTTTCTGTTGTTTATTTAAAATTAAGAATGAAATTTTCATTCGAAATTGCTGATGGTTGAGATTTTACATAACAGTATTTGCAATTATGTTTTAGTATTTACATCTCAGTTTATGTTTTTCTGGTCTAAACATTTTTTTTTTCTCTGAACATTTTAATAAACTTTTATTTCTGTGTGACAGTTGAAGAGATTCATTGAATAATTGTTTATAGAAAAAGTCTCTAAAAATTCCATTTAAATTTCATTTTTCTTTGCATATCAACTAGTAGTAGTGTAAAAGCTTTTGACTATTTTACCTATATTAGTTAGAATAAATGTTTTCAAAAACTCGTTGATCATATTTAATATCACTCTATAGTCATAACAAAGTATTTTGCAAAGGAATTCGTAAATTTTGAACTTATTTATGTTGCTGTTGTTTCTAATACCACCTGTCTGACGTAGTGATATCTTTGCCCACGAAATTCATCGTGGCAAGGGGCTAGAAGTACACCTGTCGTTGGCCTTGGCCTTGAGCACCATACAGGTGACAGTACGAATTAGCTCGTCGAAATTTCCCGAAGGGACGATAGATGGCGACATCGCCTAACTCCACCTCCACAATTTAGGCATGGAACTGAAGGGGAGAGAAATTTTCTCCAGTCCCCTGCACTCGTGATTCAGCAAACAAGACTTCGGACCCACTGATTTAACGAGCATGTACTCCGTGTGTACTCGGAGGGTATTTGGTAGCATCGGGCATCGAACCCAGGCCTTCCGGTCTGGAGTCCGATGCTCTAACCACTAGGCAACCTACTCTCCCAAACAGCTTATTAGTAATGATTATATGCAGCTACAACTTCTCTCATCTAAATCACATATCACCCTTTGAAAGTAGAATTCACTGAACAGTTTGAATTCAATGTGCAGCTTCCTCCACTACTCTATACAGTGATCTTCAGGGGTACCAAGGAATGGTATACTGAGCAGCAGTGACTTGGTATAGTAGGAGACAGTTCCCCACACCATGAAAGCATCATTTTCAAATGGTGTGGGATTCCACTGCTGTGTATGGGGGTGTAAGCATAGTAGTTATGGTCACAAACTCGTAATCGTAGTGCCGTGGATTCGAGTCCTTGTGTCACTGAAGCTCCTTCGTGTAGAGGGTGCCAATGCACGTTAAATCTGTCAAGACTCAATGTGCTCTGGTTGGTGTGGGATGTCAGTTAGGGGGAGGGTAGCTCTGTCACTTGACCGAGGCTCAGAATTACGAAGTCCGTCACCAGTTATAGGGTGACGTTAATATAACTCCCACTCACTCACTCATTACCCCAGTGTTTCTCAAACTGGGAGGTCCGCCCCCCTTGGGGGACCGCACAACACTACGAGGGGGGCGTGAGCATTTGAAAAGTCGAAAACAAAAGATCATTAAAAAAATTATTAATTTACTGGAAGTAAACAAACAAAATAAGTTCTGACATAATAAAAAACAAAATACACATTTACACTGATGTGTATTACACTTATAAATATTTCAGTGCTACACAATGTATTTTATAATTAATTTTACAATACTTATGAACAAGTTTAATAATTGCCAGTGACCCCATGGGACTGCCATATTTAAAATTATATACAAAAATTAAGACTTATCTTGATAATTTTTGTACGGGTTTATAGTTAATTCCCCCCCTTAACTGCTGATTAAAAGTTACGCGATTCGTTTCCCAATGTCAACCGTTTTCCACGTAGGCGCGCGTATGTGATGTATAGGAGGTGGGGGAGGAATAAAGAAGCAAATCTTCTGAAATAAGTAAATCCTTCGCATACATTGTCAAGTTCCGTTTATTGCTTTCCAAAGACTTCGAAATAATTTCTTGGAAAGTAGTGCACTGAAAGTATGGTACTTTGGAAAGACGTATGTATATGTCCGGGGAAATTGGCGCTTTGGGGCTGAGCGAGACGTTTATATACGCCGGTGGAACTTAAGAGGTTAAAGTCGTATCTTAGTTCTAGCGTCAAAGTATAATATTACTGGATTCATTACGTTGTTATTGTATGAGGGAGGCGCGATAAAAATTATGATTGAATATTGGGTCGCGAATACTGAAACTTTGAGAAGCATTGCACTGCCCACACACACACAGTTTCGTTGTTACTACTGTCGTTACCGCACTCATTCGTAATGGCTGCAATGCTTAAACAGAAACTTTTCTAGCAAATGAACCTCATGGTGCTTCTTCATATACGTTAAACTAGTTCAATACCATTTTAAACAAAAGTAGCGGTGCAGTTGGTAACAATAATTCGGACAACACCGCTAGCCACACGAACAACCTCCACCTCATTTCTTATTCTCTTCTACCAACCATCTTCACCTGTTTGAAGTATGTAGATGAAGGTCTGCGGTGATGTGACGGATGAGTCAATTTGTCTTCGGTTCGCTCATGTAAACTCTTGTTAATTCGTTTGTCTGGGTGAAATGACCCCGTTAAAGAGGATATGACGTTTCTCCTGTGACACTTCCTCTGTGGCTTTAAGCGACTTTATTAAATGGTGTTCCTCACTAACATATCAGTGCGACTATATTGCCGAATAGTCTAGTTCCTTCCACACACACGCAAACATTATATCGTACTCGCCAAGTATGAGACAGCTGAGTATTCCGAATAATTTACACAATAATGGGAGCTAAGTCTAACCTGAATTGGCCTCTTTTTCTAAATTGTATGTTTTGATGTTGGATTTTAATCGTTATACAGTGTAGTTAAGTTCTTTTTTTTTCAGAATCCTTGTTCATAACAATCAAATGTTTGTTTTTCATTCATCTTGTATGTTAAAACTTTTCTTGGCATAGCTATCATAATTTATTCCCTTTAAAAAGTTCGATATCAAATTACATTTAATGACAAATGCACTTAAAAAACAACTTATTTTCAAGACCAAACTGTATTTTATTATTGGTTTTCAGTACACTTTTATTATTACAATATATAGCTCTTAGAATTTATATTTCTGAATTTGCAACTGTCTACTAACTGAATCATAATAAAAATTTGTACTTAAGAATTTAAAATAATTTATATTAAACTTTAAAAATCTTCATATTTTTACAGTTGCAAGTTATTAATCTGATTATTTCTTTTTTATAAACTTTCAGTATTTATTTATATAATGGTACTTTTCCGATCTCAAAAATAAGTTTTAACTTTGAATAACTTAATAAGGACGTTTTTGAATAATTTATATAAATGCATTTACGTATTATTATGCATAGCCATAATTAAAATATTAAACATATGTTGCAATTAACATCTAAGTTCTAACAAAATTCTAATGTTTTTGGAAATTTTAGAATTAATTTTAATAAAATTCTTCCCAGCTCTGTTAATTACAGTTTTAACTTAATTTAAAATTGTAGCCAGCAAACGGAATTATGAATATATATAGAAATAAATTATTTTTTCTTTTATTGAAATTTAATACGAAAGTTTGTGAAAAGTAGATGAATTAGATAACCCCCCGAAAATAATATAAAAATAGTTTTATAAAAATTCCAAAATTTATTTCTTAGGTATTATTTTGTAGCACATTTTTGTGTCTGCAAAGTTTAAAATAATAAGTATTATTATATTATTACAATAATATTTTACATGATTATAAATATTTTATGGAATACTATTTACGAACAAGAGCAATTCTTTCTTCTTAGATAAATAAAAGAAAATGTAGGTAAATAAACACATTTAAATTTCAAACTACGCACAATACGCAATGTTTCGTTTCTCGCTATTCAATAAAACTTTAGAGATTAAACGCTGTAAAACAAAATTTATTTTCTCTTAAACATTAAATTAATATTTTAATGTAATATTAGAGGAGTTTTTAAAACATTATAAAATATGAAAGAATATGTAACTCAACATGAAAAAGATAATTTGTAAAATACAAGATAATTTTTAATCCCTTAACACTCCCGTCAGGAATTTCAGTGTAAATCATAACTTCTGAGAGAAGCCTGACATTCATTTGTCAGCCCAACAGAAACTCTGAGAACCAGATAGGACCATTTAAATATTTAATGTCAGCTTATCAGTCAGTTCATTTCCATCTTTGCAAATGACTCTAGGTCATTTGAACTATTATTCTCTCTATGACAGAGGTCATTTGGTAAGAATATTCTGCTAAGTACTTTGACTTGATTCTTTAAGGTATACGACTACGTTCGGAACCATGATATTGCAAAAGCGTATAAATGTATAATATTTAGTGTCACTTAGATTAGAAAATATATGTAAAATTGTTTTAAGAATAGTATTACAATAAATTATTTGAATGCAATATTTTGACAAAAAATAAAGACAGAATGACCCAGTTTCAAAATATTCTCCTTTTGTGAAAAATGCTTCTATTATAATAATATTTTGCCTGTATATAACTCAGACCTCTGTACAGAGGCTCAACAAGAATTTTTGAAATATATAACTTCGAAGTGGGTTTATTCATGTTTTACGACAACAGAGAGGAGAAATTTAAAAAAAAAACACTGATAAATATTTCAATGGGTTGTAACTGAAAATAATGAGAATTTTTCAAAAATCATAGTTGAGCCTCTGTGCAGGGATCAGAGCTATATACAGGCAAAATATTATTATAATAGAAGCATTTTTCACAAAAGAAGAACATTTTGAAAAAAAAGGTTATTCTAAGTTAATTTTTTGCCGAAATATTGCATTTAAGTTTTTTCTTTTTTTTTTGTCAAAATGGCCTTAAAACAATTTTGTGCATGTATTCTAATCTAAGTGACACTAAATATCATGCAAATAATCCATTTATTCTCTTTTTTAAAATCAGAGTTCCGAACGTAGTCGGATACCTTAAATGAATAAAAATGTGTAATGTACTTCTATTTTCAACAAGAAATTTTTATTGTGGAAGGTGCTCATCTTATTTAAAACATAGGAGGTTTTGTAGAAATTTATTAGTCATGTATATTAGATTTTAAGACTTAAGTAATTAGTTTATATTGGAGAAGAGGCTGTAGAGCACTTACCTGCATGCTGGACACTTCTCCCCATCGCAATGATCGCTAAGATCATCAGAAAATGAGGACCTTTTCCTTTGAGAAACATCTCTCCAGAAATCTACAAACCTGTAATGAAGAACACAGTGCTGCAGAAAAGGAACCCAAAACAATTTCAAAAACATAATAAAAAAGAAAAAGCAATTATTTACCTGAATGTACCTGATCCAAAATACTTATAATTTGTTAACATTTTATGCAGTAGACTATAAATTTAAATACACTTATGTTACATTAATATTCGACTTTTTTTAAAAAAATTACGAAGGTGGGATAAATATAAACAATACTTATTTTAACAAAGATGGGTTATTTTTATATATTTTGTTATTATTACAATGACGAGTTATTTAAAGTTTAATTAATCATTTTGCATTGTTTCATTCTTCATATGTCCATCTAATTAGTCACTTGCACGTTGAGTGTACACAAACTACTCACTGCAGTTGCATAGTAAATAATTATTAATAATTAAATGAATGAAATCGTCAAATGTATTGAAGTTTAGCACAAATTGAATTCTCAGTTCGGTAATAACACTTTATCGAGTTGTCAATTATGCAAACGGAGCAAAGTGCTTAAAAATGGCCGTGAAAGCTCAAAATTTGGCTAATAATCCTCCAACGAGAATAAATTTAACTGGAGTTGCATTTGAGAAATTCGTGATCTTATTTATAATCTTATGCTTGATGACCGATGAATAACAGTAACAAAGATCAGTAAAAAGTACGCTTATGTTCTAGAAGCGTTCAGTTTATTAAAACTTGGAATTAGGTGCTATTTAGCAAAATTACGGTCCATTGGACCCTTGGAGCTTTGAATAGAAATCAAGATGTGTCATGAACAGGAATTTGTGCCAAAGACATCTAAATCTCTATTAAGGTACCGACTACGTTCGGAACCGTGATTTTGCAAAAGCATGTAAATGGATAATATTTATGATATTTAGTGTCACTTATATTAGAAAAAGTACATAAAATTGTTTTAAGAATAGTATTACAATCAAAAATTATTTGAGTACAATATTTTGACAAAAAATGAACATAGAATGACCCATTTTCTAAATATTCTCCTTTTGTGAAAAATGCTTCTATTATAATATTTGGCCTGTATATTGCTCAGACCTCTGTACAGAGGTCATGCAGAATATTACTATAATAGACGAATTTTGCCCGAAAGGAGAACATTTTGAAAATAGGTTGTTCTAAGTTAATTTTTTGCCTAAATATTGTATTTAAATAGTTTTTTTTTTGTCAGAATGTCCTTAAAACAATTTTATACATGTATTTTAATCTAAGTGACACTAAATATCATGAAAATTATCAATTTATGCGCTTTTTTAAAATAACCGTTCCGAACGTAGTCGGATACCTTCAATAGATGTTTAAATTTTGAAGAACACACAAAAAACTAACTTTGATGTAATTTCTATCAGTAACATTTCAAAGAAGATATTCTTATAAAAAAGCACGGTTATATTTGATCCACCATCATAATTTCGCGTTAGCATGTGATACAAAAATGGGCATTTTCTCTTCTGTCTAACATTTAAATAAAAATTCGTCATGCCAATTTACGTGCATTTTTGTAGCAATTTATGCTTTATAACAGGTTTAAAATACAGTGCAATAAATTATGTTTATGATATTGATTTTTAAAAATGTTACACTTAATACTTTAGAATAAATCTTATATTTTCCATTTTTTTCTTAAATCTTTTAAAGCAGAAGTATAGACTAAATGGCAAAGTTTTACTCTTCTTTTGTGAACTGAATTCAGGCAATATTAATTCACGCAAAAAAGGAAGTTCTTGTTATTGAACTTTCATACAACTGATAGCCATGCATTCAGAAAAGTTTAAAAAACAAATAATTTAAAGCACTAGAACACAAGTATTATTGAGATATGCGGATAAACTTTGTTCATTGAAATTTAAGTTCATACTTACCAATTAATTGACCGAAATATTTTTAATGCTTTGATATGCTGATTTCTTTAACAAATTATGAAAAATAATGCGCTCTTTAATATATATTGAAACACTGCACCTTACTTAAAATAAACTAGTAAATATTTATAAAATTTTACAATTGCAAAAACGTTAAAACAGCGAGTATCCATGAATCCATATCTTGTTAATTTATGAGAATGTTAATTTATGTGGCATGAGTTAACTAAGTAATTAATCGTGTGAAAAAGTTGAAGAGATTTAATTAATTCCTATCTTGAAACCAACTAATGTCTAAATAAGTGTTTTGATTCATTGTTACAGCAAATAAGTCATATCCATAATAAATAAAACATGTAAGACTAATACCTTTTTATTTTATTTATAACCTTATAATATTATTAGGGGTTTTAGTTTGAAAAAAATATCCTTTGTTTGTGTAACTATGTGAAAGCTAATGAAAACTAGAAATCTGTTTGAATTGTCTTAACATTTTTTGATTATTTTTAGTGTAAAGGAACTAATCTGAATAAATGAAATTTATAATAATTGTTTCGAAACATTATCTATTGCTACAAAAAGATATTCTGATTTGTGTTAAAAAGACTTCAACAGAATTCTGTATTTTTTGGACATTACTTGAGAAAATCTTCTAAATGTATAATATAATTTATCAATGTAATCGGCGATATGTTAAATGTCTGATTCTTTAGAAATACCTACTTTTCTTTTCAGTGAAGAGCAAAATGAGTAAAATTTCACTGTTCAGAAACCATTCTTTAATACAGTTAAATGGAATGAAAAACAATCTTACCTGGATTATTTTCATTTTATTTTAAATTGAACTTACGCTAATGGAAATCTAAGCCATTTGTTTTATTGAATTAAAGGGGGAAACTAAATAAGCTAGGTGAAGTAAATAGACTATCTACATAACAAAATTTCAATAGGCTTTATTTACAGAGACTTAAATTGATAAATAAGCATGTTTTTGATAAAAGATTCACAAATAGATGCTTGATGTAAAAATGACATTTATTAAATCGATTCATTAACAAGAATGAGTTCTTGATGTGCGTTTACTTCTTTTCATAACATTAATCTGGGAGTAAACCATTCAATGAACTTGTAATTTTCTGGAATCTGCATTAGTTTCTCTTAAATTTTTTTGAAAAAAACTCCTTCAATCAAAAAGACTTTTCTTATGTGATAATTCTAAAGTAATTGATGTTACATTTAACATAAACAATTGGACTTCCATATATTCCTTCCAAATATATTTTCATCTTTCTTTAACAGCAGTGTCAACTGACAATACTTATAAACTAAATATATGTTAAGAGCATGTATTTAATTTTTTTAAGTAATATATGTTTGAAAGACAAAGGAAATGGATACAAAATAATATTTTGTATATATACAATGTAAAATATATATTTTTTACAAACAAATCCAATCTTTTATAACAATTGATAGCAAAAATTAGCATCGGAAATCAACAGTTGCTCATAGTTTTTATATTATATATAAAAAGTAGACAAACTCTTGTTCTTTTTTATATACTTTGTTCGAGTTCTTTTCTTTCAAACCTTATGATTTGATTGAAAAAAGTTAAAGTTTGAAATATGCATTGAAAAAGGATTACTATTTAGAAAATGACTTTTTATTTATTTATTTATTTATTTTTGCACAAACATGTTTCACGTATAGTAAATAGAAAAAGGAGTAGTTTGTTTGATTGCCAGAGGAAATGTGTTTTGAATATTCAATAAAAATTTGCGTTTATTTATTAAACATATTGGTTTACCTTATTTGTATTAGATATGAAGACCAATAAATGAAAATTATTCTGAATTTAATCACTATAAATTAAAATTAATTTATATTTTATTCCAAAGATAAACAATAAACCTTGTGTACACTAATTAAAGACAACTTTTTTTTTTCATCAGTAAACGTACAAATTAAAATTTGGAAAATGTGGTCTACATTATAATGGCAAAATTATCTATTTTTTGTATACTATTAAATATTAGATTTAATATTTACCAAATATCCACTACAGTTAAAGTTAGTTATTCAACTGTGGCAAAAGTAAAATTTTTCCTAATATCCATGTACTTTTATAATAGTTCGAAAAAGCATTTAATTGTTAATATTTCTAACTTTCTTACTTTTCCGGAAATGTATATCTTATTAAAATTATCAATAAGAGAAATTAATTTATCTCGCGAGGATTTTAATTTAATTCTGAATAATGGCATTTAAAATTTGAGATTCTTTATTTAACTATAAGAAAGATGCTAATGCATTCAGTTATTAAAAAAGTGTTGCTGATATATATATATATATATAGTAGTTCTCTCTCTCGCAAACATTCCTAATTGCTGAATAACTATATTTTAGTTTATTTCCTAGTTTCACTGAGGACATTTCAAATAAATAATAATGTTAGAACATGTGAATTATTTGCTCAAATTTATATAAAAAAAATTGTTAGCAAAATAATCATAAGTTTTCAAACTTTAAAAATAATTTTGTGTGCTTGCTTAGAATATAAAGCATAAATTTCATACTTTCTATAAATTATATACTTTGGTGAAGAATGAAGTAAATAACCTTGTGTTGATCTGTTTTATAATCATTAATTAAGATCACACATATATATGTAAATAAGCACAGCGCTGAGATAAAAGTTTTTTAGCCCCTTCTTTCCATCTTAATAAATATAGAGCTGTTTAGTTTGCACAGTTTTAACTCTTATTCCCTGATTTTTTCTTGATAAATAAATCTAATATTAGATTTTTCTGCGTGGAAATTACATACATTTAAGCGTGCGCATTTGCTCCACCCATATATATATTCCCCTTTATTATCAATCTTTTCTTTGAAACTCCTTTCAGAAGCTGCTAAATTACATACATTTTTATTTCGTGAAATTCTTTCTCGTGTATTTTATTCACTTTAAATGTCCTTTTTAAATGGGGGTCTCGTCAAAAAGCTATTATATTTAATACTTATACTTTGAAAAAAAAGAATTACAAGACAAAAAGGGAATGATGTATAGAACAAATACGCAAGATCCATAAAAGAATTTTAATATGTGGATAATAATAAAGAGAGAGTTCAAGATGATTTATCATTACTCTACGAACATCTATAAATTTCATTAAATATGCTACAAGAAATATATTAATATTTATATGCAAGAGTTACTTTTCTAGAAACTGATTATGGCTTAACAGTATTAATCAATTCACAAACTTGTCAATTAAACCTTTTCAAGCTGACAAGGAAAGAACACATTTCCGATTTTTGAGTAATTGATAGTTTCTACATTTTTAATTATTAAACCCATTAAGTAACTTAAAATGGTAACATGTCCTGAAGAAACGAGTGTTGATATGCATTTTTTCCCGAAAAAGATTAGATAAGTTTCTGTGAAAAATATAACTTATCGACAGCGATGAGAGGCTCCTTTTAATGTGAATTTGTTTCATTAGTGTAAAATTCGTCTATCGGGTAGATTAGTTCGTAACTAAAAACAGTCAAAAATTGGTGCATTTATTTGGTAAATTTAAGTTTGGTTCTCTGAAAGTTTTTTTTTTTTTGCCAATTTTAGAATTAAAAGAAGTTAGCATTGTGTGTCAGCATCATAAAATGGATGTTATTCTGATTAAGGAGATATTTTAGACTAAACATGTTTCTCTGGATAATATTTTTAAAACAAACATTTATGTTTCTTTCTCTTTCTCTGATACGATGATGTCACTTCTTTGAACATATAGAGAAAGCCCTATAAAAATCGTACTTCGAAGTTTATAAAATAAACTATAAAGGGTTAGTTTATTTACGATTGAAAGTTACAATTTTTATTTCTCCATCAATCCATCATCAGTCCAAAAATACATGTGTATTTTATAAACGTAGCTGAAATAATTTAACGTGGAGGTGCTATAAAAATGTAACTGGTGCTAAAAGAATTTTATTCCTAAACTTAAAACAGTATGTGATCCAGTATATTTATTCCCGATTATTTTTGCTTCTTCTTGTGTACTGAGCTCCTATAATGATTATGTTTATATGAAACCTGATTATTTGTACTTTTATCTCTTTTAAATTATATAGAAAATAGGCTTATTATCAATATAAAATAATTGCTAAAACGTGAGACAGTAAAACAAATATTTTGACAATTAATGCCGGTGTTTTATTTTAAATAAAATTTCTTATCTCTACTGTTCTGTCACAAACTGTTTGAAAAAAGTTTAATTTTTTATGTAAAACACATGAATATCGTTTTCATTTTAATTTTGGCTGTATATAAGTACATTGAAGGAAATATAATGCTATATTTTAATCAGTGTATTAGTTAAACACGTTTTAAATGGCTTGTGACGGACCAGCTCAGGAAAAAGAATTTATGTAAAATGGAACCCCAATGTTAACTGTTAAGTATCTGTTTACCCACATCCATGTATATAATGTATTTTTCCGAATATAAGCTGATCCGTGTATAAGCAGAGAGTGCGATTTTCTTCAAGAATTTACCCATAATTCAAAACCCATATAAGCCAGCGTTTTTCAAACTGTGGGGCGCGCCCTAGGAGGCGTGATAACCCTAAGAAGTTGAAAATAAAAGATTATCTTAAAAAATTATTAATTTACTGCAAGTAAACAAACAAATAAATAACATAATAAAAAATCCCACATTTTCTCTGATATAATACACTTATAAATGCATCAGTGTATTTTATAATTAATTTAACAATACTAAGTTAAGAACAAGTTAATTAATTACTATTGACCCCACGCGGGCTTGTCATATATAAAATTATATGCAAAAAATATAACTCTTATTTTGAAAATTTGTACGATTTATATAATTAATTCCTTAACTGTCTTTTAAATTGTAAGCGATTCACTCCCCAATGCCACCGTTTTGGCACGTAAGCACACGTATTTGATGTATTGGAGGGAGGAGAAAGCTAATAAATAAAGAAAATCCTCTGAATTAAGTAAATGCTTCGCAAACACTGTCAAGGTCATTTGATTGCATTCAAAAGCCTTTGGAATAATTTTATGGATAGAAGTGAACAGAAAATATCGCATTTTCGAAAGACGTATATATACGTATGTGGCAATTTACTCACTGGTTGAGCGAGACATTTATATACGCAGGTAACACTTAAGAGGTTAAAGTTGTATTGTAGCTTTAGCTTCAAAGTATCGTATTATCAGTTTCAATACATCAGTGCTTCTCAAAGTTGCAATACTCGCGACCCAATATTCAATCATTATTTTCATCACCCCCCGCATACAATAACAATGTACTGAATTCAATAATACTATACTTTGACGCTAAAACTACGATACGACTTCAACATCTTAAGCACCCCCCGTGTATATAAACGTCTCGCTAAGCCAAAGCCATTATTTCTCCATACGTATATATACGTCTTTCCAAAGTACGATTTTTTCTGTGCACTGCTATCCGTAAAAGTATTCCAAGACTTTGGAATGCAATAAAAGGACCTTGACAATGTTTGCGAAGGATTTACTTATTCCAGATTACTTTTGCTCCTTTAGTCCTCCCCCCCTCCCCCAATACATCACATATGCGTGCCTACGTGAAAAACGGTTGGCATTGGAAAGCGAATTGCGAAACTTATGATCGGCAGTCAAGGTTTAATTATAAACCGTACAAAAATTATCAAGATAAGTGTTAATTTTTGTTATAAATTATATATATGACAAACCCATAGGGTCACTGGTAATTAATAAAGTTGTTTTTAACTTAAAATTGTTAAATTAATTATAAAATACATTATGTATCACACTGATATATTTATAAGTGTATTGTATCAGTGTAAATGTGTATTTTATTTTTTATCATGTCAGAATTGTATTTTGCTTGTTTACTTTCGGTAAATTAATAACTTTTTTAAATAATCTTTTGTTCTCGACTTTTCAATAGGTTCACGCCCCCTTGTAGAGTTGTCACGCCCCCTAAGGGGGGAGCGCCCCACAGTTTGAGAAACACTGCAATACATAGTCATTGTATGTAGGGAGGCACGAAGAAAATTATTCTAGAATATTGGGTCGCAAGTATTGAAAGTTTGAGAAGCACTGTTATAAGCCGAATTGAAACAAAAATCTTGTAAAATTCTGGCTAATATGAGGGCGAAAATGTTGCTATGTGGGTAAAATGGGAGGGGGGCGGATATATTAATTCAAAAATTGATGTAAATACAACAAGGCTGATGAATGCAGTTTTATTTTTGGCAACTGTAGCACGCTTTTTCGATTCATTTGTTACCTTTTACACCAACTGTGAAAGCAAAACTTTCTGCTCCATTTTTTTTTTTTTTTTCTGGAAAATGAGCAGGAAAAAAAATTTCGTAATGGGCAAGTGATCGTCATCTTATGTTTCATGTCCTGAAGAAATGTTAATGTAAATGTTAAGAACCATTAGGAAAATTAGATTCTGATATTAACTTTGATGAATTTTCCTTTTAGTATAAAAGTTACAAAAAGTTAAAAGATTAAATTTGCCTTTGCATGAATAATGGAAAATGTTAAAAACAAAGAAAAAAAATCAAGACATTTCTCTTGAACCACTCCATTTCCAGATTAGTGTATCGAGATCTTTCTTTTCTTTTCGAGATCCATATATACACCAACACCCTAACTCTGACAACTTAACTGGTTTGCCTGTACCTAGGCTACTGAAAACAGACTACAACCTGTTGCTAATACTCTGTAGGGCCACTGATATTTTCTTCTTTCTGCATTTGCACATATTTTTATTTCTTTTAATGAGGTTATAAGTGCTAGTGTGTGTGTGCGCGCGCATGCGTGTTTGAGAGTTGTAGTTTGTCCTTGGTACTGAAATACTTCTAATCAGGGATTTTTTTGTGGTGAAGCCGGGAATTTTTCCTTGCAGAAATTGCGATTCTTGAAAATATTCGATAAAGAACAGTGATTTGCAAGGCAAGGTCATTTGTTGTTTGCAGAAATGAAAATGGAAAGATAATCCAAAAAAGCCGATATTATCTCTGTCCCCATTTCAGTGTACGACCGTATTACACCATGCTTTAAATTGTGTACTCATATATATGTACACACACACACAAAACCCACAATCATTTAAAAGAGAGAAACGAGCATATTTTTTTTTTTAATACTAAATATAAGAAAAATTCTTTTAAGATATGTGAAACATACTTCATAGCATCCAGAGTGCACTTATCAAAAGCAAACATTTAGGGTATTTTGTGTTCCCCAATTATAAAATAAAAAATAGTGTGAAAATTTTAAAATTTAAAATTAAAATAAAACTCTTCCATTTTTGTTTTCTGTGTTAAGTATTATGCTTAGTTATTTGCAAAAAAAATGTGCCTTTTTTTTTGGTACATATGGGGCAAAAAATTGATCTCTTAAGAGAAGTTAATTTTAAAAAAGTTTCAAAAACTCTTGGCTTACACAAGAAAATATACGGTATATATGTAAGTGTACGAGGATATATATGTATTGGCAAAAATTTAAAGTAACAAATATTTTACCATACCATTTAATATTAAAATTTTAAAGGGAAGTGCTTTAGGCGAGTCGAAGTATTACGGTCCAAAGTTGAATATTAATGCATATGGAACCACCCAATTAATGTATGAAGAAGACATAGCTATTGAACTCTCTTTTCCTGAAGAAGGGCGTGGTCTTCTAATCACGAAGCAGTCAAATGGATGAGACATTTCGATCCATTGCATGTTGCTTTCACCTTGAAAAGACCTAAGGGCCTTTATACTTCTCAAAATATATCTGCGTGTTTAGAAGATATTCGTATATATATACAGAGAGACAGAGAGGAATAAATAAGAAACAATATTATATCTAGTAAAAGTGTTTTAAAAGTATTTCTTAGTATTTCTTGAATGACAGATTTCCTTTTATGTCAGAATTCAAAGGAAAGATATTTACAATACTTGGTCGAAACCTTTTCTGAAAACATTTGAAGCAATATTGGCAAAATAGTAAAAATGCCATTAGGTATATTTTGAATTTAGGTGCATACAATATATCGATCTCTTTGAGTATACATATATTTATATTTAAGAAAATGTCTAAGCTGTGTGTGATATGTTTGACGTTTGGAATAAATATTTATTGAGCTACAATATAAATAAATTATATTGAAATGTCTAAATATTAAAAAGGTAAATGTTACTTTTAATGTAACTCAAAACACACAAATACACACTCAGAAGTTGGAAAACTCTTGGAAGATTATTCCGAAATAGAAATAAAACAGAAATTAGGAGAAAAATGTCATGTTAAAGATATTAATTAAATGATATATGACATTATTATCGTTAACAAAAAAGTAAATTCTTTAGCTAAATAACATTTTAAAAGGCAGTTAAAGTCAGTTATACTCTCATTAAACACAAATGACAAATTTTGTATTTATTAAAACGTATTTAATTGCAACTTGTTATTAAAGTCTATGATAAAATAAATTTATGGAATATTAGCTGAATTGAATTTGTAAATGAAAGTATTTTTTTTATCACTTTTTATTTTGTTTTTTAAATTTTAAAACATGTATACCATTATAGACAGTTTTTTTTTAATGTGTGCACATAGATAGTTAAATAAATATGTATACACTGCATATATTTTTTTCTGTGTGTGCCTGTGTGTGCGCGTGCGAGTGTGTGTGTATGCGTGTATGTGTGTACGTGCACGTATGTGTGTGTATGCGGGTGTGTGTGCGCGCACGCTCGTGTGTGTGTGTGTGATAAATTTTCTCTTCAACTTTTGCTCTTAAAAGTAAATATCATTGTAAGAATCCGAGCGAAAACATTTTTTGAAAAATAACACATCTTCAAATATCTAAATATAGATATAAAGATGCTAAAAATGGTTTTTTAACATTTTTGTGAGAACTTATTTTAATGAAACATATATTAGTTCAATAAAATTTTTTACAACCCAATCAGTTCCTTGTCTCACTGTAAAACCACCAGTAACCACTTGGATAATTGCGATTTGCTATTTTTTTAAGTAGAGCATGCATGTAATGAGTCCTACTTTCCTATCTTTAAATAGATGATTTAATTATGTTTAATAAAACAATGAATTTAGATTAAATATTATCACATTGTAATTGATAACCTTAACTTATTACTGAAAACTAATTACAGCTCAAGCAAATTTGACTTTATTAGGATTTAGTTATACTGATTACTTATAGTTCGCTTTAAATCACTTCACAATATTGATGAATAAAGAATTTCATTTGGAATGCATATTTTTAAGAAACTTTTTGGAATAGTAGCTTACATATATCTATTTATAGAAATGGTATATTTTTTTCTTTGTCATTTCTTAAACCACACACAAAATAAACAAATTCTACAAAATTAAAAATTATTTTGTAATTGCTTGGTACATGATTATCCAATAAGTTTCGCAAAAAAATGCATACATTATAAATATATTGATCCTCCTAGTAAATTATGATTTATTTTTCAATCTCAAGTCAGCTTCTCAGTGCTTTAGATAGTTACGGTTACTTTTTTCACAGTTTACACATACCGGCGAATGTTATAAACCCTTTTATCAACTTATACAAATTTAAACATTTTACACAATCAATCAGTTAACCAATAACCAACCAGATATCATCAATTCGCTTCTTTTTTTATAATCTATCTATATTTTGTAATGGTGACGTGTTATATTTTGTGTATTTAAGACATATGTTTAAATACTTTGGTTAATTCATGATTGATTTACGTATTTGCACTGTTTAACTGATTCTTATTACATTGAACTATTTGGTGTAAGAGATGTAAGAGACAGTAAATTATAATAAAAAATAATTTTATTCTAATATTGAATTTTATTACTACATTTTAACATTTTTTTCTTTGTCAATAAAATCATCATTAAAATTCTATTTGGAATATTTAAAGTACGAAATATCTCCATAAATATTCTTTGTACATTTAAAAAAATAATGTTAGTCTCAAATTGTGACGGGGCTTTACCGCGTTTTTCCTATTAATCCTCTTGGAGAATCTTTGGGGCCAAACTTGAGTTTATTCACAGCCAATCCTCTCAAGAAGAAACCGTGATATTCAGATTAGTTAGTAGATATATAGTGAAGGATTTGTAATCTCAGGAAGAAGGAGAAAGAAAGCTGAGATGCTGAACGCCGTGAGCTGATGATAAGACGTTAAACTTAAAAGCGTAATTATAGAACTGGCTTTAGCAAGTTAAAGAAATTAAGGAAGTTAAAGATTCATTCGATAACTTTGCTTAATGATAAGTGGTTAGGATTCCAGGAATACGTTGGGAATACGTTTATTTGGGAATACGTTACATCACTTCTGATTGCATTCCTATAGTAAGACTTGTGTTGTTCAATATATTTATAGACAATAATAAATTGGGTTTATTATGGCTAACTTGAGTGATCAATCATTTCCTCATACAATCTAGGTCACGTAGATAAAGAGATGGTACCCCTAGGCAGGGGGGGGGGGTATCACAAAAGGCAGATGTCTTACTACAATTTTACATATTTCAGAAATTAATTTTCTCATATTTTGATTAACATAAATTGAACTTCATCTACAATGAACCAGTAGCTGCGTAATAATTGGTCAAGCATAAAAAAATACTGGTAATATAAAACATAATAAACATATAAACAGAAGTTTCTGTCTCTTTTTTATTTTTATTTTTACTTTAACCTTTCTTCAAAAACATGTTTTATTTAACTGATTTCTTAATAATTTACTATCATATAAGTAAACTCATGTTTATAAAAATTACAACACTATGAAGAATTCGTTTGATTTGTTTAAAATATACTCCACGAGTGACCTAGGATGACACAAATAAACGACTAAATGTACAAAGCAAAAGACGGAGAATACAATTAAAAAATCAGTATGATTTTTGGAGATGCATAGGAAATATTATTAATTGTAACTAAATGAATTTTTTGACTGATTTCAAACGCTTTAACTGGAAGTATTTAAAATCTATATTTTTTTTCTTAAGGGGATTCACCTATATGATGGGTTCAAAAAAATCAAAAATATTTGTTTTCATAAATTGCTGCCTTAACATGTCTAGGATACGGTGGTAAAATGATTTTTTAAAATTAGAAATCGTTATAATGAAGCAGCTGTTAGAAGAGCAGCTGTTCGTAGCTCTAAGTTAAGATTTTCATTGTTTTAATCGGACTTGAAACTTTAAACTCGTTTTTCTCAAAACTGTGTTTTTCAAACTTTCCTCCATCATATCTCAAGAACGGTTCGACCGAATGACTTCAAATTTATAGGATAGACTCAGCACTAATATATGCACCAAATGATCCATCTAAAATTCAAAATATTTCTATTTTTTATAGCAAAAATATAACAAAAAAACATAAGAAATTCGAAACTCTTTCTTCAGAGTTCTACCAAAAATCTTATTTTTGATATTTTCAATTGAATATAGTTCATTCGGTGCATTTAAGCTTATAGATTAAACTTATTAGATTAATTTATAATTATTCAATGTTTTTTTTATTTCAGAAAAGCCAATCAGCTGAAATTGTGAAGGAAGTAAGCATCCATTTTTTGGAGGCGGGTGTGTTCAGAGAGCTATATATATAACTCATGTTCTATTAGATAGTTTTATCTAAATATTTATATACATACTCTTTAAGGTATCCGACTACGTTCGGAACAGTGATTTTAAAAAAGTGCATACATGGATAATTTTCATGATATTTAGTGTCACTTAGATTCGAATAGATGTATACAATTGTTTTAAGGACGTTTTGACAAAAAAAAGTATTTAAATACAATATTTTGGCAAAAAATTAACTTAGAATAATTTGTTTTCAAAATGTTCTCCTTTTGTGAAAAATGCTTTTATTATAATAATATTTTGCCTGTATATATCTTAGACCTCTCTACAGAGGCTCAACTAGAATTTTTGAAATATATATCTTAGAAGTGGGTTTATCCATATTTTACGACAACAGATGGGAGCAATTTTAAGAAAAAAACACCGATAATTATTTCAATGGGTTGTAACTCCGAAAATAATGTGAATTTTTCAAAAATCATAGTTGAGCCTCAGTTAAGAGGTCTGAGCTATATACAGGCAAAATATTATTATAATAGAAGCATTTTTCTCCAAAGGATAACATTTTGAAAAAAAGATTATTCTAAGTTAATTTTTTGCCAAAATATTGTATTTAAATAATTTTTTTTTTTTTTTGTCAAAATGTCCTTAAAGCAATTTTATACATGTAGTCTAATCTAAGTGGCACTAAATATCACAAAAATTATCCATTTATGCCCTTTTTTAAAATCACGGTTCCGAACGTAGTCGGATACCTTAAGATAAATATAAATAAACGATATAAAACGTAAAGTTCTATCATTTTACTGGTTGTCAAAAAACATAAAAAAATTTCCTAAAATTGCTTAAAAAACAGGCTGTCGCATGGGTGAACCCCCTTAACATGCTATATTTTCCTAATAAAAAAAAAGAAAGAATTTTCGCGAGTATAAATAAAGGTGATCATACATGGAATTGGATTCTCACTGATTGTGATAAAATTCATTTTGAAGATGTATATTTTTTTCAAGGAAAAAGTAAGGGGTGGTTAGAGACCACCTCTATATACTCCTTCTCTATATAAAGTTCTAACAGCTGAACCACAAAGAAAAAGACACGCAGCACTCCAAATCACTAGCAACGACTCTGACAATCAATCAAACCATGGATACCTTCTCTAACAGGGATGCTCGCATGCACGATTTCGAATACTTTGACGGATCGTTAGTTTTCTTTTATTCATACAAATGTACTGACGACCACACGTAACAAAAACGCAAGAAAAAGAAAAGAATGAGATACACGTTTGTCCTTGAAGGGCATTTCGCTCAATAGGCCTTATTTGAAACAGCAGAAGAAAAAGAAAAGGAGTGGGCACAAATGCATTAAATTTATTTTCTGAATTTTCAGTATATATGCATAAGTAAATTTTCGCTTGTTTTTGAATAATTAATATTCCTTTTGGGGATATATTTAGATATTTTTTTTACTTCAAAAATATTCAAATTAGTAAATAAATAAGAGCTACTTTGATATTTTCTGTTCATCTGTACTGAATCAATAATGAAAAAAAAATGCTCTTTATGTTTTATGTGTGCTTAATGAGTAAGCACTCTATCTTTTTAATCATAAACTTTATATGTACTATATCATAATCAGTATTATTTTATACATATTCACAGGGTAGGTAGCACACACATTTTACGTTTAAACGATGTTACGTAAAGAAAATAATGTTTAACATTTTATTGTAAAAAATAGTTGTGATAATAAATTTTTAAAAGTTTGATCTCAAATTTATTTTTAAAAATGCATTTATAGTTTTATTTCCTTTTTATTGAAGGAACGCTAGGAAGAAATATAAAAGTGTTTTATATAATCGAAAGCAAATGAGAAATATATGCTTATCTTTGTATTTTGTTTCTGTTTAAATCTGAAAGCTTTATAATGTTTTGCTTAGTATAATAAAATTATTTGAAAAAAATTAACATGTTTTTTTTTGCTTTAAATTTTATTTTATTTTTAATTTTGTTTATTTATTTTGCAATTTAAGGTATTCATTTTTAAAAGGCTATGTTCGAGTGAAAGCTTCTTGCAAGGGTTTTTAATATGAGTTTCCATTACTCTTTTTTAAATGCATAATGTTTATGGATTTAAAATTTGTTTTATGTGGTTGATAAAGAAAACTTTAAGACAAACCTCTTTATAACGAATTTTCCATGCAACGAACTTTTTTTCGGGATTTAGCAACTTCGTTATATAGAGGTCCAACTGCATATCAGTGACTAAAAGTCAAATTGATACTATATTCATTAAGGTCATTATTTTATTCCGTAGTAAAGATATAAACGTCACTGGCACAAAGCGAATAACCCATAAAGCTTCATTTTTTTTTTTTTAACAAACTGCCCGGTAAACTTGGTTCACACAAAACAATTCTAAAAAGCGTCATCTATTGATTCACCTGAACCTTAACACTTTATAAGCATCCAATCTGGAAACTCATGGAAAATAATCCCAAGAACATTTAAGAATTTAATGATAACTCATCTCTGCTTCTATATAATTTATTCGGAACATAAATTTTCTGTGAAATGGAGAATTAATTCGGAGTCATTAATTGCATAAGATTATACTCTTATGCACGACAATTGAAGCATATATCATTGAAGCATGTATTTTAAATCAGTCTCAGAGTATTTATTATGTACATAAGAATCTGTTATGATCACAATACATGTTTTAAATGTTTAAAATGATTAACTTCTGTGATAAAATGTATTAATGTAAGTGATTATTCGTTTCATTTACAAAAAGTATTGGAATCAAAGATTGAATGATGTAAAATTTCCCTTTCTCTCTTGAGTATCTTACACCAAAAATTAAAAATAATGATATTCAATTAATGTTATTATATTCTTTCGTGTGAAACCTTAACAATCATTTTACAATAAATTTAAAGTGTGCAATAAAGTTCACTAATCAAATTACGTACATAATAAGTATCAATATTGTGAATGAATTTACGAAAAATGGAAACTTATAACTTTTAAAAATATTTCCTGGAAAATTAATTTTTGAAAAAAAATACTATTGCAGTAACATTTATATATTAAGATTTAATTGAGCGTGTTTTTTTATAATTATTTGTTAGCTCTGTTGATCCGTAAATAAAATATTTTTAACTTACCATTAAGAGACTCACAAAATTATAAGTATATTACTGAAAAAACTCCGACCTAACGAGTTACTTTTTGAAACATATTTAGAACAAAACAAATTGCACACGCATCCAAAATATGAATTGCTAATTTCTTGTACCAGCTATGTAATACATTAAAATCCTGTTTATTTAAATGTGTGATATATATTTTAGATGTAAAACAACAAAATAATAATTTTGAGGATAATTTTAGGAATATTAAGGTGACTGCCTACCTTCGGACCCCATTTTTTTTATAAAAACAAATTTTTGAAACAAATTGAGTGTTTTTAGGAAGAACATTAAATAAAAATATGTAAATACATAAAAAAATTTAAATAAATATTGTACTTTTAGAAAAATTGGTTGTTTTTAAGGAAATTTTACCAAATTTTTACTAAAACAGGTAACACTGTATAAAAATTTCTAATACAATCATCATATTTTCTTTATGCACAACGTACATAACATGGTGCTCTTCAAAATGAACAAAAATCTAACAGAAATATTAAAATACAAAAAAATTACAGACCATTATACATAATAATATGAAAATTTTGATATTTTTTAAGCTTTTTCTTTATAAAAACTACCTTAAATGAAAAAATATTTAACCTACAACAAAATTTAGGGTCCACTTTATGAAAAATAGTAAGATAAACATTCCCACAAAATTTCAAAACGTTATCTGGTTTGTTTCATAAGATATCATGCATCTGGTAAAGAGTTTCTTTCGAAAACATAATTTTGAGAAAAACTCATTTAAAGTTTTATCTTACAGCCCTTTTGCATAGAGTGATGTTTTTGAAATCACTATAACTTTATTTCTATTTCGCGTAAAGGAAAAAAAAAATGTTCAAACTACAAAATTTTGAAATAAAAAAAATGCCTTATGTAGACGAAAAACGACATTGTCAAGGTAGGCAGTCACCTTAAATTTAAAAATTGATTAATATATATCACGAACAGACTACACACAATTTACTGATAAATATTAATTAAACTCTTCTTTCTGCGGATTTTGAAAATTTAATTGTGAATTTGGAGTGAAGTAATTTATTTATATATATTACAAAAAAGAACCTATATAATAAAAAGAACTATATGTAATATTCAAATAATGATCTTTTAGAAGTCATTAAAATAACACTACTTCAACGAGTAAATTTTTTCTTCTTTTAACAAGAAATTCTGGTAACCAGTCCTTTCAATTAGTAGAATACTTGGCATTTCCCTAAATAATAGCCTTGGAGAATTTTCTCTTGGGTTAACTAATTACTCTGTACCCTTACAGTCTAATGTCAGAGTATCAGTTACTACTTTCTTGTATTTTACTTTTCACGTTGAAGTTAAGAACTTTTTTGCAACATAAAGACAAAGAAAATACCAGTATAATATTTCTCTTTACGTGTCTTGTTACTCGTGATGTTTGAGGGTAATTGACGTTCTAATAGTTGACGAAAGAATTTTAAAAAGGTCCTAATTTTTTTTTTCATAATACATAGTACTTCTAAAGACTAAATATTCAGCATCTCTCGTGAGCTAAAAATATTTTTAATTCACTTCATCTTAAAATAAAGTTTTGAAGAAATTTTTGGATTCGAATGCATTAATCAAGTTTTTAAAACTTTTATTATTTGCCCTGAATTTCTTTGTTGTAAACTATTTTTTTCAGGCATTTACAATCTTTAAAAAAAGTAAACAATTACTTGTTATTAATTATTTTAAAATGGGATTTGTTGTTTGGTGATGATGTTGGTCCATGACGGTACCAAATCAAACAGTACCATGGGATGAGATGACTGTTGATTGGAACGTAATGCAAAGTATTAATCCTACAATATATATGTGCACATATGGTTATATTTCTAATAAAACTTTTAAAACGTATAAGCATCTTAAGAAAATAGTAACTTATTATGTGTGATACGAGAAATAAATTTCTTTAAAATAGTTATATATATTTTAGCAGATGTAATGGATTGTATGGTCTGCTGATTATATACTTCTTTTGATAATGCAGTTTTATAGAAAAAAAATTCTGGAATAAAGAAGTAACTAATGAAAGTGAAAGAATAAAAATAATTAAAAAGTTCCTTTTTATTAAGATATTTGTGAAATAAATATTTATGCTTTTCATATTTCTCTATCATTCACAACATACTCTAATGTTATTACACAAATAAAATTATTTTAATGGTATTCCTGAATAACACTTCAAAATATAGTCCTACATATTAAATAATAACAACTATAAACAACTAATTTTCCCATTTAAATATTATGTATGTTTTTCACAGATTTAAGATTAATGAATATATAAAAACTATAAAACAAACTATAATAAAAAAACCTTTTCGTGATGTATTCTAATTTATACAATAATCTAAGCAAATTAAAGTCAACTTAAAATCCTAAGTATTTAAAAGTTTTAATATTTTTGAAGACATTAAATTAATATTTTTTGTTACAGGGGCACATTTTCTTATAGCATATAAACACATTCATTCGTCCTTATGTTCATTTTGTTATTATATTTTTATCTTACATTTTATTCGGAATAATATTTCAAATTATCTAAGGCATTTTTAAGAAAAAAATAAGTGCGTTAAAACAGGTTTTATTATTTCTTTTTTTCAAACTTTAAATATCTTATTATGCTGTCACAATCTGTTGCATATACCCCTTTCAGTCAAAGAATAATTACAAGTAAGACATCATATTTTTATTTGGGAAGCGACAAGTATATCAAACTTACGCTTGAAATAATATCCTTTTTTTTATAACATTGAAATACGCATCAAATTATACATAATTTAACAAAACATATTCACGAGAATGAAATTATTCTTATTTCGTTAACAATAGTTATAAAAGGAAAAGTTCCTTTAAAGAATCAACACTCTTGTATATGGTAATTGTTTTCAAGAATTTAAGTGAAACTTTTTATGTTCAAGAATCAAAACCCCTTTATTATTACGCACAAAGGCATCTTCATGGTGTTGTGATTATAACTATTTTGCCTAAAGAAAACGTACACTTTCCGTGCTCTTCGGGAAAAAAAACAACTTAATTACAATTTTATGGGTCTAGTGTATTTTTCACTTATTACAAAAGGATCTTCCAACAGCTGGTTGTTTTTCTTATTTACTGTTAAAACAAAGTTACTTGAAGAGTTTCATTGCAGCTAAAATATCCAAAAGCTTTTTAAAAAAAATGATAATTTTTTATTTTACTTTCTTTTATCAAATTGTAGAATTCATATAAATTAATTAAATATTTTTTTTAAAAAAAATTTAGTCTGCATCGTTTACTCTTAAAATAATAGCTACTTATATTAAAAATTATTTATCAACCAATGCAATTAGTATCTTCATAAAATCATGATCAAATATATCAGTATCATCATCAAATTTATCTATATAGAGAAATATTATTTTTAACTATATTTATTGTAATAATGTATTAGTTAGCAATAAAACTAATATATATTTAAATATTAATAACTCTATTAAACAATGTATTGAACATGGAGATATCCTGCTAACTTTTTTTACAATTATATTTCTAATAGTTCTCAGTGATATACAATATGTATTAATAACTATATATTATTGGCATTATGTTTCAATACTGGTATTTTTAACTAATTATACAATTATTCAATAGATAGCGCCATATGTTTATTAAATTAATAATATTATTATTTAAATTTTCTTGTAATCATTTTTTTCCACAAATATTTATATCAATATATATTTATGGTTTTTTAAACGTACATATATATATATGGACTTAATATTATTCTACCATAATTTTTAACTTTATGCGGTACTGATACTCCTCTGTTGTATTTGGCGGGAAACATAACCAGTTGATACACTCACGAAGTAAGTCTTACTATTTACCATTTGCATCGACTTTAAATCTATACTGTGAATACTAGTAGGCTATAATTTTATCGTTATATTTGATTAGTATAGAGATTTTATTTGTAACATTTAAATTTCTCTCTCCTAATATTATTCTTTCCTTTACTCTTGAGACATTGTATACACAAATTACAGGTGAAGGTTGGTTAGCCCTAAAACTTGTAAGCCCTGCAATCTTGGTTCTTAAGGCCAGGAGTTTGTTATTGTACTATTGTGCCTAATATTTCCTATCTTGAATAGTTATACTTAGGTTCTATAGCTATCTGTGTATATATATATATATATTAGAAATCGGCTTAACATTTCAACACGACTCTGTTTTTTTCTATTATGTTAAAAATTTCTGGTACTATTAAGCGGCTTAACCCTAAATCGCAGGCCTAATTCAGCGACAGCTTTAGCAATCATAATGGGTCTCCAGAGTCCGAAGACTATTTTTGCATGTTCATTTGTTATGTCTCTGTAACTCTACTTTCTTCCTTGTTTGGCCTTTCAGGTTAAACAACATTTTCACTTGGTACCTTATTTGATTTTATTATACTATATATATATATTTATTTAAATATTATATATATATATATATAATTAACTTACATCTAAAAAAATCTCTCATTTGCAACTTTACTTTTATTTTCCATAACATCTTCGAGTATTAAATTAAATACCTAATTATTTCTCAGACAAGATATTCTTAACACAACAATTCCGATCCCAGTTCACTAAATGTTATGGTGTTTGTCTGTACAATTCCACTCTTTACTTTCAAATTAAAAACATATACTAAAAATAGTTATTTAACAGTTCTGGAAACAAGTATAGAGCCCAATTAATTTTTTCGAGTCAGTTGGCGTTCGATTCACTTTGATGTAAGGTGTGCCAATTGCTCACAGAATTAAACTTTTTTTTTCACAAAATTCTAGACGTTGACTTGAAACATTATACATATAAAAAAATGTCTTGTTAATTTCCTCTTGAAGTTTTCAATCCATAATAGTCCTCAGTCCTCCGGTCCTTGGCTTAAGAGTTCTATTGCAGTTTATCTGCCAAACCATAGCCTTATGTCCTCAAAACTAAAATTTCAATTTTTTCAAATGAAGCATTAAGCAATCTAACATCATCCAAATATCTTGGCCTATCAGAAGAACTCTTACAGCAAATCATGTGATTTTAACAGCTTCTAATTCTCCATCTGTATAAATAGACTAGATTTCTAGAAAGAATAACGGCTGCTGTTTTTTAATGTTTCTTCTACTCCACCCACTAAAATGAACGTTTAAAAGTACCAAGCCTCATCAATGCATTTAACGACAGCATGAAATGATCTTATTCCATTTGAAAATGCCTTAGTTTCAACTAAATTGCTTTATATATATAAATAAATAAATTTATATATATATATGCGTGTGTGGGTGTGCATTTTGAAGGAATAACTATCTTACTTTCCTTCGTTTTTCCAATAACAATATATATTTATTTATTGCGACTGTTTTAAACTTCTTATGAATAATTAGCTTAACAAATAATTAGCTTAAGAAATTAGTTTTGTTCTAAAGAAATGGGTGTTATACCTATTTTGTACAAAATTTCGTAGTGAAAAAGTATATTAAAATTAATTAATTAATATTAATATCCTTTTCTTTTGAAATTATTTTTCATATGGCATTTTGTAGCAGCTTAAAAATAGGGAACGTAACAAAATAAATATAATTAAATAGATTACCATATATTTTTTTACTACAGCGTATAAAGGATGAGAATTAAAATTTAATTATATTTCATTATTCGATCAATAATTAAATTTAGAGGTGTTCGTTTTTTAATTGTGTAAATAAAAAAATACTCAAAAGAAATTAAAAAGTAAATAAGAGAAATAAAACAAATAACTTTTATTATCAGAGGATTAAAATATGTTTCAGATTTCGATATTTGATTCACACTTAAGATATTTTTACTAAACAATTATATTTTTAAATATGTAACTTTTGAGGTATTGTTAATTCAATAAGAAATTGACCATAAATTAAACAAACATTACAATTTCCATTGACATTTTTGCGGTGCTTCCTTGAATTTTATGTGGCAAATTTTCTTACATTACAGATTTACTAAATATTTTTTTTCCATAGTCTTCTCATTTTATTAATATCTTTCATTACTTTTTAAAAACTTACATTATTAACTCTTAACGAAAAAAAAACAATATGGTATACGGCTGGGTTTTTTTTTAGCATTTCTATTCTTTTTTTTTAATTCTATTCAACAGAAGTTTAAATACATTTCTAATATCTCATTCCTTGTACTGTGTAACAAATTTATAAATAATCATAATTAGCAGAAATAAATTTGAAATGATAATGCTGGGTAGGATTATTGAAATGAGACAGTACTTAATTTGGCGAAATAGCTATAACTTGACAAAAATAGACATTTTGCTCTAATTGCGAAGAATCTTTGTTCATTTTAGTCAGCTTCTACAATCATGAATTGAAATAATCTTACAGAAGAGGAAATGATAAAATAATTCTTAACTGGTTGGAATGTTTTCCAAATCAAATTATCGCTGAAAAGAAAAAGGGATACTTCTACATAAAAAAGGGACGAGAAGTTAATTTTTTTTATTAAAATGGAAAGTGGTAGTGACATAATTTAATTAGAACTCTTCCGACCATGTTTGAGTGTTCTGTCAAATATAATTATATTATTTAGTAGAGTTTCATAAATGAAGCAAAGACCTTTCCATCGAATTCGCTAAGGTTTTGACCGTAAAAATTTGTAAAAGTATTTATAACAAACAAATGGCTGTATTAGCTCTTATTAATCCTCACAAATAATTCTAAAGTAACAATATGAGATGAATTCAGCAATAAAACACTAGCTTCAACATTTTTAAGTAAAATCTTATGTAAATAATGTTTTTATTTTTCATTACTATACATATTTTTTGAAAAAAATAGATTAGATAAATTCTAAGATAATCATAGTACTAAAATTAACTGCATCATACAAATAAATTAATATTTAGAGCTGTGGTTCATTTCAAAATCATTTGTAAGAAAATATGCAGCCAGACTATTTGTTTCATAATGTTTTGTTGTCAATTATTTCCCCTCGAAGCTTATATTTAGGTTTAATTAAAATATGAGTTTTATTGAATTAGAGACTGACTAGTGCTTAAAGTATTTCAGTTGCATTTGATATCAATTATGTATTATTTTTTTAATACACAGGTTTTTATTAAGATGAATCAGATATGTGTTGCATATTTATTCATGAATCTTGTGATTTTTCGTAACGTTCATTGCTCTTAAAAAAACATTGGTAAAATGTATTTCAGAGTATGATTGTGTCTCGTGAGATTTCTTGAGGACGTATTGCATGGTTGAGCAGCACTTTTTTACGTATTTATATATAATTGTCTAAGAAACCCTCTAAAATTACAAATTAAATACACTGCATTACTGTTAAGATGAATTTGAAATTATTATTTTTTTTTTGTCAATTATTAAGCAAAATGTGCTAAATTCCTTATATAATTTCTCGGAAATTAAATTTTATTTAATAATCAATTGAAAATGTGCCTTGGCATCTAGATTTGAAATGCATGCAATGATTTATTTTTGGAGACGTAACTATATAACTATTTATAAGAACAGCTGTAAGAAATATACACCCTATAACAGAAAAAAAAACGCATCAAGAAGGAGTTGCCCGATTGTAATGAAATTTCGTATGCAAAGACAATTCAACCAAACATGCAAATTATTAAAATTTGGTGTCCAACGAATGAATAGCAGGAGCCACAGCGCACAGGAACTGCGCATTCAGCAGGTGTCTATAAGCGAATCTCAATCTGATAATGAAAATTTCTGTTGCATTTTGATTTAGTATACCTTTGAACAACTGAAAAAAATGTATCGCCGCAGGATTTGAGCTCATTTCGAGCAACTATCAGAGTTTGAAAGTGGTCGTAGCATGGGACTAAAAGAGGGAAGCTGGGCAAATCGGAGAATCGCTCGTCATATGGGTCGAAGCGATGCGGCCATTAGGCGATGCTGGCAAGAATGGGCGGACAGTGGCAAATTTCAGCGTCATGATGGTAGCGGTCGACCTAGGGCCACAGAAGATCAGGAGGACAGATAGATTATCAGATCAGATGTCACGGCGCTTGATTCATCGTTATCAGCCATCAAACATACGACCCTCACACAAGTGTCCACCTTGAACATTCACAGATGGCTGATAAAGCGAAATTTACCCTCGTACCCACCGCTACGCCACCTGCAATTCACGCCTGCACACTGTTGAGCTAGATTACAGTGGTACTTGAATCGATAAGGTTGGAATCATGCTGACTGGGGACGTACAGTGTTTAGTGACGAATCCCGCTTCCATCTGTGTCCTGACAATCATCGAAGACCTTTTTGGAGACGGCCAGGGCAGCGTGCCTATCCTGCTTTCACTATTGCACGCCACACAGGCCCTCAACAAGGAGTTATGGTCTGGGGTGCCATTTTCTTTTTGAAGTCGGACCCCTTTGGTCGTCATTAGAGGCACACTTACAGCACATCGGTACGTCGGTGGTATTCTGAGAACTTATTTGCTATCGTTCCTTTTGCAGTACCCTTGCCTTTTTTTTCAGCAAATTGCCAAACCACATATCACATGTGTTGCTATGAACTGTCTTACAGCTTGTCAAACACTTCCTTGGCCA
>BMAV01015742.1:56569-69831 GCA_019973955.1 Trichonephila inaurata madagascariensis | reverse complement strand
ATATTAATATATTTTCTTAAAGGAAAATGGCTATTTTAAGTAAACAATTACCTAAATAATTTAAAAATACAACTTCTTTATCTTATTCAAAAAATAATTAAACGGTTTTTTTTACTTAAATTTTTATCAAAGTAATTTATTTATTCAAAGGATTTAAGTTTTTTTATACCTTTATTTTTTAACAATTAATATCAAGGAGCAGATTGTCTTAAATTTCTCAATTGCATAGGAGCACCCTACAAATTGCATCCAACGCTTGAAAGAAATTTATGAAAAAATTATAGGACCAAAAAATCGGAATACCTCTTATCGTTTCATAAATTTAAGCATTGTTTTTTAAACCTTGAAAAAAAGACAAAATCATTTCTGCAAAAAGTGCATTATCTCTTGTTCTCATAAAAATATAAAATAAAAGCCTTCTTCCAGTCATCCTCTCGAAATAAAGCTGTTAAGAATTCTTACTTTTTCAACTAATTAATAGGTTATACATTTAATACACATATATATACAATATATATATACTATATGCAATATATATATATATACTATATACAATATATATATACTATATATATATATATATATAAAGAACTTTTTTAAAAAAAATTAAAATGAACATATCAAAAGTAAATCTAAGAGACATAACACAAATAAATAAGACAAAATAAAAATAACACAAATATTTGTAAATTAAGAATTCAAATATATAATCACAACACACATCGCATTTATAAACTAAATAACAACAAATTGGATATACATTATGTCAATTTACTAAATTTTGAATAACAATGCAGATAATGTAAAAAAGGTTTATAAAAGCAATTTTGTCACATTTTTTTTCCATTGTTTTTTCGAAAAAAAATTATTTCACTCAGAACAAATTAAAACAAATTTGAAATATTAATGTCATCGCGTAAACCTTCACTAATTTATTTTTAGTTGTTTCTCTTTTAAAATTAAAAAAAAAAAAAATTCAAAAACGTATTTAAAATTTCCAATGTTCTTCAAATTAATACCTGCGCTTTAAAAATTTCTTATAAAAATATATTACATAAATACAAATAAAGTATTTATTTTTTACTTTCGATTTTTATGCTTATTTATTTTGCGCTCAATATAAATGTTTATACAATAATATTCTTAGCTTTCAAAGCGTTTATAATTTTTCCAATAAAAACACAAAATCAAATTGATATAAAAAGCATATTAAAATGTATCTTATAAACTTTTTTTAAGTATTCCTTTACCTTAGAAAAAAAAATTCGGGGTATGTAACTTAAAAATATATTAAGTATTTTATGGGGAAAAACATTTTTCTCATTATCCCGAAAATTTAATAACATGTTTGAAAAATGTCGATTTACGTATCGAAAAATTATACATCACTATTCGCTAGTTCTACTCTTCTACCGTCAAAACAACAGTTACCCGAAAAACGTTTTCTCCGTCTAAATTAAATTTATCAAATAAGTTGACACTTTCGGAAACCAATTGGAATTTAATATCATGATGGGACATGTGCACACTGAAAAAACAATGTGAATTATTAGTCCCATAATCGATTGTAGTGAGAAAATAATAACTCTGTTATGAGTGCGTTGTTCCCTAGACAACGTCTGAAAAACTTCTTATTTTCTCGCATTTTATACGTTTTATCTCATCAAGAAAAACATTTTTAAAAAGTTTTTGAAAAGTTTATTGTAACGCATGAAGAGCGAAAAAAGTTTTTTTCCCCCCGCCGCTCGCTGGAAAAAAGGTAGAAAAGAGAGGAAAAAGTAGTGGAAGTTATCTTTACCTTCAGAGTAGAGTGAGAATTTACTGTTAGAATTGAAGATAGTTGTGCCGCGTGTTCGCGCTACTGTTGCTGCTCTGTATCTCAGCGCCCGGGATGTTACGCGAGACCTAGGGCGCTGCTAGCACGCAGGTGCCCTATTCTTTCTGACTATTGGTCGACTGGGGAAGAAGCATATATGACGTCACATTCGCCTTGCTTTTTCCCGCCACCCCCTGGTACAAACAAGCTTTTCGGCACAAAATGTGGCTTCTTCTAGTATAATTTGTGCGAAAAATGTCGACTTATATTAAGAAAACCTGCAACATATGGTTTTTGCAGAACTTCTTAAGGTTTCGGGAAGATAAACAAATCTTTAGTCCAAAATTTCTTTTAGATTTCCTACTTAAAATAACTCTCTGCCAGTTTCTTATATTTAATCTTTTCTAAGGTGAGATTTCATGGAAGCAGAAAAATCTGTTAGAAGTTTAAATTGTTTTTCTGAATTTTCTTTTCGGGTAGTTTACCAAATGTTACCTTTACTATACAAGCACAAATCCTATTACATTTGGGTTTTTTTTATCCTCTTTTAATATCAATTTTATAATTCAGAGTAGTTTTTAAATTTATGAAAAGTTTTTAAATGGAGTGACTACACTTCGAAGACATTAGTCAATTGTACGTGTATGCGAAGAGTATCAGGTGTAGTTTTGAGTGAATTCTAAGGCTATTGCATATTTTAAAAAAAAATATTTGTTTGACTGCTTTACATTTAGATAGATTATTTGAAATAAAAGATTTAATCTTTTATTTCTCTCATTTTAAATTTACATGTCTTTAACTTTATAAAATCATAACACAAAATCTTGTTTTTCTAAAAACAATACGGTTTCATTAAATATACGTGGGAGGAAACAAATGTTTAAAAATCTGTTTCCAAATCTTTTTTGAAATATTTTAAAGTTAGAATTTATCGTGAATTCATTATGCAGTTTGTTTCTGCGAAATGTTCTCCTAATGGATCCTTACTTTCAAATTCTATTTTCAACTTATTTTCTGATAATATAATGGCATTTCCAGCTAATTTTAAAATTTAAATTTATCGTGAATTCATTATAGAGTTTGATTCTTTGAAATGTTTTCCAGAAAGTCCTTTGTTTTGAATCATTTTGTGGTCTAATCTAATGTGTTTTCAACTAATTTTAAAAGTATTTAAAATTAAATGTTATCATGAACTTATTGTACAGTCTGTTTTTATTAAATATACATGTGTATTCCTTATTTTAAAAATATAGTGCATTATTTTTTTTGGTAAATTTAGTCGTTAATTGAATTCACATTAAAAACATTCCGTTATGTGTTACCTTCTTTTGAATTATAAACTTTTCACTCCTGACTTATAAGCTTCTATAATCCTATAAATTCAATCCTATATAAAAAAAACCATAGAACTGAGTAAAAAATTAATATTTGCTAATTAGTGAAGAACTATGTAAAATTCATTCAGAACAAAAGTCATCCATTCAGCTGTGTTAATAGATAAGTAGTTAGAATCTCATGGTATTTACTATTTTATTTCATTGTTATACTTTTCTTCAGCTCCTAGGCAGCAAAATATTTCTTCAAAAATTAAACATAAAAAAAAGATTACGAACATCAGTTCTATGAATGTCTAGAGTTCTTTCAAACAACTTTCTCTCTAAAATTTTATTGACAACTAATTAAGTATTTCGTATTCGTATTCCAAATATCAAGGTTGCTTTGGAAAAGGTTTTAGATCTTATAAGAAATTAATTTTCAAAATTGCAAATATTTTATTTTTTAATGAGAAATTTTAAATGTCAAGAATTTATTAATCGTTATAAGATGGATTAGGTACCGTAAAATCCGGTGTATAACGCGCACCTATATTTTCAAGCTGAATTTTTTAATTTTTAGGTCTATTCGCCGTATAACGCGCACACCCTTTTTAACAAAGAAATCTGAAATATTAGTGTACATTGCTCTTATGTTTTGAAGTTATTTCTCAGATGTATTAACCCAGACTTTTGAAAAAATATTATATTGCTATAACTACAACTCTTTAGTTTATATACAAGGCAAGTCATTTCTTTAAAACAAACAGTATTTCCATACATATAAAAATAAATTTTTTTTAAGCTCATCTCTTTTGTTATTTTTAAAGCTATTGTTTTTATACTTGACGTATAACGTGCACCCTTAAATTTCAATCTTATTTTTTGTGTTCGAAGTGCGCTATATACGCCGGATTTTAGGGTAATCCAAAATTGTATGACAGAAAATATTCATTTCACTGCTTTAAAAGTCAACCTCGTTTTTTTCTTCTAGTTAAAACTCAAGTACTTATATAGAACGTTATAATCACGTAGTGATGTCCTGAAAATATATGATTTTCCAATCTAAATTTTAAAAAATATTTAAGTCCTTATAATGTCTTTATATATTTTCGATTTCTTGTGATTCAACAATTTAATTGAACTGTTAATTAGTTTTATCACGTTAATGGTCTGTTACTTAATTTATATTTCTAATTTCTGCCCGCTAGGTGGCGTAGTTGCCTAGGCTTTTGCCCTGTATGACCAAGTTAGCGGGTTCGACCTCAGCTCACTTCGGTGGATTTTCATAATACAGAAAATCGATAACGTCCATGATTATTTTTTTTAATGGGGTTGTGCATTGTTTTTTTTTTTTTTTACCTTTGCAAACCTAGTTCATTCCCCAGGAGTTGGTATCACTTTTTTTTTTATTTCGGCACCATATAGGCGATACCAATAGCCTCAATTTTGACTCCCAGTTTCCTCCCCAGAGGGAGACACCTGAGCCCTGACGATGCAAAATTGAACTTAGGATTTTTACATGCCGCATAATCATGCGACATGGCCGCTGTCGGTTTTCTGCCTTAGGAAAATCCACCGACTTGGGCAGGGGTCGAACCCGCAACCTTGGATGCAGAAGGCCAGCGACAAACCAAATACGCCACCCTGTCGGCGGTCATATGATTATGCGGCATGTAAAATATCCTTAGAGTGTCTGTTTGACGGGTGCTCTAGGCAAAATTAATTTCCCAGTAAAAATTCTCATCTTCAGAGCTGAGTTGTCTCCATCTGGGGAGTAAATTTGGAGTTAAAATTACATTGCAGCAATTAGTATCTCTAAAACTAAAACTAAAAATTCCCACACTAAAAGGTAATACCATCTCCCGAAGAATGTATTATGTCTGTGATGGTAAAAATACTAATCCGTATCTCCATGTGAAATAAAAATAGTTTTTATTTTTATTTCGAAATTCTACAATTTGTATTATATTTTAATTAAGAGTATTTTTTATTAGTTGTACTTCGTATATAGATATTTTATTAAACAAGCATTTTTTTTTTCTTAATTTGGTGATAAATAAGACAAATTAAAATCAAAAGTAATATAAGTTATAATATTTTTAATAACTACTTAACATTAATTTTTGTAAAATACTTCGGCAATATTGAATCAGGAAAATATTTATAAAAATCAGCAAATATAGCTGATATTTTAATCATGTGTTCAAAATACATATTCTTGATATTATTGAGGGAATACATATTCACAAAATTAACCTTACTATCCAACATCCAACTATCTACGGCAATTGATTTTAATTAAGTGTAAGTATACAAATTAAATTAATGAGCTCTATATCGGTATGAAATAATGAATGAAATATCTGTTAAATTATATATATATATAAAATGAGATTTGTAAACATAATTTAATTCATTGCGTCAGGAGATTTCATGCATTTAAAAAAAAAAAAACTGTAAGCTGATTGAATTATATGTAATTTTTGTAGCTCAAGTGTTATACTTTAAAGTTATATAATAAATATACCTTTGATAAAAAAAAAAAAAAGAAAGAAAAAAAAACTGATAATATGAAAAAGTTATAAGCAAGAAAAGAAATGTTATACTAATACTAAAAAAATGAACTATTAATGACATATACTTGCATAAACCTATATATATATCATATATATTTCTCTCTCTCTCTCTCTTTTATTTTTTTTTTAAATTTAGGCAAGTTTAAAATATTATAGACTTCATAAATATTTGAATTATATCAAAAGGATAATTTTATTCATTGCGTAATTCAAAATCATTAAGAGCTTAAAAGTACTTGAGAATACAAAAAAATTCATTCTGTATTAAGGATATGTTAGCTTAAATATTTTTTATAGAAATGGAGAAATTCGGCAAGGCATGTGCTACTTAGTTTTCTTTAATATACTTTTAGAAATTAAGATTTTTCAATTAATAACAATGATAAAAAAAGAAAATACACGCACACGCCCAAATACAGCATGTTAACTTACGAAAAAAATAATTCCTTTTTAAAGACACATTTATTTAAGCATCTCTCTTAAAAATTTTAACTTTTAAACTTAATACTGCTAATGAATTTCCAACATTTTAAATTCAGAAATTCTTAAGAAAGCTACACACGGAAAAAATACGCTTCGCTTCGTACAAATGACACATCGTTTCTGTCAAAAGTTTTTGAAATGTTTCAATATATATATACAGCGTATTAAAAGTCTGTATTTCATTGAAATGAAAAACTTTATTTAGAGGAATGTAGAGTAAATTTATTTGAAGTTTATAATAATCAAAGTTTGATGGTTAAATTTAATGCTTACAGTACACAATATTGACCAGATATTTTTCCGAATGAGTGTTCAAAAAGTGTATGAAGTAAAATATTTTTAAAAAAAATAATAAAATGTCTTGAATTAACGAAGCTTAATTTTCAAAAAGATGACATCTTAAAACTGAGTATTGCTTTAAAAATTAAATAGCTTTGTTTCTAAAGTGCTAAACTTGGGGGAGAGAAAATAAATCTCAAATTATATGAGGAATTGATTAATAATTGTTAGATTTAGTTTAAATTGAAAAGAACTAAGAGATTCAAGAGAAATACTAGTGAAAGTCTTCGTCATTTTGAACCTCGTTCTGGTTAAAAGGATATTGTTTGAGCTTCTACAATATGCTTTGTAAAGACTTTTAGATCCCAGTTCAATTCAAGTTTTGAAACTTCTATCATTCAACACTACCAATCTTTCGGGGAATCCAGTCATAAGCCCTGGCAGTATGAAATGAATAAAAAAATGAGTTTAAAAATACTTTAAATTTGTAGAATAATATTAAATAGTACATTATTAAAAATGAAAACAATTTCAAGTTTTATTTGTGCTTCGAAATTGTTTTGAACAACTAACAAATATTTTTGAACCAAGTATTATTATCGAATATGCTTCATTTTTTGTGTATAAAAAAGATCAAGATATTTCATATTCCACTTGTTCATGACAAAAATTAAAGCAAAGGTTTATTCGTATTAGTTAATATTATGCTTATAAATAAGCTAAGTGATCAATAATACTTATAAATGAGTTGTAAGCTACAATAAAAATAGATTATTTACTGTGTGTTTTGTTGATTTTGTGTTGCGAATGTGTGCATGTGTTATAAACGGTGTGCCAAATAAACTGACAAAAATAATAGTAGGAGTAAAATAATATATTTTTTAATTATTCACACAAATAAGGTTCATATACAAAACAAGCTCCTTGATAATTTAAAATATAAAAAACATTTAAAAATTTATGATGTTAAAATTTTAATTACTACCTTTGACAAACGCATAACATACAATTTTTTTGCTTTAGACAAATATAAATAATTCTATTTATTTCCTAAGAGTTTTCCTAGGTTCCAATTAAAATTAGTATTAATTAAATACCATTTAAAATATCCCCTTGAAATACAAAATACACAGATGTTTTAATAGTAAATATTTTTGACATTCACGAAAACGTTTTACTCGGTTATTTTGTTTGTTACACATTGAAACGTTACTTTTTATTCTTTTTAGCTACATTTCACATGCTACAAAATATATTTTTTTTGGATTAGTTTCGGAAATTTCCCAGTGGACTCTTCTTTTTACCTTTCATCAAAAATGGGAAGAAATATCTTTTCCTTTCATACATTTAAAATACACCTTTTCTTTATTTACGAATACCATTTTGTACGTAACACAGCTGCAATAAATGTGATTCACTATCTGGAATTTGAATTTTTGGGAAGTAAATCCAAGATTTTTTTTTTTTCCTTATAAAAGATATGAGAAAATCACAGGTCTTACCAAACCGTCGAACAAACCATCCGCTAAATCTCTGTAAATGTACTTTTCTTGCAAATATAGCAACGTACTACGGTAAAAGAAACATTTGTAGCTCCTATTCGAACAAGAATACACGGTGTTTTTCCAGCAATAATCATTATGTCGGATTTTCTTCCCTCTGTTCGTAAGACTCCTTATTTGATATAGAAGGCTCAGTCTTTTTTAGTTATCTACGTACACAGCATGGGATACTCCAGATAATTAAGATCAATTCTTGTCTCTCTGGGTCTGATGTATGATATATATCTAGTTGTGTTACGCTAAGAAATTTCTTAAGGTATCCGACTACGTTCGGAACCGTGATTTTAAAAAAGCGCATAAATGGATAATTTTCATGATATTTAGTGTCACTTAGATTAGAATACATGAATAAAACTGTTTTAAGGACATTTTGACAAAAAAAAATTATTTAAGTACAATATTTCGGCAAAAAATTAACCTAGAATAACCTCTTTTTCAAAATGTTCTCCTTTTGTGAAAAATGCGTCTATTATAATAATATTTTGCCAGTATATAACTCAGATCTCTGTACAGAAGCTCAACTATGATTTTTGAAACATAAGCATTATTTACAGAGTTACAACCCATTGAAATAATTATCGGCGTTTTTTTCTTAAAACTTCTCCCCTCTGTTGTCGTAAAACATGGATAAACCCACTTCTAAGTTATATATTTCAAAACTTCTAGTTGAGCCTCTGTACAGAGGTCTGAGCTATATACAGGCGAAATATTATTTTAATAGAAGCATTTTTCACACAAGAAGAATATTTTGAAAATGGGTCATTCTATGTTCACTTTTTGTTAAAATATTGTACTTAAATCATTTTTTATTGGAATACTATTCTTAAAACAATTTTATTTACATTTTCTAATTTAAGTGACACTAAATATCATAAATATTATCTATTTATACGATTTTGCTAAATCTCGGTTCCTAACGTAGTCGGATACCTTAAAGAAATTAATGTGTTTTTAAATGGTGGAGAAATATACATATTTTATTATGCGTACGTTAAATTTGCACCGTGAGACTTACGTTGTAATATTAAGTAAAGAATTTACTATCTAAGCAAATATATATACTTGTGCTTCTCAAACTTCCAACATTTGCAACCCAATTTTCAATCATAATTTTCATTATCCATACAATAACAATGTATTGAGTGCAATAATAATGCACTTTTGATGTTAAAGGTACAATACGACTTTAATTATGAACCACACAAATTAGCAACATAAGTATTAAATTTTTTAAATGACGAGCCCGTGGATGTCACTCGCAATTGTAAAACGTTTTTAAAATAGTATTGATAAATTAATTATTAAACACATTAAGCGGTACTGAGACATTTATAAATATATTATATAAGTCTAAATGTGTGTATTATATTTTTCTCTTATGTCAGAATGCATTTTGTTTTGCTTCCTTTCATTAAATTATTAATTCTTTAAAAATAAGCTTTCATTTTCGACATGCTCACGCCCTCCGCGCAGAGTTATCAAGCCCTTCTAGGGGACGCACCGCACAGTTTAAGAAACACTGATATATATATATATATATATTTCAATTTCAATTAATGAATTTAATTAAACATTACAACCATTAAAAATTATATATATATAGCAAGAAGTCATTTGTTTAATTTTTAAAATAATATTTTTTTTTTTTTACTTTTCTATTCAAATATATATACTTATGCTTAGAATGTAATCGAAGTAGGCACCAGAATGTCACAATCGCCATGCAATATGTGATCTCTATGAATATGTTATTAAAAATTAATTTACCCTGAGAAATTTGAAACTAAGCAGTAACTAGAAAAATAAAAGCAAATAAAGTAGCATTTTTAATACAGAAGTCTCTGAAATAAAATTAATATTAACAATAATGAAAAAAAAATTTAAAAACTTTACATTAAACTCAATTGGCATTCACCGCTTCTCTTTTATTTTATATATATATATATATATATAATTTTTCTACTTTTGAATACAGCGTAATATTACAAAACGGAAAGATATTGATTACAGACCGAATAGAGAATGGTTATAATAATCTTAATTAATTTAATTGCAAAATATTGATTACAGCAATGTTTCTCGTATACATATATTTTAAAAAAATTCAATTATTTGTATACATTTAAAAATATTAATTTCAGCTCAATATATATTTAAATATTGCATTAATTTGAAAATACACACATCAATAAATATAAAATTTATATTCTTCAGTTGTTTTTTAATTACATCTATTTTCCTCTACATATTTGTTCAGGTGTCATGCGATGTTTATTTCAAAGTGAAACTGCAATCTTTACTAACACATATTTTTGAGGTTCAATTTTTACATTGATCGTTTTCCCCCTTTTATTTTTCTTGAATAATGTTTATATTCCTTAAAAGTAACTATCCTTATGTAAAAGTTTTTTTAAAATAGTCCTTGTTTTATTTACTTTCTGAAGTATATGTTTTAGCATTTGTGCTTAGGTAACTCTGTAAGTGATATTCAGAGTACATAGTTACATAAAGAATAAGTAATTTAACAGATTTTGTCCATTTTTTATTGAAATTTAAAACCAATTTTAATAAACTTCTGCCAAATTCTTAAGTAAATCATTTTAATAACTGTAAGATATGGCTGTTATTTTGTTATATATATATATATATATTATTATTATTATTAAGGATTTATTAGTCTTCTCTTTTTAATTTATTTACTGATATATATATATATATAACCGGTCTCTTTTTTTTTAATCAAATATTTGAAGAATATATTTATATTATTACGTTTTCACCTTATTATTTTTTAACATAATAATATTTCCTAAATCTATAAATTAATGATTCCTTCTTTAACTCAAATTAATTTTAAAAATAGCTATTTGTGCAATATGTTTTGTTCAGAAACAGCAATTTTGAGCTGTTAAATCAATTTATTTAATAACATTCTGAGTTTAAAAGTAATTTTTTACCGTTCAAACTTAAATAGGATTTTTAGTTTAATAAAATTCGTGTTTTATTTGAAAATTGTTATTAGGTCTGGAATATTTTACAGCAGTGAGTAATTACTTTTGACATTCACTGTTGGAAATACTCCTTGGAAGTCAATTTTTTTAATATTCTTAACAACGAAATATACAAATATTTTGCGTTACATATGCTGGCTGAAAGAAAAATTTAATTTTCCCAGCGATCCTCTCATAGGGAATGTAATAAAATAGAGAAATCGAATGGTGTCTGGGTTAAGTTTTTAATTTAACCTTAATTAAAGTTATATTAAATATTTTCTTATTAGGAGTAAATATAAATTGTTCATATAAGACGCAATCTAAACCTTAAGAAAGATTAACATAATATAAGGAGTGTAAAATATTCACTTAAATACCATAAAATCAGGCATATAACGCATACTTTTAATACAAAAAATAAGTTCCGAAATTTGTGGGCACGTCATACGCTAGTTATAAAACTAAAAACTTTAAAAATAAGATAAATTTTAAAAAAAGGGAAAAAAAAAAATTAGATTTCTAGATATATCGAAATACAATTTATTTTAAGGAAATCACATACCTTATATGAACCTAAAATATAGTAATTCTAGAATTTTCCTTTTTTTTTTCCAAAGCTTGGAATAATACCACGAATAAATGAATTCAAAAATAAGAGCTTTGCGAATGCACATTTCTGATTTCGTTACAAAAAAATGGGGGGAGGGGGAGAGTTATATTTCGAATATACCTAAAAATTAAAAATTGCAGCATGAAAGTATAGATGCGTTTTTTTTAAATGAACTATCATTTTTGAAAAGGTATAGGTATAGAAACTGAAAGCAACTTCAGAATAATATAATAAAGATTAATTAATGATTATAGTTAATTGTGTTTGGCCTACTGTAAAACCTTCATTTAACAGTTATATGAGATGCCGACTACATGAGCGAAACATCACAAAATTAAGAATTGTAAGGGAAAAACAATTCTGTACCTAATCCAAAGTTTCGTATGTGTATTGTTTACTTTTTTGGTACAAAATGTAAATTTTTCCATCAAATGTTCTTTCAACAACTTTCACATAAAACTCAAGTATATACTTCCATTTTATTTAATGTTTTTAAACTATAAACTTATGTAATAAGTTATAACCACAGGTTCATATTATATAACTTGGAAACATTTGTTAAATATTAATAATTTATGACATCGAGATACCAAGGCAATCTTCCAAAACTGAGACTAGCCAAAACGCGCGTGCTTTTGAAAAAAGGGTGTGGCTGTTCTACTTTAGAATGCTCTTCTACAGAATAATCTACACCCAAGAATCAAATACACTTCATGATCGATTTTTCCAATCTATTATCCACCTGCCAATCTGTCATTGTTGGTTTTACAAAAGAACATTCTCTAAATCTTTGAGAAGGGGATTGTCTCGTTCAATTATATTTCTGAGATTTAGTTTGAAATGAACTAATCTACAAACAAAGTTATAAATCTGAAAATAAAAGCTTACAATTTATACTAGTTTCCTTTAAATGATAGATAGAACCGGACAAAAAATATTCAAAATTTGGTATTACAAAAATGAATCATTTGAACACGAAACAAATATAAAAATACAAGGTGAGTACAAATGATGGACCCTATTCTAAAACATCATATTTTCGAAACTACTGCATATATTACAATAAGTGATACGTGAATGTAAAGAGAAACATTCCAAGTTTTTATTTCATCAATGCTCATCTGTACATTGAAGCTGTGATTGAAATCCAAACATGGTGACAATGACAGAGAAAAATTTTGCGTATTGGAGTATGCACGGGCTTTTTCTGCTATTTCGGTGCAACGTTCATTTAGAATTCTCTACGGAAAAGAAGCAACCACAAACAAGAGCATTCTGCGTCGGTATCAGGTTGCTTATGTTAAAAGAAAAACAGTGACTGGTCAAGCGTCTTAGAAGAAACAGCGGAGAGGGTGAGGAAGACTTTTGTTCGAAGTTCACAGAAATTTATCAGAGTTGCCACCTGTAAATTTGAGATGCCCTAAAAAAACGGCATGAAAAATTTTACGAAAAAAATTGTATTCCATACCGTATTGTTTGCAATTGACACAACAAATAACAAAAAACGACAAGTAAGCATTTCTGCAGCATTACGAAATATTGATAAAGCTATGCTAAAAATGTATGGAACAAATTGTACTATAGATTGGACGGATGCTGAGTAACAAAGATCACACATCGATAATTT
>BMAV01015742.1:0-47763 GCA_019973955.1 Trichonephila inaurata madagascariensis | reverse complement strand
GGGTTTTTTTGACAAATCTAGTGAATAAGAGCAATTTTTAGCTCAAGTAATTTACTGTTTAATATTTCTCTATATGAAGGTAAAAATATGCGCATTTGTAATGGAATGAATGTACTTAAATTTGAACCCACAATATTTGTTTCCATTCTAATACGCAAGCGTTGTGAAAAAGGAAAAATAAATACATGAAACTTACTAAATATTTTTAAAAATTAAGCTTCATATTAAAATATATGCTTTTAATGAAATAAAGTATAACGTGGAGCTCTATATATTATAGAATAAAACCTTATACTCACAGAGCAATACCAGAGAGCCTTCATTACCCTAAGCAAAGTATGAAACTCCGGCATTCTATAGAACGGCTAGGCGTTGCATTAAGCATTTTGCATATACTGCTGGACATTTTGGGGCAAAGTATGGAATATGAGAATTATTACATACTTTCTCTAGGCATGAATAGGATGACAAATACTATTTAGGCAAAGTATGAAAAAAGTCATGATAAGTCATACAAATTACGTGCATTCCTCAAAAATTCAAATTTTATTCTGAAAAAATAATGTGAGGGCTATATTGATTTTTTTTTCAAAATACGCAATGAAAAATTAAAGTTGTAAAGAAAAAATATTTGCCTTTCTTATTAAGGAAATATTTCCATATAAAAAATAAGAAATTACTACTTAAGCTTTTTTTTTAAGTTAAAGCAGTGCTACTCAAACTGTCAACATTTGCGACCTAATTTTTAATCATAATTTTCCTCGCACCCTTCCCCCCCAATAAAATAACAATATATTGATTTTAATAATATTGTACTTTAACGCTAAAGCTACAATACGACCTTAATTATAACCGTACGAATTATCAAGCTAAGTATTAAATTTTGTGCATGTTGCTTTTAAGTAATTTACTTTAAAGTAATAAATAAGTATTATTTTACTTTTCCTTTGTAATTTTTACACTGGAGCACAGATTGCAATAAATATTGAAGTGTAAACATGTCAGAATGTATTTTGTGTTGCTTCTTGCCAGTAAATTAATAATCTTTTATATTCGCGCCCCTCAGGTAGGATTATCACATCCCCTAGAGGGGCGAGCGCCCACAGTTTGAGAAACGCTGCGTTACAGACTAGAATCACAAACTTTGTAAGACGATCTTGGTACACCATAATTAATTTGTCTACTTTACCTGGTTGAGACTGAAAATCAATAAGATCTACCTGACGACGGGAATGAACTTCGAAAAAAAATTATAGGTTTCACAACGATGCCAACAATGCGTTTTTGTATTTGGTTTAAATTTCTTTTAACATTCTATCACGTTCTTCATGTCCAATAGCCAAATGCACATCATGAAGTACGTACAGTAACCCAGAGTTGGTGGCGTAATAGTGTAGAGTACTGGCGCATTCTTTAACAAGATAAATGTGATTTGTTTTTATAATACTTTTGTTTTCCATAATCATCACATCATAGCGATTCAGCAACCAAGTCGCTGGGTTCCTTTTTAGTAGTCATTTTGGTGCTTTTTGTGCATTATTTATTAACTTCTGGTAAGTAGTTTCAATTAAGAAAAAACAGTTTTTTTGCAGCATTAACTTGAATTTTGGACAGTTTATCGTCGGATCGTTGTTTCATGTCAACACACAGATCATGACTCCTTCTTCAATACTACAGCTTGCCCCACCATTTTCTTGCAGCATGGTAAAAAACAAATATTGTGTTGAACAAATTTAAATAAAACTACGTATTTTGACACTCCCGAACAAACCGCACAGTACACCTGACAAATTTTGAGGCACTCGATAACAGTGATGTGACTGGCCATATGATATTCAAAACGAATTGGAGATATATTTCATACTTTTGCATTTTACAGAATGCTTAGGAAATATGTGAATTAGGAATCATTTCATACATTGCTGGCTAATTTTAGGCACTATATTTAATGACTAGGCATTCTACAGTATGCCGAATTTCAAAAATTTTTCTGGGGCATATAAAATAAAAGTGAATAGACCAACACGTAAACTATTATGTTTTATAAAGTTACCATCGAATTAGGGCAGTGAAGTAGAGTTAAGTTTTTTTTATACATAATAGTACAAGAAAATGGAGTATATGAACCAGGATTAAAAATCATTTAGGCCTAAAATTTTTATGTATAAATAGACAGAAAGCAATTGAAAAAATAAATTTATTTTGAATGAATGTTATATGAATAGAAATAGTAGCAATATTATCACATCTAAAAATATCAAACATAAATTGGAAAAACATATTCAAATTTCTAGAAAATGAAGTTAAAACTTGAATTAAGAAAATCTGTAGAAGAAAACGTGCAATGACAACAAAAAACAAACTATGTGTTTAGAAAGATTGCAGAATTGGCATGTTCTAAACAAAATTTATAATCTGTTTGTAATTATTAAATTTTCTGTTTGATGATTAAAAAGGTCATTATTTCTTTGAATAACATTTCTGAAACTTGAAGTGTGGATATTGCTGGTCCAAAAAAGCAGTTTAATAATATTAAATTTCAAGTATTTTGCTTGGTCACAAATATTGATTTTGAAAAATTATTATCAATTCTTAAATGTTGATTCAAACTTCCGCATTATTTTTGCCAAGATTGGTTTTTATTAAGTTCAAATAATCTGGATTGTTATACAATGTAATTTATTACTAAAACTAATTATACATCTTCAAATAATGCGAGGTTAGAGCGAATAAAAAAAACTTACCTGCTATCAGAAGGTTAAAGACATTTATTTATTTGGTCTTTTTTTTCTTTCTAGAAACAAAATAATTATTCTCATAAAAAAGTACATTCATTTTGTCTAAAGCCTTTATAAAATCCTTCTCTCATTAATACAATTAAACTCTAGTGTTTAGCATTTCTACATTCGGTACTTTGTGTATATAGTGGTATTATTTTTCAAAATAAACACATTTAAAAATTATTCTTGTAAAAAATTTCAAGAAATAAAACAAAAGGATATCAAATCGATAGTCCATTTCTGAACTTATTTTCTATTTCCTACTAAGATTAGAAAATAACCATACTCAACTTATTTACGATTGATTTAGAAACTGTATGCACCAATGAATAGGAATAACGATCATTTTATGCCCATATTTATAATCTGAATTTGTCCCGTAAACTTATGTAAACACGATGTATATTAAAACTGAAATTCATACATCGTAAAATATTTCAGCGAGATATAACACATTCAGTATATACAGTTAAACTTCAAGACAGTTAACGAGAGAGAGAGAGAGAAACATACTTTACTTTTTTAATGTTAGCCTTTAAAATGATAGACTAACGTAGATCACACATACACGCGTAGAGTAAATATTTAACTCATAAATATTCATTTGTTATCGATATATATTGCATTTTTTTTATACAAAAACTTAAATTAATTTCATCTAATATGGATCATACGACGTCAATGTAAGTATTTAAGAGAATTTTTTTATAAAATCAACGTGGTTTTGAATTCTCTTACATGAAAGAGCAGACTAAAATTATAATAAATGAAAAAACACAGTATAATCAGTAAGCAAGAAAATGTGTATTGGCACCACCAAACGACATATGCAGATTGCATTGTTATGTAAAAATTATGATTAATTGTACCTTCTAATAAGAGTAAGAAAAATTTACGTATTAACAACCCAAGGGAAAAAATGCTTTTCCAATATAAAATATGACAAAATATATTTTACCATTTATTATTAAAAATGCAAATATGTGTATTGTGTTTGATTAACAAATTGAATGTGTAAAAATTTCTTTAATAAGCTGAATATGAAATGACATACAAAGCAAAAAAGGTACTTAACTAAATGTTTTGAAGCCTTAAAAATTATTCTCCCTCTGGGTACGAGTAAAAAAAAACTACTAAATATTAATTTATTATTCCTAAATAAAAATATATATTTTTCTTTTGATATTGTGGAATTGTAATACTTGAAAAAAATGTATTTGAAAAACCACTGAAGCATATTGAAACAATAACAAAGTAAGTTAATATTTATTGTGATAGAATAGCAAACTATAGCAGGTTTATTCAACATTTTATTTCGTATTTTGATCCAAATGTAATTTGATCTGTTTATGGAAATATGAACGAAGGAGAAAATATTCCTTTGTCAGGATTAATTTTTTTGATCTAGAATTGAGTTTACAGTAACAATGCGTTTATTGTCATTTTTGCAGTTCACAGACGATATTTGATGCATTTGGTTTTATACTTCACAAAGGCTCAGAAATTTGAAATTTGTTTTAAAGCAGCGAATAGGGCATTTGGTTATTATTACGGATAAGCACAAACAATTAATTCAAGTTAAAGTTGAAGTATTAATGATGTTGAAGTAGTAATGAATTAAATATACTAATTGAATATTATCTCTCATTATGTGTTAATAACTTAAAATTGATGGATTTTTTTTTTTTTTTTTGTTCAGTATCATACTTTTTTCCTTTCCTACCTTCGATGAGTCTGAACTCTGCACGTAATCATATTATAATTTAGCAAAACACAATTATTTAAAGCATTTGAACTATTTTTACTAATTAAAATACAGGGTGGTCCCGAACTGATGGTACAAACTTCAAGGGTAGTTACAGGACTCTGTAACAATCATTTATTGTATACGAATGTATGGGTGCAAGTGACGCGGTGAGGTACAAACACAAAAAATAAGAGACGAAAGGAAAGACAAAGTGTTTATTGAAAGCTTTGTTGACAACTGTAACGTTTACAATAACTGTTCAAAAGTGCATCTACCAGTAGCTATACGTGCTTGATAGTGTTGATAGAGCTATTGGTGTACACATTCAAAGATGCCAGGTATTTCAGCAGCTTTGGACATTTGAGCAGTGAGATTCTCATATGGGTCAAGTGGAGTCGCATAAACAAGATTCTTCAGATGTCCCGATAAAAAGTAATCGAGGCTCGATAAATCGGGAGATCGGGGGGGGGCTAAGGAACTATCTTTCCATCATATCTCTTGAAGTTGATGATATAACAGCTAAAAAACTCCGTGATACGGTATTCGTTGATCAGGAAACATTCTTAGCGCAATTTTACTGTTTCCATTTAAGGTATCCGACTACGTTCGGAACCGTGATTTTGCAAAAGAGTGTAAATGGATAATATTTATGATATTTAGTGTCACTTAGATTAGAATACATGTATAAAATTGTTTTAAGGACATTATGACAAAAAAAATTACTTAAATACAATATTTTGGCAAAAAATTAACTTAGAATAAACTTTTTCAAATGTTCTCCTTTTGTAAAAAATGCTTCTATTGTATTAATATTTTGCCTGTATATAGCTCAGACCTCTGTACAGAGGCTCAACTAGAATTTTTGAAATGCATGGAAGTCTATTTATCCATGTTTTACGAAAACAGAAGGGAGAAATTTTAAGAAAATACGCCGATAATTATTTCGAATGGTTGTAACTCTGAAAATAATTTGAATTTTTTAAAAATCATAGTTCAGCCTCTGTACAGAGGTCTGAGTTATATACAGGCAAAATATTAATACAATAGAAGCCTTTTTTACAAAAGGAGAACATTTGGAAAAAAGGTTATTCTAAGTTAATTTTTTGCCAAAATATTGTATTTAAATAATTTTTTTTTGTCATAATGTCCTTAAAACAATTTTATACATGCATTCTAATCTAAGCGACACTAAATATCATGAAAATTATCCATTTATGCGTTTTTTTTTAAATCATGGTTCCGAACGTAGTCGGATACCTTAAACGGCCGTACATGTAATGCATGTCTGCTTTTTCGGCATAAGTAGTCTCCCTTCGTAGACATCAGCACAATTGCGAAGGGTGTTTTCCTCTATTGAGATGCATCGTATTGAACTGCAGCGAGACATCTACTGTCCCTTCCCCTCAACGCAACCTCAACCAATAACTGAATTTCTCTTTTCTTTTATTTCCCCTATTTCTACTTCACCGCGTCACTTGTGTCCATACATTCCTATACAATAAGTGATTGTTGCACACACAATGTTATGTATCTACCCGTAAAGTTTGCCCCATGAATTCGGGACCACCCTGTATAATCTCATGTAATGCGATTCCCTGACCCGTTTTTTTGTTCAGGAGGATATGTAAATTTTACTTATATAATTTTAGACTTTACTTTATTACTTTGGATAAAATACTTGTTTCTTGCTGTTCTGAAAGTATATTTTCTAATAGAAATGTTTGAGATAGGTCAAATTTTAGTATTATTAATGCTTGAACTATGAATATACTTCCATAGTATATTCATAGTTTCAGAGTTTATAAAGTTCAGAATTAGGATTTGTAACATACAATAAAAGATAGTTTACTCATTTACTAATACACAAAAGAATAGTACATTTTACATCTAAATGATATTTATGCTTTAAGCATAATTTAAAACAAAATTTAAATCACACATAGATTAAAAAACCCTATAAACACATATACACACTACAATAATGTAATTTTACTTCTTTTTATATCAAGAGAGAGGATTTGTTGTCTTCATCAAATAAAACACTTGAGTGAAAATCGATAAAATAGCTTCTTCAAGTTAATAAATCTTAACTAGAAGGAAATATATGCTCTTGAAAATAACTATAAATCTAATCTCTAGAGTTAATAAATCTTTGGTTGGGACCATCAAAATGGAAATGTGTCCTTAAAGAGGAAAAAGACGTGACATTCTAAAGGTTTATTGATGACTGAAAACTGTGTAACTTCGCATTATTCATTCCTCGACGCTGCATTGTGTACTGGAATTGAACGAGGAAAATTATGCCTTTTTTTTAGTTGATTTAAATATCTTTCAAACCAGATGGCTTACTAATAGATTACTTCGTGTCTGACAATTCAATCTGTCAAAAATAAATTTTCTTTGAAATCGTAGTTAAATAAATAATTTGAATACTGTTTTATAAATGTTGAAAAACAACATGTAAATGTAACAAATGAATTAATGGTTTCCTTAATATATTTTGGACGTAAGTAATGCACATGTTTATTGATCAGTTAAGCTTATAACTATTATTCTGATATATATATATATACGAATAGCTATAAAATGTAACTAGGCAAGATAGGAAATTTTAGCCTCAGTAGTACAATAACAAACTCCTGGCCTTTGGAACCAAGATTGCAGGTTTAAACAAGTCTTAGGGCTAGCCAACCCTCGCCTGTAATTTGACTATATACTGAGCCAAAGGGAAATGAAAGAATAATATTAGGAGAGATTTAAATATTACTAATAAAATACACTATACTATTAAAATATAACGATAAAATTATAGCTTGCTAATATTACTAGTATATATTTAAAGTCGATGCAATAAAGTAGATAGTAAGACTTACTTTGTGAGTATAGCAACATGTTATGTTTCCCGCCAAATACAACAAGAGTAAAAGCAGAACCGCATAAAAATAAAATTAGTAAATTATGATGGAATAATATAAAGTATATATATATATGTACATTTAAAAAACCATACCATAAATATTTATATAAAATACTGTATATATATATACAGTCAGACCCCGATTTAACATATTCCTAGTGACCGAATATTTTGTTCGTTAATTCGGGATTATTCGTTATATCGGGATCCAAACAATATACGATTTTCTTGCATTTACCTTTTGGAAATTCTACAATACGTAACTACACAAAAATGCCCATTGAACACTGTTATACAACAGCTAAAAGTACTAATAGTAAATTATTACACACAGGTTAATTGTAAATTTTAAAATACTGAGTAATAGATGTTTGAAAATCTTTTTTTGATTTTTGACTCGAAAGAGTACTTTTCACAACTTTGTGCAAAGAAAATACTGCATCATTTGCATCCTGCTGCATTAGAGAGAGGTATGATTTTTCAGTTTCCAAGCAATGCAAAACATTAGAAAATGTAAACTGTGTGATAGGAGTTTCATTATCAATTTCTGCATTAGAATTGCTATTCATTGGCATCGACAAATCAACAATTTCCTCAGCTTCAGATGCACGCATAAGCAGTCCGTCATCAGATGTATATTATTCTTTAAAATCGTAAAATATTCCCTGCGTTTTAGAATGAGATGAGATAAGAAAATAATTTCATAGCTTAAACAGGTTTCTTCATTCATTTTAATCTGGGAAAGAGAAAATTCGTTAAATCGCGAAATTCGTTAAATCGGAGTTCCACTATTTATCAATATAACTCTTATTTCTAAAATGAATGCGTAAATACGGCTTTTAATAATAAAGGAAATTTAAAGTTCCAACTAATGAAAAAAAAAGTGTTTTAATTTTTATTGGAAAATAAACAATGTGATTCCTCTCTTCTACTTCTATTACAGTTTAAATTTTTTACTCTAACTGAATTAGAAGTACTTTATTAATTTGGACTATGGTTCTAGTAAGCATTACTTAAAAGTAATAGGGTTTAATTTGAATTCCAATTCCCCCAAAAAGGAAATTATAACACAAAAGAAAAATTTTTTGCTAAATTTTAGCTTGGCACACATATTTATACTATATATATGTGTGTGTATTTTAAAGAGAGATTTTGTCAAATATATATTCAAAAATATTAACTGGTTAAATTGTACTTGAGTTTTCCTGGCTTAGATGTTTTTCTCATGTTGCCCCACATATGAGTTTTTAAAAAATAACTATTCTAAATTTGTAAAATTTCTTTGATTAAAATAACAGCAATAATGCAGTAAAAGTATATAAAAATTGGTGTGTGTACGACCAGTCAGTTTTTTAAAAGTGTTCATTAAACGTAATCATTTTTAACATTAGGGAAATAGAAAAAATACTGCGTGAAGTGATCCCCTGAACATAAGAAATGCAATATATATGTGCCACATAGAACGCGATTGTAAACGTTGAACAGTTTTCAAATAAAAAATAAACAGTATATAAAATATCAGGCTTTTTTATTAAAAACAAAAATGGAAACAAGCAAAAATATTTGCTTACCGAATGTTTTAGAATAATGCCCATTCCACACCTTATAAAATATTTGACTTCAATAAAATTACTAAGCAACAGCTAATATTCATTTTTACATCATTACGCTACTTCATTATTTATTTTACTTGCCAAATCACATTTTACTCTTAATTAACTTTATCTAATTATTCAAACATGCTTTTGTTCTTTTGATGGATTAGTTTGGTCTCCAAATATGATAAACCTCCCCGCAAGGTATTAGTAAAATATCGATGATACACATACACACGGTAGTCGCTTCATAGGATTACAACGAAAAGCACTTTGCACATAGATGTAATGCATTTTAGATTTGATACTATTAGGTAAATAGACTTGGGATGTGCGATTACTATGTATGTAGTGATATATCTGTAAGCGGTCTAATCATGGATTAGTTGGTCTAGGGATGATCAGTTTCAATATAATTCATTGTTCGGTCTCTCGCGCTGGCTTTTTCAAGTATAATGACATGGTTAACTTCAGACATGACATGAATACCATAATTCTACAGATTACATTTTTTGCTTTTAGAGCAGCCGTAAAGGAAATGCAGCCATGCATATATATGTAACATGACTAGCGAAATGATAAAGGTGTTAATTATTTATTCCATGATTATGTGATATGAAATCTTGATCTGATAAGACATGTTCTTTGGGAAAGGTATACCATTTTATTGCACATTGAAACACACACGCAAACACAAATATGGACTACAATTAACGAAACACTTAGCACAAAGTACCCACAAGTCTTACATGATGAGGACAAGAAGCTTTTATACAGAGCGGAAACCGGAAGTTAAAAATTCACATGACTTCCATGGATTGATCTTGTGATTGGTGATAAGACATTGTACGAGGATGTTTTATGTAATCTTATTTTAAAAACGCTGAGATTTTAATTTTTTTAAGAGATAAAGTTATGATTATATCCCGAAACGAGCGTAAGCTACAGTTATTTATTTACGCGTGAGTCCTGAAGGGTCAGGACAATTACAAATTAAAAGGCTTTTAAGATGAAATTATCGTCAATTATATATATATATATATGCATACATTCCTTTGTAAAAAATACAAATACATGTTTGACTAATCCTAGGCAGTTTGCATTAAGATTGCTTTTATAGTTTTTTTTTATGTATCGACGAAAAATGATAAAAAAAGAGAGCTCTTGAGAAGCAACTGAAGTTAATATTTCTATTATCAATAATAATTAAAAATAAATAAACTTGGATGTTCTACATTAATTAATTAAACAAATATTTAAATAGAACTCCAATTACGAATGACTTTAAATAACTGATCTCTGATAAAATAAGCCTAAATTTCAAATCTCATGAAACTCTCTATTTACATTATATAGGTTTAAAAAGAGGACCCATACCATTAAACATGTGCATCAAGTATTTGACTGTATATACTTTACTTAAAGTACTTTGAACTTCCTTTTTTTCCGATTAGGAAATAACTATTCTGAGATTATATACGAAACGAAAAATGTATTACTATTAAGAAAAGCGTACACAATAATATAAGAATGTAGCATAGGTATTTTTTGATATTTCATATCTTTATATCAAAAAAATCAAAATCTAAATTAACATAAAATCACTTTCAATTGCTTAAGAAGTAATCAGGGGCCGAAGCCCAAACCTTCATTCTAAATGTGTGTGTGTGCTCTTCTATACTCTGAATTGTTTTGTATCTATATAGAGATAACTGGATAAGTTGTAGTTCTAAAAGTGCGCAGATTAATTTTTGATACTTTATTATTCTGAGAATTTTGATTTGCACACATAAATTTTTGTATTAAAATTTAAACTCCATTTTTCTTGTAATTTTTTTTTTTTTTTTTTGCTCTTTAATACGAGAGTGGTCCCAGAAGTACCTGACCCAACAAAGAAAACACGAAAATTTTGAAAAAAATATATTTATTTTTCAACTAAATATCTTTTCAGTTCTATACACTTTTCCCAGCGATGTTCAATAAGATCGATACTCTTTTTTATAATAAGAAGTGTCTTGTTCCTCAAAATAGCTATTAAATACCTACATCACTTCTTCGTCGTCAGAAAATTTTTGACCAAAGAGCCATTTTTTCAGGTTTTGGAATAGAAAATAATCCGAAGGTGCTAAATCTGGTGAATAGGGTGCATAAGGTAGCAATTCAAACTTTAATTCATTAATTTTGGCCATTGCAGTAATGGATTTGGGAGCACTTGCATTGTCTTGATGAAACAACACTTTCTTCTTAGACAAATGCGGCCGTTTTTGCTTGTTTTCTTCGCTCAAATGTTGCAATAAGTTTGCGCAATACTTCGTCGTAGATAGTGTTTCCTTTTTCAAGATAGTCAATGAAAATTATCCCACTCACATCCCAAAAAACCGACGCCATGACCTTTACTAGCAGAGGCAACGGTCTTCACCTTCTTTAGAGCCGGTTCTCCCTTTTCAGTCTATTTTTTCGATTGTTCTTTTGTCTCGGGTGTGAAGGGATGGACCCGTGTTTCCTCCATGGATATGAAACGACTCAAAACGGTGGTTTGTTGCTGTGAAACTTTGTTAAACACTCAATTGAAACATCTTCACGACACCGTTTTTGCTCTAGGGGGAGAGAACGCGGCACACATCTTGCACACAGCTTTCTCATTTCCAAATTTTCAGATAATATACGATGTACCGCACTTTTTTGAAATGCCTACTTTATCTGCTAGCGCTGACACTTTCAATCGACGATCATACAGTACGCTTTGTGGATTTTCTTCACCATTTCTGGTGTCGTTATTCCTTTGGTCGACCAATGCGATGCTCGTCTTGTCAGCTCGTACGTACTCGTTTAAACCCAATATTTTACTGTTGTAAACGAAGGAACTGAATCATCTCCCCCTCCAGAGTATAATCTAGTTCAGATTTTATTTTGGTTGGGCTGAGGCCTTTCAAATAAAAGTATTGTATCACATAACAATGGCCATTTTTCTCCATTTTCACAAATCACTGAAAACATTCACTATTGATGGCTGCCAAACGAATACTACTCAACGTGGTGTCTTCAAACTTGAAATATATGTTTTATAGATTACGCACTTTCTAATAGAGGGATATTTTTTCAAACAACTATTGCCATCTCTCGGTCAGGCCGGGTACTTCGGGGACCACCCTCGTATAGGAAAATGAAGAAAAATTTGTCAGATTTATACAATGTTAAGTCTACGATCTTAGTCCTAGAGTAAGCAAATATAGGTTATTGAGACTATTAACTCAGATAGATTTTGTCTATTTGTTATGTTTAATTTAGATTATGGCTTTTTAATATATTATTAATGATTATATCTATGTATAATTAAAAAAATCCTAGGAGATTTAGAGCTGAAATACACTCATGAACAAAAAATTTGGAGCACTAAGGATTCGTCAAAATGAAACAAAATTTTACATACGTAATGACTACTTTGATATAAGTAAATGATTAGAAAATCAAAAAGAAAATAGATAATTAATTTCAGAGAAAAAGGCAAAAGAACGGAAGATTTAATACCCTGTTGAACCCCCTCTATATAGTGCAAATGCACGAAGCCATATGATAGGGCATTGAGGAATACAAGTTCTGTATGATGTCTTGAGAAATTTCGTTCCATATTATCTGTTACCTTGCCTCTAGTTCGTTCAAACTCGTGGGATGCCCAACTCGCCGTCCCAAATCATTCCAGATATGCTCGATTGGAGACACATCTGAGGATAGGGCAGGCCAAGGAAGGGTAGTAACAGTGCAGAGACAGTCTTGTGACACCCTTGACGTGTGAGGCCGAGTATTGTCATTTTGAAATATGGCTCCTGGGAGCGTTGCATGAGTAGCAACACATGTTATTGCAGGATGTCATGGACATACCTCTGGGCTATCATAGTGCCACGGATCAATACTAGGGGTGACCATGTATTGTAGGCAATGGCACCCCAAACCATCACACCAGCTGTGGGAGCGATGTGTCGCTGTAAAGTGAAGGCAGAATTGTTCGACAATCGTGCCCTTCAGCCAGGCGCCTTCGTATGGTTCGAGAAGACACAGGGGCCCCTAGTGAAGGTGCAACGTTTACCTGGATGGCGGTCAATGAAGCAGTTGGCTGTACGCATGCATTTCTTAAGATGTGGCGGTATTTTCGTTGACTGGTCTGTCAAGGGTGTCCTGAGCATGGTCTTCGTGTAAAGGACATCTCTAGAATCCACTGGTCCCAACACCTCCTCACTCTACATTCAGAGCGGCCTAATTGACAAGCTACTCGCCTAGCTGAGACCACCCAGCTTCCATCATGACGATGATATGATTCTACCCCTCTCAAACTGCGACAGCTGTTCATATTGTCTTAGAAAGCGTGTGTAATGGCATGTCTATCTCAGCTCTTTCTTTGTAAACGATTCAGCACGCTTAAAGATAATTTGATTACCTGTTGTATACTCCACGGAGAACGACGTTAAACGCACTTTACCGGCTATACGTAATGCGCAATCACGCTGCATTTCTAATCATTTGCATATCTTCCCGACATGTACCTTAATGCCAAGTTTTGTTACGATCCCGCAATTATTTCTTGGTGTTCTAATTTTTTTGTCTGAGTGTAAAATATTTTATTCATCTATTCAAGTTCAAATATATTTTTTAAACTTGTAGTGGGTGACACTTGATATTAATACAGTTTTACAAATATTAATTCATTAATAATATTTTATTAATGATTAGTACAAACAAAAATAATAGTCCAACATCATACATAAAAGTGCTCGTTGTGTCTCTGTAGAACAATGGATAGCGCGTTGGATTTCAAGCTTTCGTAGAATGCTAAATATTACCCGGATTTAATTTTTTGCTGAGAGCTCCAGAACCAAATTAATACTCAAGGGATTGTTTACATGTCACATAATCATATAACATGCATGCATGTAATTTTCGTATTCAGAAACTCTATCGGCTCCAACCTGGATCAATCCCACAAACTTACAAAGTGGGAACAATACCTCTCAGTTATATCTGAAATGAAATTTATGAATGAAGCATCAGATATAATATTTTTAGAATTGTTTGTTTTATCACAAAATAAAAAAGAACAAATGCTAGAAGTGCTCAAAACGTCTTCACTTAAGCTTGTTAAAAAGACAAAAACTGAGAATCTACTTTTTATTTTCATCTGTTAATGCTCTCAGAAATATTACATCAAGCTGAATCCATAAAAAATAATGAATGCATCAAATATTTTGGTTCAAATCTTTTAAGTCGATCTCCAACATTCAATCCCCTTCACTGTCTTTTTTTGTTTTGTTTTTTACTTATTTGTTATTCATTTCAGATTATGCATATCTGTCTCTCTGTGGAATGATTTACACAGATCTTTCTCTGCAATCCTGTATTTCAATGAACCATCGTTAAAGAAAGGGTATTTTGAAAAGAAGCTTAGAAGAAAAATGTAGGAAAGAAAGAAAAGACGCTTTTAATGAAACAAAAATAGCATCTGTAACCATCGTTAAAGTACAAATGATTAACAAGCTCATTAGAATTTGCATGGAATGAAATTGATGAGGTTGAGTTTGCTGAGACTCCGATTCTTTTTAAAGAGCTTTTTTCTAAGTTAATGTATGTAGAGAAATATATTCGGAAAAAGGTTCAGTAATACAGTACGCGCGTGCTCGGATAATTTCATTGATCGAATAATCCTTCCTTTTATGCTTTTTCATTAAATTTTTGAAATGGAATTTACTGATCTTCTGCAAAGTACTAAACGTGTTAGTTTTAATCTATATTTATGTTTTGTTCTTTAAGAATAAAAAGTAAAAGAGCTACATAGCATTTTTTGTTCTTTTGTCATGGCGAAATGCTTAGAAAAATGTGAATATAATCAAATGTGAATATTTCTGTACAATATACCACAGGGAATTAGCAACTAGTTATTATCAAAAATATGGTATCTCATATTGAAATTATCAATTAGATTTGTTTAGTTATTAAAACAAAGGTGTCTTACAAAAACATTTGACTTTTTGAGTAATATGAAACAATTAGGCAAATTCTTGTTCGTTAAAGAGAATTTCATTGTTCCTTGTTTAGCTTATTGTTATCATAAAATTATAGATGTTTAACAAATCCACTAACCTTTTGTTCTGTTTGTAATACTAAAATCATTTTATTGGCTGAATAATTCATTAAGACCTATGAGTTTTATTGTGATATTTAGCTGTTTAATTTCGTAAAATATTTTATTCTGTACTATATTAAACTCTATCAGAAAACACACGCTTATTTTCCAAAATTGTTTACATGAAGAACCAAAAGGGTTACGAATAACTCATTTTACTGTTTAGTATATTTCTTTGAGTAGAAAAAAATAAATTTCTGGCAGACTGTGCTTTAAAAAGAAAATAGCTGCAAACCATACTTGTATCACTTTAATAGATTTAACTTATAATATTTTGACTAAAATTATAATGATAGATTCTAGGTTCTCAATTTCTTTAGTTTCAAAGCGCATTTATTATTTTTTTTCTTGTTATATTTTCCAGCTACCACAAGCATATGTTTACTTATAACTTCCACCAAACAAAAAGTCTTTCACAAACTACTTAATTTATATAAAAATAACTGTGTTTTATACTTATTCCGATGGACGTGAGTTTTTTCAAATGGAATTATTGGTTTGAATTGGAAAAAGATCTGATAATATAAATAATTTTTTTTGTTATTGGTGAAGTGATTTTATTCAACAACTATAAACATAATTTTGTGGAATTAATATCTGATCAATAAATAATAAATTCCCTAGTGATCAGTAACGTATAACTTTTGCCTGCAATAAATATATTTTAAACTAAAGGGAATTTTATTAAATTCAGATGAAAAAAATTGAAATATTGCAGAAAATAAATAATATGAAATAACATTTGCATAATTATTTATTACTTAATTTACTTAATCAAAAATACAATTTCAATTCATAAAAAAATATTCATTTTTTTTCATATAAGTACTTTTTATTTTTTCCTTCAAATTAAACTCAAAATTTAAAAAAAAAATATTTCTAAAAGAAAATATAACAAGTAAAAATATTTTTATATGATTATGTTACGGTAAATTATTTTGGAACAAAATCAACATTATCATGCTTATATAAAACTTTCGTGTTGATTTTAGAGGAATGCTCATACAAAAATCAGTTATATGTCAAAGCACCTCCAAAATAATTGAGCTCAAACCCAATGGAAAAACTAAAGGTAAACAATGTTCGATAAAAAAAAATCTTTATCTAATTCAGAGCACATCAAAATATGATGGATTCCTACGGAGGAAATGTTCTGCATCAATATTTATCTCTTGTAGCATAATAAAAATTAATTTACCGGAAACATAGATTTGTAGAGTCATCAAGCAGACAACCAATACTTCTAATACAGTTTCCATATAAAGCAATAATCATTCCAATCACTCAATATGGCAAAACATGATACATCTAACACTCTTATTTCAGTGTTGGATGGTCCTTTCAGAATTGTCAGGGGAGATCGATTGTTAATATCAGCATAGTCCCTTTCGTGATCCATCAACGTGCATTACATTTCTCCCAAGAACTCGACAAATAATCTAAAGGAAAAAGTGCTAAAACTCTTATAAAAGACAAAATTTTTACATTTATATTTTTCTAAGCGGAACCTTATAAGTATACGATTTTTAAAAACGTAATTACTTAAAACAATGTAATGACTTATTTATATTGAAATATGTCATGTTGGTATAAACAGAGTTAGGATTTTTAAGGATGAAAGAAATTTGGACACGACTCATTTAAAGGAAAAAAATGCAAAGAAACATAGATAATTTGAATTTCATTTTTTTATAAAGTAGGGCAATTTTTTTTTAAAAAAAACTCAAAATTTCAACAAAAAAAAAACAAATTATTTAAATACTGTCATTTTTTTTTTAATTTTAAAGTTAAAATATTCAAGAATTTGCTTTTAAACTACTTAAACATTTAAATATTGAAAAAAAAGAGTCATATTTTTCTTATTATACATACTTAGAAATCAATATTATTAGCTATTACTCAAAATCACCCACAAAGAACTCTTAAATCATTGACAAAAAGAAGAAATAATTGTTAATTGTTTGAACAGGAACTCTAATTATTTTGTTTTGAATTAACATTGCATAATGGCTTGTAACGGGTACTTTTCGGGTTCTTCTATACTAATTCTCTAGGGGAAAATATTCTTTAAATGTGACTTTAGCTTAAAAGCCACTTTCCGTAGAAATGACTCGATTTTATGCAAATGTAACTACTATTTATGTGCCTGTCGTTGAGTATGTGGGTTAATGGTTAAGAGTTGATTGCTAAGAGTGCAATCCAAGTATCAGAATAGGTGAACAGCTACTGGGGGGTCGCAAGTCTTGAGATTAGTGCTCGACGTAGAATTCACCAGAATTTGGGAAAATAAGCCACCTTGGATCTGACCGAGCTATCAGGCTTCACGAAGGATCATACAAAGAGCTTTCTATTCCAGATAAGTACTTTCAACAATTTAGCACATCTGATTAAGTGTTAGGATTTCATATTGTTCCCAGATTTAAGTTACAAAATTGTATACTACATTAAGAGCTAAAGATAGAATAAAAGCAGCTATTTGTAAGATCATGTCTGCTTCCTCGAACCCTCTCACACCCACGACAGGCTACATGATGTGCATTAAAGAAGGATCACATACTCTCTCTCTCTCTCTTCAACGTCTGTCAAGTAATACGAATAAAACTCACTTCTAACTTCCACCCCCCCCCCCATATAAGAACATAGGGGCCTAATTCAGTTTGAAGTGAGCACTCTTCTATTATTTAAAACTACAGTCTCTTACCGGGACTCGTACTTAAATGTGCAAAGCTACGTACCCTTCAATCTAGTTCTCAAGGCTATGGTAGCATGACTACGTTGGCCTTCTAGTACTCTAAACTAAATCTAATTACGTAAAACACAGTACTGTTCAGGTGTAAATTTAATTTACACTTAACTTATATTACGATATAAATTCTTGTTGATTACAGATATGTAGGCGAAATTTTAGAAGTCAGGTTAGTTTTCAACTTAACACTTAATTTTTAAAGAATTATGTTCAATCGAAAATATTAATTCTAACATAGAATAAAACCAAGCACAATCGGAATATGGATTATTTAATATTTAAGCAATAATAATGCATATAAAGAGCATCTTAAACTTTGATCTTTCTACTGAAAAGTCGAAATATATTTGTTGATCTCATTTACATTAACTAAACCTTTTTTAAAAGTGGAAGAAAATGTATTTGAGAGAAAATTCTTGGAATTTGTAGAAGTAATTTTTTCAAAAAAAATAACACACGACAGAAAATATGCTGGTTTTCCCAACTGATTTACCTTTCTTGTGGAATATGTTAAATGAATATATATATATATATATATATATGCTGCTAAAAGTATTGATGCATAAACATTTATTTTTTGCTGCTATTTACAAATGTAATTAATTAAATTCCATAACAATTGAGCGAAAAAATTATTTACTTCCCGAAATATCTCTGATGTAGTCACGCATGTATTACATTTAACCTCATGAGATTCGAATAGTTTGTAAAAACGAAAAAATTAATTAAATACGTAAAATAATTTTCTATTCATATTCTGATAGAGTAGAAAGTTCTTTTTGTTTGATTAGATATAATTAAAGCTTGCGTTTTATTAAAACATATTTCTACGGCACGAATCCTTACATCCTAAAATATAATTAATGGCCTATAACACATGTTCTCAGTAAACGTCGCTCTATTAGATATGGATAGGTTGGATTTACTATGAATTAAGGTATAGGATGAACTCTATAATCTATGTACAAGGAATGACGATAACACCTCAATGGACCTCGCATTATCTTAAGACCACACGACGACTTTGTGGTTTGACAACCTGCAACCCCTTAACTGCCGATTAAAATTACACGATTCTCTCCCCAGTGTCATTGTTTTTCCCATTGGCCCGCGTCTGCGGCGTATTGGGGGGCGCGCGCACAAATAAGCGAATTTTTCTCTGAAACAAGTAAATTCTTCTCAAACACACTGTCCTAATATTTAATTGTCCTAATTGTTACTGCCTTCCAAAAACACCAGAATAGTTTTACTGATAGCAGCGCAAAGAAAAGAATCGTATTTCCAAAAGACGTATATATACGTTCGGCTCACTTAACACACCAATTTAGCAAGACAAATATATACGTCTGCTGTAGTTAAGGGGTTAATACTTAACGCGACAAAGTTTTAATTCAATGAGAACTCAACTCGAGCTTTGCCTTTTAAATTCATGCTTTGACTATCCGGGTACCCTATCTACGAATGTAATATTAAGTGCAATAGAATATGAATTTGGAAGTATTAATAACTAACTGTCATAATTGTTACTGCCTTCCAAAACCATCAGAATAGTTTTACTGATAGCAGCACAAAGAAAATAATCGTATTTCCGAAAGACGTATATATACGTCCGGAGCACTTAACACATCAATTGAGCAAGACAGATATATACGCCTGCGGCAATTAAGGGGTTAATACTTTACACGACGGAGTTTTAGTTCAATGAGAACCCAACTCGAGCTTTGCCTTTTAAATTCATGCTTTGACTATCCGGGTACTCTCTATCTATGAGTCTAATATTAAGAGCAATAGAATATGAATTTGGAAGTTTCTATAAAATATTTTACAATATTTTTAACTGGTTTATATTACTGAGTTTCTTATTTTCTTATTTCTTATTCTCTCACAGAGAAGTAAACGTACAATAAATATTAAAATACGTTACAACAGATTGTTTTGTATGATACTCTGATAACAAATTTTAAGAAATGGGAATATAAAATTAAATTTTTATCGATTTTTTGTTCTTCGAAACTTTATTTTTAGATATTGCATTGTTAATTTGTAAAAAAAAGTTTACTACTTTACAATATCATAACACATTTGGATGACAAATGCAAGCTTAAAATAAATAATAAAATTTCATTGAAAGTTCCATTAAACAACAACAATAAAAATAATTGATTGCATCGTTTGTCAAATAATTTTATTTTTAAGTGCGAAATTTACCGTTGATCAAAGGATCAGCACCAAAACCACGGATGATAGGTTCTTCCTGGATCCTATTATATGATGCCATTAAGAGCCGGCGTCTGAGATGTCAAATCTTGAACCACTCACAGGACTTGATTGTACGAGATATAATCGATTAAAACTTTTTGATAGCTTTCTTCTCCTTTTTTCATCTTACCGTGCGCGAGAAAAATAAAGCGAGAAATATCTTGGAATTCTGAATAACTTAAAGTATTTCCTATAGTTTTTTTAATGCTATAAGTATTTGAATTACAAAATGTTTTAATCATTTTTTGTGGTTATAAAATTACTTTCTCATATAATATTTTAGTCCTTAAAGCATATTTGCTGGCAAATTATAAAATAAAGTTGGTTTTTTTACAATTCTAATTTAAAAAAGAAAAACTCTTTACTAATGTAGAAGTTATTATTATGATATAAATGCAGTAAATAATAAAAGATAGAGGTTATTCAAGGAGTATCCAAATGAAATATGTGAACTAGTTTCTTGAATATGTTATATTTTAGCACTTTAATGCGTATTTGCTAGCGAATTGTAAATAAGACTTTTATAAATCTATAATTCTCAAAATCACTTACTTCTGTAGAATTCGTTAAATAACTAAACTTTTCTATAGACAGTATATGGTATCTTTAAACTTTGTAATCAATCACTTTGATTATGTACATTAGACTCAAAAAAAGTGCGATAATGTACAATTGTATCACAGAATTCCAAGGCAATGAAATAAGTGTTGTCAAGAATTAATGATTATCCAAGGAGTATTCGAATTGAATATGTGAGCTAGCTTCTTGTATAATATTTTAGCATTTTAAAACGTACTTTTTTGCGAATATTAAACTAAGGATCTTATAAATCTGATTTAAAAAATCATTAAATAACCAAACTCTTCTACAAGCAGTATATTGCATCTTTAAATTTTGTAATTAATCGTCAATTGTGTGAACTAGACCAGAAAAAAAATGTAATAATATACGATTGCATCACCTAATTCTAAAACAATGATAATAAGTGCAGTAAATAATTAAAGATGAAGATTATTCAAGGAATATCCCAATGGAATATTTGGTACAATATTTTAGCCCTCTAAATGAGTATTTGCTTGTGAATTGTAAAGTAAGGCTTTTATAATTCTAATTCAAAGAATCATGCTATTGTTGAAAAAGTTATACATACATAAATAACTAAAATCTTCTACAAACAGTTATGTCACATCTTTAAATTTTGTAGCCAATCACTTTGGTTATAAGAACTAAATAAAATTAGAAAAATGTAATAATAACGATTGTACCATAGAATTCTAAAACAATGATAAAAAGTACAGTAAATAGTTAAAGATGAAACTTATTCAACTAGTATCCGAAAGGAGTATTTTTAATTCTAATTCAAAACCTCTTACTACTGTAGAATTGATTCAGTATCCAGAACTCTGTTCTACAGACAGCTGTGTTTCATCTTTAAGGTATCCGACTACCTTAAAATCATGTGATTTTTTTTTAAAAATTGACAATTTGTTTATGATCTTATTTTATAGGCTATCTTATTAGCTTTATAAAAATACCAAGCTTTTTATTTTCCATTATCTAGAACAAAAACTACAAGTGTTTTAGTAAAAGCAGATGCCATAACTTTACATAAGATGTCAAACTTTAAAATGTGTTTTACTCGAAATGTGTTTTATTTATCGAAAAGCTCAAACAGGGACAGCGATTGCTCAAAAAGCTTTTAAAATAATTTGCTGAAATTTTGTGTGTATGTTCTGTATAAAAGTAGAAGTGTTTTATAACCTTCAAATTTAACAATCTCTGTTTTATTAAAAAATTTACAGTCCTTTATGTGAATATAATCACTGTTTCTTTAAGCAATTTCATATAATAATTTAGATAAAAGGCTCTAGTTTTTGTAAAAATTAAAATATCTCTTATACTGAAGGTCATTTCAAAAAAGAATAGCAAAGTAACACATCAATTGTTTATTAACTATTTGTACAAAGTGGGCCCCGTTTATGTAATTTTTTGTCAATTTTTACCCATTTTTTTCCCGTTTTAGTAGTAATAATTAATTTTTCTCTTCTTAATTTTAGCCTGTTTTTCTTAAAATGTAAAACATAAATATGAAAACCATAAAAATCTCTATATCTTCATTTTTTTAAAAAAAAGTTGTCGCATGTAGTCGGATACCGTAAATTTTGTAACCAATAGTTTAGGTTATAAGTACTAGACTAAAAAAGAAAAAGTAATAATATATGGTTACATCATAGAACTCTAATACAATGATATATAAGTGTAGTAAATAATTAAAGATGGAGATTAATCAAGGAGTATCTCCGAATGGAACCTGTGAACTAGAATAATTCAGATTTCCATCCAATTAATATGGCCTCACCTCCTTATTTAATATGCGAAATCATGGCACTCGGGAGACGGGTCGTGATATCCGTCGACGAAACGGAATTTCGGAAGCCGATTTTCACTGACGTGTGAAAGGAGCTTCAGTTGCAGGTTCTGCATTGTTAACATTAAATAGCTTTTAATCCAGCCATGTTGATGTTATTCTCAGTATGACAGTAAAAGAGTATTCCTCTTAAATACGTTTGCTACATAGTTTAACGCTTAAAATTTAAATAAACCCGGGCAGAAATACAATGGGAGTATTTTCTTTGACAATGACAAATACATGACATAAACTATTTTTGTTACGAATTATGAAGTGTTGATTCTAATAAAATGTGATTTGATAAATTTGCTTTTGTCTACAACTTAATAATAAATATTAATAAATTAATTTATCTTTAAAAGCTTTCCTATTACTCACACAGTCATCATCAACTAATTATTATCTTATGCACTCAAAATTATTGCACCATTTCAAAAATATTAATAAAACACACATTCGATTAAGAAGAAATTAATTATATATATATATATATATATATAAAGTAGCTGCAACATTCCTTAAAAATACTCTCTTGCCACATATAAACCCTGTAATATTTTAGATAAAATTTTGTCGACAGCCAAAACGAAACTAAAACATAAAGCTTCGATTGTATACTGAGAATTCATTATTCTCTTAGTATAATAGTTTTGATGTTGCATTCTAATTCTAAGCGTATTTCATTTTTAGGAATGAATCTCGGTCCCAATCTCTCATGTGAAACTAATATTATGGATAAGTTGCAAATTTTGGGCATCTTAGGGGAAACTATTAGATTATCTTCCAAATTTCTTATTAAGTTCGTGTTAATAGTTTCGTATTTCATTGTATACTTGTACACAAGTTTTAAGGGTATACAATGATTTCCTTTCTAGATATCCCTAGAGAAATCTCAATGTTTTCTGCCGTTGTATTTATCTACTCGTAGACACAGTTTATTATTACGTCTGTGATCACTTAATGGATTAAATATATTGTTCCCCTAAATTCAACAGGAAATGCATTCTCATTGATTACAACGTTTGTTCTCAGAATTATTAGTGGTAACATGTGCTACTTACACTATTGTCAGCTTTGTTGTATTTCTATTCTTCATAACAAAGGCTGATACGTGGAAGTGAGTTCTTTAGTTATATAAGTTAAAAATATGCATGTGTAATAAACATTTACCCGCCAATATTTCACGAATGATACAAATTCTTCACAAATCGAGGCATAATATTGAAATTAAGGAACAACAGATGACTCACCTTTACCAGAAAGATTTAATTAAAAAACAGAACATAGTTGCTTTAAATAGAATAGTGTGTAAAAGAAAGATGTGTAAAAGGTCAGATATACAAGAATTTAGGAGACATGGCTCTGGAGACAATTCATGACATCCCTAATTCGACATTAAAAATCTATACTGATGGTAGCGTGAGCAATGGTGGTATTTCTAGAAGTGGCATGCACATTGAGACACCTGATGGTACATTTGACATTAAGATTAGAAATAATAACTTCTGTTCTGTTTTTAGGTCTGAACTTGTTGCAATTTACAAGGGATTGCAATTCATTGACACGGCTTCTGAACATGCCTTCAAAAATATTTGGATTTTAACTGACTTCCGTGCTTTTATACAGCACCTTTCTCATTGGACAACTGTTAAAGACATGTGACAAGCCTAAATATAATGGATCTTGGGATTTGATTTTTTTCTAGACACACTATATACTTTCAATGGGTCCCCTCCACATTGGATTGAAGGGCAACGAGATAACCGAGATAGTTTGGTCAAGTTTGCCACTGCTGACACCGTCAGGGAAACGCTTGTCTAACTTTTACAAAACTCTCCTCCATTAAAAGGATGGAATTAAACACGATTTGGAGAATACCGCCTGCTCATCCTTGGTATGTTGGGAAAAGACTTCGTTGGTGCCACTAGCTCAATATGCCTAGAAATCAGCAGCCGACTCTATCGCTTCTTTAAAGTGGCCACATTAAGTCTCTTACTTTTCAACAGGGCCAGAAAGTCTTTCTTGAGTGTCTTTGGTACAAGACTAAACATGCATCCCCCAATCATATTCTTAATTGCTTGAATTTTACTATTGACTATGTTTTGGGAAATCATATTTTATTTTTGTATTTTTGGTGATTGTTAGTTTTATGGAGATGTTGCTAACCTCTCTCTCTACACCGTCTGGTATAAGAAACACACACACACACCAACAATAACGAATTTTATATAAACGAGGAAGTTTAATTTAATTTCTGAAATTTTCATAGAATTACTTTAAAGATAAGTAAGTATGTAGATTGGTTTCGGAAAGGAATTAAAAAATGAATTGGAAATATCTCAAAGTTAAATTGCCCATGAGATTTAATAAATGCCATAAAAGTAACACGGCATTTATTTAAAACTTTTTTATTATTTCTTTGGGCTGCGGATTGATGTTTTACCATTGCAGATCTAGTACATTCCCCGGAAGCTGGTATCTCTTTTTAATGTGGTACCATATAGATGGATACCAATCGTCACAGGTAATTTGATCTCCCAGTTTCCTCCTCAGAGGGAGGCACATGAGCTCTGACGATGAGAACCTGTACTAGGATTTGATTTTGCCGACAGCACCCTAGCCAAACAGACAATATAGGGATATTTCATTGTCCTATAATAATACGGCATACACCCTGTTGATTTTCTGCATCATGAAAATCCACCGACTTGAGAGGGGGTCGAACCCTTGATCTTGGGTACAGAAGGCCAGCTAAAAACCAACCACTTTACCCAGCCGGCATTTTGTTAAACAAATGTTTGTTTATTTCTTATTAATAGCTCAGTAGAAATTTCTAATAATAACAATTTAAAAATTCTTATACGACTTTTTCGTTAACAGAAAATTAAAACGTAAGTACTTTATAAAAATAAAAGAAAATATTACTGTGTATCAGTTATAAATTTTTCCATAATAAAATACAAATGGAGATTTATTCTAAACTGTGAGTTATTACTTAACCGTTTACTCGTAATAATCTACAACTCATGTATCTAACAAGTATACCTGTTCTTCGCACGGGTGAATAAAAATATAATAATAATGATAAAAAGAAAAAAAAATATTAATATAAAAATTTATATATATATATAATTAATATTTTAAATAATTTTAAATAAATTGCAAGTTAAAGACTAATTAAAGAAAGTTTAACCAAGTAAAATAACAAACTTAAATTAATAAATAAAGCTCAGCATTTCCCAGGTTCATCTGCCAATCAATACATAAGTTTAGTAAAAGATACATACTAAAGTAAACATATCTTTTAAGTCATTGAGGTGGTCGATTTCAGAGAAATCCATTTTGGTGTATCTGCACTTAACGAAAGAGACATGGCGGCTAAATTTCAAGTGTGTATCGGTCTAATAGTTAAAAAAGGGAATTCTTTTTTATTTTTTACCTATGAAACCATCGAAACCTTCCTTGATTTGATTTCAGCCAAACCCATTCTTAGGGGATCTCTACTCAACAACACAGAAACATGCCTGCCAAACTCCAAGTTTGTAGGCCTAATAAGATATGAAACGTAGATATTTTATATTTTATATTTACGACCTCTCCAATTCTTGAAAGTCTATTTTAGCAAAACCCCTTTTTATAGGATATCTGCTCAATAAAAGAAATGTGCCATCCAAATTTCATGTCAGTAGGTCTAATAGTTTCAAAAACTGGATATTTGTTTATCTATAACGTCGCATACCCTCTCCCGCTTTCGTGTCAAATTTTGAGTCTGTACGTCTAATAATTCATAAAAGATTTCTATTTTCTATAGCAGCACCGCAACACCACTTTGGAGTCATTTTTTTTTTTCAAAAAAATTGGTTCTTAGAAGTTTTCTATTCAATAGAAGTAACACGCATGCCCAATTTCGTGTCTATGGATCTAGTAGTTCCGGAGATTTCGTGACGAGGGAGTGAGTCGATTTTCTTCTATATATAGATAAGTAATAATGGAAGGAAAATTGTTTCTCTTTTTTTAACTTCATATATTTGTTAGTTTCCCATTCAAATTAAACCTCTCGGCAACACAATTCTTCTGTATATCTTAATAACTTAATACATAAAACCCCGCCGAAAAACCGTGCTGAACTCTGCAAACAGCCGTGAGAATCACAGACGAAAGCAGAATCGTACTGAAACGACAGCAAGTTCGCTGATTCGAAAAAACTTTATTTTCTTTCCAGTCTTCTTCCTTCGTCATCCGTACCCGACATATAATAAGCATTTTTAGGGATAGAGGGAAACTAGAACCAGAATTTTGAAAATGTTTTCCTCCTTCTTTCAGTGAAAAACATTTTTTTTTAAAGAGGTTGAGATTTAATAACATACACTTCAAAAACGGGGAGAAGAAGCATATTCTGTAGAAAAACTCTTTTCAGTTATATCTTCTAGAGTACATTAGGAATTTCCATCCTTTTCCGTTGAATAACTATTTATAAATTTTTTCTCGCAGTGAATAAATCTAAATACCGCTGTATTTCTTAGGCACAGCAAATTCGAAAGAAACCTGATATTGCTTTCGGGTATTTATCAGTTTTTGCTCTTAACTCATGCATTATGAGACATAAGGACAAGTTCGAATATACAGGCATAAATAAAACTTTTCTACGCAAAGAAGAATTATTTTCCTTCGGCATAAGGTAAATGCTACATAAAAATTGGGAAAAATATCAGTCTGCCGAATAAAATATATTTAAAGTAGCATTGTACTCTATTTGCAAAATTCTTGTAACCGAAATTGTGTATTGATCTTATTTTTTTCTTAAATAATATGATTTTAAACATTTTCAAAATTCTATCGTGGCTAAAATAAATTTTCGGAGCATGTGTAAATACGTTGAAATATGTATGCATTTAAATGCAGTTTTGAATACATTGCTTTATAAAATATTTCTTCAAGAATTTGATTTGAATATCTAAAAACACACACACACACAACCTATTATATGATAAAGAATAAATAAGATTGCAAAATATTCTTATGTTTCTATAAAGTTTTACCATTTGCTTTTGCAAAAGTCTTTCCGGTAATTGTATTTTCTGGGAGTTTTATAAATTGAATGGGGTACACACACACTCATATATATAAATGTGTGTGTGGGGGGGGGTATTATTTCTTAAAAGCTTTTTAAAGAGGTAGGTTATTTTTCAATGATATTTTACTGCAAAAAAATTATGTTCTTATTAGTATTCCTTTATTAACATATTATGAAATATTGAAACATCTATTTACTTGACATATAGTTCTACTAAAGCAATTGAAATTCAGTATTTGTAATTAAAATTAACACATTGAGACTCTTCTATAGAATAATTATAATTGATGGAGTTTAAAAAAAATAAATGTTTCCACACACATAAATTTTTACGTATATAGAAAAAAAAAGATAATTGTGACTTGCCTTTGTTATAAAAAGTTACATTTCCTTAAATTAAATGAGCTTATTTTAAGAAAATTACCAAATTCGTGAAAATAAGAATCCACGTACAAATATAATAGCACTATTCTTGAATTCATCCCTCAAATTTATTTTCTTTGCATGAAGCGATTTTGATGAAAAGTTAGCATTTGATGGTATTATTTTCTAAGGGAAAATAGTAAAGTTAGGAAACAAATTAACATTGCGTGGTTTACGACACTTTTTTTGCAAATTAAATATTGTGTGTGTGTGTAAAGAGTACTTCTATATCAAATTATGAATATTATGAATACTTTTGTCGATATGTGTAACAATTACTTCTGTTATGAGTAAAACAAACATGCAAGGGGGGGGGGTATTTTAGTACCCCTTTCTTGTTTTACCGATGCAGCTCATTTGAAAGAAAGGGAAATCGAAATACTTAAATAACGAAGGGAAACATGTTATCAGTTTCAAAATAAAAGTGCGATATTGGTATATCGTGTTATCTGAAACGGAAAATACTCGAAGGATTGGAAACATCATTTGAAAAAAGTCAGAAAATATCTAAGAATGAATATGAAAGAAGAAGAAATGCAATCTGAACCTTATATAAAAACATTTCTATTTTTTCGTTTTTCTCATTTTGTAGCTTTTCTGGTACGATTAGATACTTGGAGTTTAAACAGAAAGAGTAAGTGTACTGTAAGATTTTACTAAAATGTCGTATCTGAGTTAAAGTATATTTTCTAATGTATTGCTATTATTTTTTAACTAAAATGCATTTAAATATAGTTATTGTTCTTGAAAATATTAACTGTAAAAAGCATGCAATTATTCTGACGTATAATTTTTCAAACTCCATGCTTTTTACTTTATTGAGTATCAAAAAACATAGTAAATAACTAAAAAGTAATGCATTTGAGCCCTTTTTTATAATTATCTATCAATGAATTTAAAATAAGATAGGAGAAACTCTCATTCAAGATTAAATCTTAATTTAGTGTTAATTTGGGGTTGTTTTGAAACATTGTTACTAAATAAAAGAAAGAAATGCTTAAGAACGTTATACGACTTTTTAAAATGAAGAAAAAAAAATTTTAAATCTTTTTATTAAAACTGAAATGCTTATTGAACAGTTTTTTAGTATTTGCGATAGTACAAAGGCTACAATTTATAATACTTGCTCTTGAGCTTTCTTTAAAGCCTGTAGTTCGAGGAAAATTAAAATTTAAAATATTTTTTTCATTATATACGAATAATAAAAATATAACAAAAATACTTGTTATTTATATTAAGTCTAATTTTTAAAAAATAGATATAATCTGCAGTCTTTTTTCAAAACTGGAGAAAAGAATTGTAAATAGGGAGCCAATTTATTTTTTAAAGTTCTTTTATTCCGAGTAAAAGTATACTGAAAACTAAGTAGGAGAAATAATTACTCCGCTAAGCCGAAAAAATAAATCCCTTTTAACGAAGATTCTTTTTAAATGATACTAATTGAAAGGTAACATTACAGCATTCTTTGGTTCGATTCTTTCTAGAAAAAAGCACAAAAGATTAAGGAAAGGAAATTGTAGCTCTACAGAAGCCAGACTAAAGCATTTCCTGGGAAACTGAAAGTATTTCCAACCAATAGGATTGTACCTAAGTGGTAAAGCTTCACTTTCCTTACTGCTATAGATTTTCCTTTCAGTTTATCCGTTTTCTATTTCAGCAAAAGCAATAGGGATTTGATCTATTTTTACTACAAGCTCAATTATTTTGAAATAGTTTTTCTTTAAGCCAAAGGTGAAGAAGGTGTTATATTTTTTGAGAACACTCAAATTTCTTTGTCTAAATTCTAAAGAGAGGATTTATAAGCACTCTTTTAGGTGAAATGTTTGTTTTTGCTTGGTTTTTGTTGACAAATACGATTATCTTTGTAAACAGGCTTTAAAATCTGAAGTATTGGTTTTATGTGCTACATGAATAAGAAATTTATATAAAGGTAAATATAAAAATTACTTTATAATTTTATATATGTACTAAAGTATAATATTTGGAGTTCTCTCATAAATAAAATGGATAAATGAATCTAATTTTATTACCTTTTTTGACATGAATGTAGTTATTCTTCATTCTTTAAAAAGTAATACTAAGTATGTATTCTTTTAAATTTACAAAATATTTTATAGTGCATGAAAATTGTTAAGGAACAATTGCTTTTTTTTCAATCAAGCATTCCTCACAATATGATAACCTTAATAAAGGGAAATCCAGAAAGTGAAATAGGGCAGGTCTGCATAAAAAGCAAGGCATGAAAACTTTTTATTCATTCTAAATTCCATGCAGTTACGCGTTTGGCGAAAACAGTGCAGTAGATTTTTGATGTTATTTCAGTAAAATTTTGCTTGTTATTTGAATAATTAAGTACAAAATATATACAAGACACACGTCATTCGAATGTTTGCTTTGGTGGTTAAACAATTCGAGGGCTCGAAGCAAGTCAAAGTGTCAGTACTTTGGTCAGAGTAATGGGAGTGACAAAAAGTGTAATATCATGATTTTTTTTTTAAAAAAAAAGACGTTGAAGGTGGAAATACTATACAAAAGCATGTCGATGATCGTGAAAGGAATACCACACCTTAAAAAAAATCAATATATACCCTTAATGGTGAAATGGAACGGGTATTTCATTCCAAGTTAGATAGCTTCAGAAGACCCTGCATCCACTACCGGTACAAATGTATAAAACAGAACCATTTCTAGAAACATAAACGAGTTTTTGATTTATATACATACTGTGGAATGTATCCCACTTCTACCCCGCCATTATTGAGAAAGATTACTTTGGTCTAAGGAGCTTACTGGTTGGGGTCAGCAACAGTTGTCCAGAGTGATGAACTGCGCTTAATCCCGTTTCACTGTGACAAGTGATTGTGACCTCCAGTTAGTCTGGGGAGAGAGGGGAACACTATATGAAGCACCGAATATTCAGGAATGTCATCGATATGGATATGTGGGATTATGTACAATAACAGAACACCATTTGCATGTTTGAGCGAGGTACCGTTACATCTCCAGGTTTTGTAGATAGATTATTCTGGATCATGTTCATCTTTTTAGAGGTGCAATAGATCTAGACTTTCTGTTCATGGCCGACAATGCGCACTCTCACAGGACCTGGATGTATCGAAAATACAAAAATGTGAAAATATTTAACGTATAAAATGGCTAGCTTACTCCCCTGATCTAAGTCCTATGGAGTATGCTTTGGAGGCTTTTAGAAGATATGTTTCTCTAAGAAAAAAACTACACTCTTTGAATTATCCAAGATCTGACAGTTATCTTGAGATAGGAGTGGGACAATATTTCCGAAGACTCCTCAATAGCTCATTAGGGAACATGATTAACAGATTCAAAATGTGAATTAGTGTCTGAGAAAGTCACGCACCTTACTGAGGTAACATAATTGTCTCATTTTTTTCAAGGCTGTCTGAAAATGCTCCAAAGAGCCTTCCCTCCCCTCCCTTATTTTCTTTTCTGCGAAATCTATCCCATTTCACATATTAATTATGCTTGAAGTTTCAATTTTTCAATCAAAGTTTATTACATTTTTTTCTCTAAAAAATGGGACTGTTTCTTAGCAATTGTCAAGCAGTGTATTTTTTAAAATCAGAAAAAAGAAATGCTGGTAATAGGATCTTCATTCAGAGAGAAAGAGAATTTGGATTAAAATGCCACATTTTAACATGCATTTATATTAGGGCCCTATGCACTAAAATATATTATATAATCATTTTTTTCTTTTTATGTAATTATAATATTTAATGAGTAAATGTGTTGCAATTGCGAAAGCATGTTAGAAACCCGAAGGAGGAAAAAACTTACAGAATTTTCCTTTTGAGAAAAGTAATAAAATTTTCATTAAAAAAAAAAATACCGAATTCATGAATACATAGAAAAAAGCAAGAAAAAAAACTATTCTCAAATATAAAATAGTAATTGCACAGTAAAAACTCATAAATTTACAAAATGCACTCACAATGCAATTTTTTTTAACTGTATGATAACATCTGTTTCTGGCAAATATGAACAAAAGAAGAAAGAAAAATGTTAGAAGGTTTTATAATTGCTTTTAGGATTGATTCATATTTAAATTATGGTATTTATTAACATAAAATTTTTGCTTTTGCATTTGTGTTTAAAATTAATGCTGGTCTTGAAGAAAAATTTATTCTTTAATCATTTGTTTCTGCCCAACTAGCCTCAAAGAATGAATCATGAATTGGTAAGTATTTGCTTTTAGAGCGGAATATATCCTTATCTATCCTGTTGTCCTAGTATTTGTAAAATGAAACTTCATATTTATCTTCATAATTGTACGTAATTCAACTATTTTTATATTAATTTATTAAAAAGAAAATTCACAAAACGAATCGGAAAAAAGTGTGTCTTCTAATGAACCGTATAAAATATAGAAAAGTAATCGTAGTTGTAATCACATGTATGTTTGATGAATGATTATGGCGACCAGAAACTCAAAGCTCCTCTTAAAACAACCGAAACGATTCTTAAATTGGAATAACGTTCAGATGCAAAACCGACAATATATTATATATTCCAATAAAATTGATTTTATTTGAATAAATAGGGTGATTCGCTACCAAGTAGACAAATTTGCAGTGTATATGGGGTAAAGAAACGATTCAGAATCCCATAGAAATGCGTTGTTGCACATGTCGCAGTTGCGTACTGAGGTATGAAGAAGCAGATAAAAAGAACAGAAACATCAACACATTAATGGGACAAAAAATATTTTATTCAAAGGTTGTACTACAACAGATGATCGAAGTTAGAAGTTATCTGGCAGGCCTGTAGTGGCGCTGAATGGAATTATTTTCGTTCTGATAGATTCCTGGAATGTCACGTATCCTCCCGGCAGCTACAGATTTCGAACGATAGTCTTCAACTAAAGGAACGAGCGTCTTGTGCACCAAACTCTTCATATGACCCCAGAAGAAATTCACCCTTTATAGGTATGGTGATCTGGCAAGCCAATGAACCAAGTTATCACGGCCTAGTCCCCCTCTGTCCAAACGTTACATTGAGGTGTCGGTGGATAAGAACTCCGTAATGTGGAGGAGGTAATACAGCATTCTTGGAGACTACCTTATTGGAGATTACCTTACCGTGTCTTCTACCCAGCCCTTTGAATGACAGAGCATATCTGATCTTTTTCAACAAGTTCTGCCCCAACTTCATGACGCAGAACATGTTCCTCCGTCTTTGCACCGCTCCATGTGATACCAGCATGACGGGTCTCCTTCACAATACGGAATTCTTTTTTTCTGCTTCTTTGCACCATAGCTCGTAACTGGGGCATTTGCATCCCTGTTTTCCTATGTGAATCCGAGTCGTCTCTATACTTACTGCAAGTTTGTCGGTCTGATTGCGAATCACCGTGTATAATGAAGGAGCAAAAATGTTCAAATGTATATTTGATCTTTTAATGAAACGGGATTAACGTTTTAAATAAGTAAATATTTTTTAGATGAATTTTTCTTGTAAAATGTTTCATATGCGGTTTGTTTAACCCTTTATCTACCGACGGTACTTATAATTCCCTCTCACTTTAAAATTACACAGAATTACCAGTTTTACGAATACTCTGACGATACTTAACAGGAATATTCTTTTAAATCCACTCTTCAAAGATATATGGCAGTACGAGTTCTGTGATGAGTATTTTAGCAGGGAAGGCGAATAGTTATATAGCAGAAATTGCGTTTTCAGCTGATGGTGTTCCCAGTGGATTGCGAAGATTGTCATTTTTGTTCCGAAAAAATAGTTTATGTCAAAAGATAAGCGTCTTATTTTATTTTTTTGTATGTTAATGAAGACTTTAGAAAATGATTTGACTATTTACTTTAAGTGAACAGTGTATATAATTAATTTTACAGTTGAATATCTTTAATTAATAAATAAGCCCTAAAATATTAAATTTCCCAAAGTTGAGTATTTTGTTTATGTATATCCCTTAATTTTCAATGTAGTGATTCAAAAAAAAAATATTGTGTGAAAAAAAACTGCAGTAAATTATAATGCGGTATATAAAGGTTTAAATTCAGGACTTATGTATCATTGAGCAAATTTAAATCATTGGTTGACATCTTTATTAATAATGTCTTTTTGAGTACGAGCTTCAAATATCTCTGTTTTTCTATGAATCACTCATCAAATTTCCTATTTATGAATGAATTCAATATTTTTAAGCCATATTTCAGAAGAGAATATCATTATACAGCACATTGTATAGCACTGGAATTTTTCTTCATATATACTCTGTTCTGTTAATAGATTAATTCTAATTACTAATGTGCTTTTTTTTACTTGAAAAAAATAAATGTTCTTAAATATTATTTTTGGTGATATAATACACGTTATACAACTGAACAATGGGAAAAAAAAACCCGCTTCTAAATTTTCGGGGGGGGGGGCCCCCCCCGCTTCTAAAATTTCTAAAAAAAAAAACAACCCCTCCATATGTGAAAATATATGAAAGTATTTTGTGAACTCCATATATGTGAAAAATTCCAATTAAAAAAATAGCTTTCACTTAATATCTTCACTAAAGTACATATTTTTTAAACTTCTTTGTAGTTAAAAACAACATTTATGACATACTTGCGGTGTTTTAATGCTAGGGATGTAAATGCTCATTGACCCTTTTAGTTTACTGGTTATAATACATCCATAAAAAGGAGAAGTATCTAGTCTAATTATACTAAAATACAAATATACAAATAGATTGTATATTTGTATATTTCTTCGATATTTTAAAACTAAAACTAAACATTTTAGATTTATTATTTATTATTACATTTAGATATTTGGTTGTTTGTGTATCAAGACTTATTTTAATATGTTAGCTCATATAATATATATAAGCTAACATATTAAAATGTTAGCTTATATATATATATATATAAATATATATAAATATTATTCATATGTATATATATATGAATCTTTCTTTAAAAATTGTTAAGTATTTTTTTTTTCTTTAACGAACTCGAAACATAGAATTTGGACTACATTCATATTATGCTTCTATTAGTATGCTAATAATTTAAAATATCTTGTTATGTTATAACAAGTGATGCTAATCTAGATGGCACTGTTAGCCGTAAAATATGCAATAGTTCCCATGAGAATATGAATGACTATCTATCACATGCCTCTAGTAATCCACATAATTTAGATGATCTATATTCCCCGCGACCTGTGTGGAATCACCATATTCAACTATCATTCTCCAAAAGCTTAATGACAAAACCTTTGGTACATGTCCAATATCCCTGAAAACGATTTGTATATATTTTATTCTCCGATCATGACAGACGTGGATACCTGTGACGATAGCCATCTTCTAAGCTGATTAATGAATTTATGGCCCCAGGAAGTAGTATCGCCAGTACTTCTTTAGAGATAACTTTTTACTATCTCATCAAGCGGAAGAGATAGATTGGACAAATTGTACAATTTAGAAGAGTAATGAAAATTTGAAAAATATTCGTCTCGTGTTTAGAATATCTTACAATTAGTCATTATTTTTCATAACCACGGTAATTAAGTTTTTGTTTTTTATACAAAGTTTAGAGAATCTCATTAATTATAGATTATATAATTCACACAGCATATATATATATATATAATATATTTTGTTAGAGGTTTATTAATTTAAAAAATTTCCCACAATTTATTTGAAAAACGAAAGTTTGTTGAGACTTCATGTCAAATTAATAATATTTTACAACAATTAAACAATGGTTCAATAGCTGTATTTTGATACTATTCATTTTGAATATTCATTTATTTTTTGTCTCCCTAAATTTTCATCAGATACTTTTTTATAGTGATATGAAGTATTATGGTAAATAAGTATATAAATGTTCTCTTTTATACGTAAAACTTTAGTTACTACCATTAAAATTCCTTCACCAAAAACATTATGTCTGATATATTAGACGATAGCACATATTCTTTTAATACGTACAATGATCTTAAAAGCTAGTAAGTTCAAAATATTATTTCACAAGGCATTGAAACAGTAATGAATCTTGTCTAGCAACAATGCATGAGTTGAGTAATGGGTTAGTCTTGATTTCGGGATAATGAAAGCTGTTACACGCCGGATTAAACTATGCTTAATGGTATAGTGCGGAACTCAGAGAAATAAGACACCAACTTATCCTTTCCTTCATATAATTATAAAGTCTATTCCTCGGAATCCCCGTGAAATATTCGAATCTAAAATTAATAAGGGATAATTGAATATTTGAGTTACAAAAGGGAAGTACTACTTTAATACCCATCTTTACCATATTGCAAAATATGCTGGAAATATGTATTGTCGACTTCAGAGTGATTTATTATATGATCAGTATGATTCGGAATATAAGAAAAATAATGTTGGCACGATGTCTTAATTATTATTTAACGGAGTCATAAAAAGTATAGAAATATACAGTATGTCCACTTAAGTCCTTTGCCGCCCTCTAAATTTCGGGATGGCTGCTACTATATTCATAAAAGTGGTGTCTAGGTATAGTAAAGTAGTTGTCATGCGCTACTGAATAAAACCACCTACTGCACCACTTGGTGGTAAAATGTTAAGTTAGCATTCCTATCTGGGAAACGGAACGGGATGGGGGAAAATTGATTTACAAAGTTGTAGAGCATCATCGATTTAGTATGAAAATAGAGCTTGTGGACATTAATTCGAAAAACAGAATGGTTAAATTACGGATTCGTTTTTTCGTGATTTCCTACACTGTGACTTAAGAAACCATCTGAGAAAGATGGAAACAACTAGTTATAGCAAAATAACTTATTTGATATGTTCGAACTTCTCACCATTAGCTGCAATGCACATTTGGATCCTTATTTATATCACGTTGCACACTTTAGAGTACAGAGCGTGACACGCTTGGCTGAAGCGTTTGTATAACGTAATTTAAGGTCCTGCAATGTTTGTGGAGGGTCGAATACACCTGCTGTTTCAGGTATCTTCACTGGAAAAAAATTGTGAAATAAGATCAGGTGAACTCGTAGGCCAATTTTCAACACCACCATACCCAATAATTTGATTCCTGAATTCCTTGACGAGGTGCTTCTTCACTGGAGATGTCTTGCGAGCTGGTCATGTTGGTCAAGTAATTGTGTACGGCTATGTGGAAGAATAGTTTCCATTTTCGACAGATCTGACTTTATTTGACATTTTCCTGTTGGGATACCTGAAACAGCAAGAGAATGAGACCCTTCGAAAAACATCGTAGGACCTTAAAGGGCACATTACAGTCGTTTGTGCTAACGTGCCATGGTCCATGCTCTAACGTGTGCAACGTGACATTCGAATGAGGATCCACGTATGCATTGCCGCTAATGGTGAGAAGTTTGAATATCTCAAATAAAGGTATATTTTTTTCTTCTTTACCAGATCGTTTTTCTCAAGTAGTCACGAATAGTCGGTCGCGGCTGTGAGAGGGTTCCAGGAAGAAACAGACATGATCTTAGAATCACAACATTTATTTAGCTTTTAACACTTATGGGAATGCACTTTAATAACTAAACCAGAGGAGCAATAAGAATTATTAATCCGATGTATATCAAATATATTGAAACACTTATCTGGATTATTCTCCTGCTTCCAACTTGCTAACTCGTTCAGCCGTTAAGTGGTCGTTTCTCGTGGATCCTTCTTCTAGATTTAAAATTACGATCTGCGACCACCAGTCTCTCATAACCTGGTCTACTCAATGGCTGACGCTTAAATAGAAGATTATATATTTGCATAAAACCAAGTCCTCTCTACTGAAAGCGGTTTTCAAATTAATATCACAGTTAAAAAAGAATATTTTCCCCAAGAGAATTAGTAAAAGCATAAATAGAACCCTTTACAAAGTCACAGAGTAGGAAATCACGAAAAAACAAGTGCGCGTTTTAACCTTCTATTCTTCGAATTAATGTCTACAAAGTGTATTTTCATACTGAATCAAGGATGCTCTACAACTTTGTGAATCAGTTTTTTCCCTATCTCGTTCTGTTTTTGAGATAGGAATGCTAAATTTGCATTTTACCAATAGGTGGCATTGTGGGTGATTTTATTCAATAGTGTATGGCTGCTTACTATACTTAGACACCACTTTTATGAATATATCAGCAGCCGTTGCGAAGTTAAGAAGGTAGCAAGGGACTTCAGTGTAAGCTTACTGTATATATTTTGCTAATGTTTTTGAGAAAGTTAATCTCGAGTACCCACTGTTTGGTTTTCCCTATTCTTTTTATCATCTTGATCATCTAAAAAAATGATATTATGTTAGTATACTTTGTTGGTTTTTTATTTGTGCACTAAAACTTTTAAAAATTAATACATTACATCTACACAATATTTTATATTACATCAGTATATATGATAATTCGGAGATATTCGCAATTAGTCAAAATGCAATTCAATAAATTTAGTAACGCATCAATGATAGTAATTTGTGTGTTGTTTCTTTTAAGAAAATTAGATCAAACTTTAGACTCGCTTTTTATTAGGAATTTAAATTCCATTTATAAATCTAACACATCCATATTATTTTGTAGTTAAAAGTTATTTGAGGGTATATTAACCTTTATATCTTTACGGGTGTACTACCTTTAAATCATTATAAAAAAGTAATTTCAATTAACAGTTAGTTTATTTACTTTTCTAAAACAATTTACGCTACAATTTAAACGTTTTTTAAATTATTTAATCTATAATATAAACGTAAATTCAATGCTGAAGGATATTTTGCAATGAAAATAAACTACTCATTTGGCATTTCTTTCCTATGAACTTTTCCAAAACGTTATTGACATCAATATTTAAATTAACATTGAATTTATATAATAATGTTCAGATAAATTTAATGCGCCTTTAATCTAATATTTAATACATTAAGAGCCTATCATTCCTCCATTCATGTATTATACTTTAAAAGTATTTTAAAACTTCCAATCTATTTAAATTAGAAACTTAACAAACACATAAATTCTTGAAATAAGCATTGTTTGTACAACAAATTTTGTGAAACAAAACTGATATCTCAGCATAATTAAACTCATTCAAAATATAGAGAACCAGAAATCAAGAATGCAAAAGGAATTCTAAATTAACCAAGCATTGTTATGTAAATTATTTTATTCATGGTTGAATTATTTCAAAACCTTAGTCATCGAAATGCTAATTTAAGAAAAAAATTACTTAGTAATTTCTTTTTCTGTTTTGCCTCGGAACTCTCGAATACAGAATGAGAGATTCAGCGAAAACTAGAAACTTCTTTTTTGTTGTTGATTGCCAAAAGCGCAAACAAAAAAGTAATATGGAGTCTTTTTTTCATCCAATAACATTCTTTTATGTAATGAATATCAAAAGAATTTCATCATGCTTGATTACAAAAGACGGGTCACTTTTGAACAACTAATTTCATCTGATATGTTATGTCAAAAGAAAACCAAGAGAGAGTAAATTCAATGCTGTCCATAACATGTATTTCTTATTTGAAATAAAATTTGCATACGCTTTTTAAATGATGTCAAGAACATTGTGTGTGGGTGTCCCCCAAGTTTTTCCATTATAAATTTTATATTATCTTGAAAAGGCTTACATATCTGTTTTATGAAGTTCTTTCGCATGTGTAAATCAATATAATTATTACAAAGTATCAAACATTTCCAATTACCTATAAGGAATCATTAAGGAAAATAAATTGTTATTCATCAAACCAGAATTTTCGGACTAAAGACATTAAAAAATTTTCGATTTAAATTAATATTCTATTTTTTCTACAATGATCGGAATAAAAAATTAATGATACTTACTTTGCGTAAAGAATTTTATACATGAATTTGAAATAGTTAGAATTTTATTTATTGTTCCATTTTTTATTAGGTCTCATAGTAATACAAAAACATGATATATTTTTACACCTGTTGTTCATTTATAAATGATTAAATTTAAAATCCTAGAAAGTTTAAAATTTTTTTTAGAAAATTGTTTTAAAAAATATCTTATAGCATATATTTTAGATAACTGATATTACTCAAGGATACATATTTTGTGTAACGTATACTCAAAAATAATATAATCTATTAAAATGTGTTCTAACAGTTGACGTGGACTCTCGTCCGCAGAGGTGCATGGGTGCACTGAATTATGAGTCATTTTAGTAAAATCAAACACTTTATTCATGACTATTAAAACCCTATCAAATTTTAACTTAAATAAAGGGAACCGTCAGCTTAATTACTATCTATAGAATTGGTTTAGTTAGCTTAGACGCAACAATAATAATCTTATAAGGTTTGGACGTCGGGAGTTTCTACTCGAACTATATAGTAGCGTTAAATATTCTATAACTAGCACTTTAGTTGCATCTTCAGTATAGCAATACTCACCAACCTCCCTCTGCTACCGCCTTCGTTTGACTTTAAATAGCAGCTCTCATTAACATAAATCTCAGTTCCTTCACAGAAATTGGTTTTATAATTACACAACAGTTAAAAAGAAATTTTTCCCTGGAGAATTAGATAGAAACATGAATAGAACCCATTACACAGTATCTAATTCGGAAAGAAAATGCCTACTGTTAACTATCACGCTAGAACTTTTTATAAATAGAGTAAATCTTTTCTTGAACTGCTCATTAGAAAAACGCTTTATTCTATGAAATATACGAATCTGTAAAATATAATTGAAGGACTGAAAAATTGCAATAATTTGAAAATAATTTAAAATTTAAAATAATCCAAATGAATTTATCTATTATCATTACATTTCCACTCGTACAGCTTGCATTTTTATAAATTTAATACAAACCTTGAGTTTTTGAAATAGAGAACTTTGTCAGGCATCTTTGTTTCAACTGAAAGTAAAATTTTCTGCTGTCCTTATACTGTCTCTATTTTAATTAAAAATTAAAAATAAATACCCAATCATGAAATTTAATTATTTCGAGGTGTTTCAGCATTATTCTACTAAAAACACACACGTAACGCTCTATGAAAATTCGTAAAATAATAAAGAGCATTTCGTATCATTTTTGGCATTATGGGTACCTTATTTACTAATATATAAATCCCTGTATATTCATCAAACTCGAATCCATATAAGGCTAGGGTAAGCAACTAGCGGCCCGCAAAGAGTTTTTATGCTGCACGCCAAGAAATTCAGAAAATCGGCTTTGAAACTAGATTTTTTCCCGAGTGTGATTAAAGATTCGTCTTTTATTTTTCAATATTTGTAAGGTGACCCATCCTCCTCCTTTTATAGGTTCTGTCCTTCATCAAAAAGTGTCCTCCTATACTTATCCTCTTTTTCGATATTTTAAAACTAATCTGTTAACTTCTGTATTCAGAGATGCCAAGCCGAACTGTTACGCATCATGTGCTGGTACAGTATGAATTATCGGATATATTAATGTATTTTGTACATCATCAGGCATCTATTTCCCACAAAACGATTCAAAAGATTGATGGTGAACATATTTCAGCTACAGAAGTTAGTCTTATTTTGAACGAATAATTTGTCCTTCAATTAAAATCACTATTTGATGAAAAATTTATTCCTTTCATAATAAAAAGAAAATTGTCAAACTTAGAAGAATCAAAACCGGGGATAACGGAAAAGTTTACCAAAGAATTGCAGAATTTTCACCTAACATGTTTACATTATGCCGAAGAATGGTCTGAAACAAATATCACAGAAAATAACTGTTTTCATAGGTGTTTTTTGACTTCAGGCAGATATAGAAATTGTGTTTAGTTCTTATGGAATGAAATGCCTGATATTAAAATCGATAACATATATCTGTTTCAAGAAATCAGAAGACTGAATGTATTTTTAAATTTTTATAAATTAGGACAATGGGAAAACCAGCATGTTGAAATTGATAAAAATTGGGAGGAAATATTTATCCATTCAAAAATGAACGCATTTCATATAAAAATTTAGTTATTCTTGTTGAATTTACGTTGTGCTACCTCGGAACTAATGTAGCAGTTGAAAGAGTTTTTTTTCCCATTGGTAACGATTTTTGGACAAGTGAGAAATCATGAATGAATGTTGTTACTTTAGCTGCAGAGGCCTTATCGTAAAGTTCAATATGAAGGATATTTCTTGTTCCGAAATTTACCATACATTTGAAAATATATATTGACAACAAATTCATTCAATGGAAAAATACTCGTTTAAGTAAATAATTAAAATTAATGTAAGCATAATTAGTGTATTTTTGTTTGAATTAATAAAATATATCACATATATTGTCATTTTAATTCTTTTTTAAGTTTTTCGTCCTCTTTTTCATTGTAAAAAAGTTGGTCCGCTTACTATTAGGAAAACTAAGTACTTAAATATTTTGTTACTAAGAGATCATGTGCAGAGTTTGGAGGACGAGGTCACAAGAAGATTTCAGGATTCTTAGAAAATTGAGCCTAAATTCATTTTGCTCTGTTATCCCATTGCCGCATATAATGATACAGCATCTGAGAAGCTATAGCTTGAACTTTTTGACTTACAATCGGATCACAGTGTGAAAAAAATGTATAATGTTATGATATTGACTTTTACAAATTTTTGTATTTTGAAATATTTCCATGTACGAAGGAGAAATTGTTCTTTATATTTCAGTCAACATATATTTGTAAGCAAAGTTTTTTTTGCCTCAATATAAACAGGAGTAAATATAGATGCAAGTTGGCTGACATAAAATTGCAGGCTGTGATGAGAACTTCAACAAGCATTCTAAATCTTGATTTCGAAAAAAATTGTAGAAAAGTTTGATAGGGTTCATTTTCGTGTCATTAAACTTATTCTAAAATTAAATGCGCTTGTTGCAATAGACATCATTGAATTAGCAGAATAAATAAATTGAATAAAACTACTATAATTTTATTTAACTTATATTTATTATTTTTTTTTTTATAATGAATACAATTATTTTAAATAAGTTGCAGTTTAAAGAAACTAAAAAACACTTTTTTATAGTTAATCGGACTAAATTTTAACTTAATCCTTTAGTCGCCAAATCTGGAATTAGTCACCAAATATGGAAATGGGATTTGGAATTAGTCGCCAGATGCGGGATGGGATCTGGAGATGGGAAATCGTTAGTCCTGATGATCCTAATCAGGACAATGGAACAAAATTATTAAATTATTGTATTGTCATCGGTCCTGGACAAGTGAGCAAAATTTAGAATGAATCTGACCTTTTAAAGGGGGTAAAAATTGAGTTCAAAGATTTCGTTACATACAAGCGCAGCTTATAAAAGGGTGTTAATATTAAATATGGTGCGGTCCTTCGATATTCTTCACTCCCACAAGATGGCCCAAACAAATTTCCAACCCCTTATATAAGGGAACGTCATTACTCAATCTGTATATAAGGAATATACTTCACTTTTAATAAGAGTACATCACATTGATATAGCGAAAATCTATCCCCTTAAGGAAATTTCAGAGAGTATCGTATAAAAATTTCATGACATCAAATTCGAAATATACCCTAAAAAAATAATGAATATAATTACTTGAATGAGCATGCATATATTATTATATGAATTGTTTTCTTATATTCGTAAATCTAACCGTATAAAAAAAAATTGCAGATTTCATCTGTCAAAATAGACTTGTGTAGTATTGACTATGCTCTTAAAAAATTATCTAATTTCATTATCCAGCTGAGTTTGAAACATTTGTGAATAAATCTTTATTCAAACACATGCATTACCATAATTTATTCAGACACAACATCAAGACAGCCACGCACTCTAGCAAAATCTCATTGATTTTATTTTCTTTATTTATAACTCATTATGGACATAAGAGATTCTTGTCAAACACTAAGAGATCATCAGGCGGGAAAAAAAACGAATCAATTTATTCTAATGCAATATTTTCACATCCATAATTCATAATTGACTTCGTTACACAAACAAATTAAATAAGTAATTTTGCCTTTTTTTATAACTGAAAGAAAATAACATAAAATAAAGGGTTTCACTAATAAATAGAAGCTAAACACTGAGCACAAAGTAAAGATTTGTACTTATTGAAGAATAAAGAAACCGAAATTATATTTTAAACCAGCAAGCCTTATATGCATTATTAAAGGCTCAACACTATTATATAAAATATTTAGTCATAAAGTTATAGTTAATATTTAACTAGATCATGATCAAAAATATTTTAATCAAACATTTATAACTTGTGTACTACTGTAACTTATAAATATCATTCATTTTGATTGTGTATTAAAATAATTTATGATCTCTTGATCTCTCTCTCTCTGCTTTTATTTTTAAACGATGAGGTATTGTAATATTTTTTTAACATTTTTATATTCATTGAGTCAAATTAAATTACACTGACGTTTATGTGTATAGTATTTATGTTTTTATTACATCTTCTTTAACAGTATCTGTCCACTTAAGCATATGAGATTTCATTTGAAATATGTTTGATAAAAGAAACTATCACATCACAAATTGTATAAAAATCAAATTATTATGAAGAACTTTTTTCCATTTTTTTCCCCGAAGGCCCCTCGGAATGTTTAAGACGCATTATTCTTCGCAATAAATAGCTTTTTTAAAGTGATTAACATTATTAATCTATTTTTAATGTTGAATAAATCAATACACTTAAAAGAATTTTTTAATCAACACAATTGTATACAATTTTGGAGTTCAGGTTAAGTACTAAGTATACAACACAATATATGAAAATAAAATCTATATAGAATTTCATTTAATTTGATTTGATTTTAATTTACATAGCACTATGAAGCAATGCAAGAGTTATTGGGGATGTACTTCCTAATTCTGAACCACAGTAAAGTGACGAGGACGATACCTTAGCTTTCACCCCGTCTCCGAACTTCCACTCCAAACCAATAGAAGGACTTTGAGCCTCGACATATTTTAAGTCCATCAGCCCCTCTACACAGCGGGTCTTCAGTAGCACTAGAATTTAAACTTGGTTATGCCACACACATCATCGAGTTCACCTGAAAATTTGGCAATTATTAATTAAAAACCAAGTTATATCTCTTTGTGAACATCTTCACATTCTTATCTCTCTTCATAATTATCGTCAATTGTCTTACTTGGGGACGTAGAGTGTAACACATATTAAATTTAATACAGGATAGATAAAAAATATGTAAAAGTAGCCTGTTATTTTGGTTGCAAATAAGCAGATGTAGGTCATTTCCTCTTATATGTTGACAAAAATATCTTGTATGAGCATACATATTACATCTTAATACGATGAAGTTGATTTAACATATTTATTAAAAAAATCTAACTCAGACGTTTTGCTTTGAAAACCAAATCAAAACCATAGTAAAAAAAAAATGCTCTTAGATTAATCCTCTAGGTTGAGAAAAAAGGATCTTTTTAATATAATTTTCTGTTTACAAGCATTTTTGAAACCTATGCACGTTTTAAATCAGTGCTTCTCAAACTTTCAAAACTTCCGACATAATTTTTAACCATAATTTTCATCTTGCCCCCCCCCCTACTGGCGTAACGGAGAACATTTGCGCCTCCCTGCAATGTCAGGTTTTGGTCCCCCAAGTTGGATTTTACAAAGGCAGTCAAGCTTTGTTGTCCCTCAAAACCCTGCTCCTCGTAATGCGGACGTTACGCCACTGGTGCCTCCTCCATACAATAACAATGCATTGAATTCAAAAACAATGTATTTGACTCTAAAGCTACAATACGGTTTTAATTATAAACCGTTCAAATTATCAAGATGAGTATTGTTATTGGCGTGTCCTTCTAGGTAATGGAAGGTAGAAAGTTGCCAGAGCCTGTGAGATAGGTTCTACTTCTACACGATAGATACTACTTCTACCATCTATCTCCACCTCCATAATTTAAGCATGAGCTAGAGGGGAGGGAAATGTCTCCAGCATCCTGTGCACCCGTGGTTTCTTCTGCGACTGCCCACAAGACTTTCGGACCCACTGATTTAACGAGCACGTACTCCGTGTGTACTCGAAGGGTATTTGGTGGCATCGAGCATCAATCCCAGGCCCTCTTGTCAGGAGTCCGATGCTCTAACCACTAGGCTACCCACGGGCCTTAAGATGAGTACTAAATTTTGTATATAATTTTGCACATAACAAGCCCTTAGGAGTCACTAGTAATTTTTAATCTTGTTCTTAACTTAGTATTGATAAATTAATTATCAAATACATTGCGCAGTACAGAGATGCATTTATAAGTATATTACATCTGTGTAAATGTGTATTTTACTTTTGTTACACCAGAATGCATTCCATTTTGCTTCCTTTCAGTAAATTTATGATTTTTAAATCTTTTTATTTTCGACTTTTCGATATGCTGACACCCCACAGTTTGAGAAATGCTGTTTTAAATAAAAGAAATACTTATGAATTAAGCAAAAATTGCGGGCATCGAAATAAAACTGCAAATTATTTTTCCCTTACTGATTTCCTACCTTTTTCTTACCTATAAAAATTGCACGTTTCCAATAAAAAAAATTATTTAAGGAGAACTTGATAAATGGTAGAACACGAAAATGAATTTTTTTATTTCATATAGTCGAGTTTAATTTATTTTACAAACCAATACTTATATTTCTTCAACTCCGAAACTATAAAAAAGAAACCGGATTAATTTGTTGGACGATACGTGACTGAAAACACTAGTAGAATTCGTAAAGACTCTTTGTTAAGAACTTGTTTCTCAAGAGGTTCCATTCTCTTCAAGAAGTCAAGTACATCTGCAGTATTCGAGACAATTTCACGGTTGAGAAGAACTCGTAAGGAGTCTTGTGAAGCTTATAATTATTGCTCCCACAGCTCCAAAACACAATGGAGTTACTTAACTTGCGTTCTACAGGCGCTCTCTTGAGGATGGGTCTCCAGAGACTCAACTACGTATCTCCAGAACATCTTTGAAATACTCAGCAACAAATTGAATTAAACCTTACATTCATTTAATGATAAATGCTGAGGTTCATCGAATGCTATTTGCTGTCAATGTAATTACCAGGTACAAAATAAATTTAATTTGAAAAAAACTTTGAATGTGTATGTTGAACACAAATTTATTTTTTTTTTCTTTTATATTTGAGATGTTCTAGTTGCATCCATTTCGGCTGCATAGTTAAAATGTGCATTTCACGCTTAACCGTTTCTTTTTTTAATGTTGTTTACTATTGTGATCATGCAATTTTATTTTTAAAAAAACAAATGCATTGAGATAAATTGACTGCCAAGGCATTTTAACTATTTCCTTAACAATTTATTTTAGCACGGATAGATGGAGATAGATAGAGAGAAAGAGAAACAAAGAGAGACCACATTCACCCATGCCTCAGGCACCCCTTTCTTGATGATGCAGGGATAAGTAACTTTTAATTTTAAAAAGATTTATGTGTGTGATCTCAATTAGAATATTCCAATGCTGAAGCTAAGAAATTAAGTTTAAATTCTTAACTATCTTCAATAAATTCTATTATTAAACTTAATCCTATAAGTACGGACTTTCAATTTTTCATACTGAAATTAATTCTACAAACATGAACTCCATTTCAAAATAAATTGGAAATAATTAACACACCTTTGACTGCAATACATTCACACATAGTAT